>VZQC01005877.1:375661-427064 GCA_009823505.1 Rhizomys pruinosus
ATGCCCCCTCTTCCGCAGATTGTTCCCTAGGCTTAGAAAAGGGGCACAGGTGGATGAGAAGCAAAACAGTCTACTTTCTCTGGAGCTGTTGTCTTGGTCTCTAGTCAATTCTGGCTGTTTTCTTTCATGGGCTGCCAGCTTGTCCAGGCATAACTTTCGATCCTACTAATGAAGCACTTGCAATTAGATATATAGATACTTAAACAGTATAATATATAGCCTTTCGATCCTACAAATGAAGCACACGCAATTAGATATATAGGTACTTAAACAGTACTAATTGTTATGGTTGGTTACTTTGGTATAGACACAGATGTTTGGATGGTATGTTAATCCCTGAATTACATTTTCTTCTGTTAAGTATGACATGGTCTTCGTGTGGCTTATAACGTCTCCTAACCATTAAATAGAAAGAAATTTTGCAATTTTAAAGATTTGATTCATAAAAAAGATTTGACTCATGTTGCTGATTCATTGGTTCATTCTTTATTCATGTTGCTGATAATTTATGCTATATTATGAGATTTAAAATATTCCTTTCGGGCTGGAGAGATGGCCTAGCAGTTAAGAGTGCCGACCGCTCTTACAGAGGACCCGGGTTTGATCCCCAGCACCCACATGGTGGCTGAGAACCGTCTGAAATTCCAGCTCCAGGAGAACTCCAGTTCCAGGGGTATCCGAGACCCTCTTCTGACCTCTGCGGCATTGCACGACACGGGTGCACAGACTTGCATGCAGACAGTACATTCATACACATACAGAAATAAATAAAAATTAATAAAAAATATAAAATATTCTTTTCAAGAATAATTATATTTTAAGAGACATTTTTCTGTACCTACATCCAAGCCATAATTATGTATATTTTAATTAGTTTTTGTGCATTTCATATAATATCTTTACCAAATTCAGACACTGTCTCCCATCCACAAGCCCTGTACTCCCCACCAGATTTCATGCATATTGTAAGGGTGGGACCTATTGACCATTTCCCAGTTTCTATACTGGGTGTTTCTCTGACTGAATCACATGGGTCTTGTGCATGTTGTCATAATTGTTGCAAGTTCATATGAGCAAGATTCCAAAGGCTTGAAAGCCTGTTTATTTATGTTCATGCACCCACCCTTGCCTTTATAATCTTTCCACTTCCTCTCCCACAATGGTCCCTGAGACATGGGTGAGTGAGATTTAATATAGGAGTCCTATCTAGCCACGTGCACTCTGCAGAATTATTATCTAAAACTTGGCCAGTTGTAGCCTTCTGTGTGCACTACACTCTTTTGCATGAGGATCCATCGCTGGCAAGTGATGAAAGATGTATTAGTATTTTCTCTATCCATTCTTGTACTATGTTCCATAAGCCTCAGGTGTAGTGATTCCCCTGTAGATGTGCAATTTAAGACTGGAAATCTCTCAGACATATAGTCTCTGTGTGTGACCAATTGTGGAACTCTGTAATAGGTTCCCTTTGTTGCAAAAAATGCTTCTTTGATGAGTGGTATATTATATTCTTGTCAGTATAGTAGGCAGGTCCATAGCAAGCATATCAAGAGGCCAAGGGTAAGTGGGTGGGTTTGGGGACAGCCAAAGTAATAGGTAGGTCTGTGTCTAAGCCATTATTTATCTTTGTTTTCTGTTTCATTAACATTCTGTTTTCTGTTAACAAACCCCTTCATTCTATTTACTTTTGGTTCGCTAAATCAGGTGTTTCTTTAATTTCTTTAGATGCAACAAATTCTGTTTTGGCATCCTCATAAGCATTTTAGCATCATTGGTTTTCTTTTAAAAGTAATCATCTTATATTCCATACATATAGGTATTTAATGCTCTATTTATTCTTTGTTTTTAAATCTATCCTTTTAATTTTAACTCCCATATAGTCATTTTTAATAGCTCTGAATTTCACAATGGCAATTTCTTCCAAGTATATCACATTCAGTTCAGACAATATTCAGCTCCCCAGATTCGTTCACTATTTATTCTTCTCCCTCCTGCTAGTGTCCTTCCTCATTTCAGTCTCCCTTCTTATTTCATGTCACATATTGGAAAGTTGTTTCATGCATCTATATAAAATTATTGGTATTCAAATTTAAGAAAATATGTTATTTTACTTTCAGAGATTGGCTTATTTCATTTAGTATGATTATCTCAAATTGCATTCATTTTCAGCAAATAACACAATTCTGCTCTTTTGTTACAGCTGAAAAATGTTGCTGTGTGTAAATAATATATATGCATTATCCATTCTCTGTTGATGAATATTTAACTTCTTTTTCTAACTTGGCTAGTGTGAATAGTGTTTTGATGAACATAGACACACAAACATCTCTTTGGTATGTTACTTAGATTATGCGTATATATGTCCAAAATTAATAAACATAAGTTATACAGTAGTTTTTATTTTAATTTTGTGAAACCCCCCATATTGATTCCTGTAGTGGTTGAATAAATTTATATTTCCATCAACATTACATAGTCATTCATGTCCCCATGCACTGGAGTTTGTTAAAGGCAATTTCTGCATGCATTGAGATGGCAATATAATATCTATCTTTTAGTTTATTAATTTGAGATGCTACAATTACTGATTTGCATATGTTGAACCAAACTTGATTTCCTGGGATGAAGCTTACTTGATTGTGGTGAATAATATTTTTGTTTTGTGCTTACATTCAATTTTTAATGACTTTATTGAGAATTTCTCTCACCTTTTTTATTATGGAGTTTAGACTGTAATTTCCTTTATTTTTTTTTGTGTCCATTCCAATTGTTATTCAGTGTATTACTGGATTCAGAAGACAAGCATTGTACCATATCTTCTTTATCTAGTTTATTGAATAAATTCTAAGGCTTCTTTAAATGTCCAGAAAAAAATCAGTATTAATTCCATTTGAGACTGGGATTTTTTAAGTAGGAATAGTTATATTTCAATGATTGATCCCATTGTTATATATCTATTTATAATATATGTTATATTAGTTTAATCTCAGTAAATTATCTATGACTAGAAATTTATCTATTTCTATTAACTTATTGGAATAGAGGTGTAAATATGCTCTGATGATTTAATTTTGTTGATATCTCTATAATGTCTCCCTTTTCTAATTTTAAAAATTTGAATATATTTGCTCCATTTTTAGTTGCATCCAAGTTTGTTAATCTTGTTTAATTTACAAAAGAGCAAACCATTGTTAGATGATTATATTGCTTTTCTATTTTTTGTTTTATTAAACTCTGTCCTGTCTTGTTAGTTTTTGCCATCTATTGAGTTTATTTCTGTTTATGCTTGTTTTACTAAGATCTTGAGGTATATGACTATATTATTTAACTTAAAACTTATTTGATTATTTATTTATTTATTTACTTATTTTTAATTTTTATTTATTTCTGTATGTGTATGAATGTACTGTCTGCATGCAGGTCTGTGCACCCGTGTCGTGCAATGCCGCAGAGGTCAGAAGAGGGTATCGGATTCCCCTGGAACTGGAGTTCTCCTGGAAATGGAGTTTCAGACGGTTCTCGGCCGCCATGTGGGTGCTGGGGATCGAACCTGGGTCCTCTGTAAGAGCGGTAGGAGCTCTTAACTGCTAGGCCATCTCTCCAGCCCGATTTTTTATTTATTTTTTAAACCATTGTTATTTTCAATTCTTTTTTATAATTTTTTTTTTTACTCTTGTATGTGTATTAATGTACTGCCTGCATGCATGTCTGTGCGCCCATGTCGTGCAATACAGCAGAGGTCAGAAGAGGGCATCGGATTCCCCTGGAACTGGAGTCAAAGACTGTTCTCAGCAGCCATGTGGGTGCTGGGGATCGAACCCAGGTCCTCTCCATAGCAGTCAGAGCTCTTAACCGCTGGGCCATCTCTCCAAACCCCTTATTTGATTTTTTAAAATATTGACATTTATAGTTAAACTTATCTCACAAAGCTATCTTCTTATATCCCCGGTTGTGGTATGTTGTGTTTACATTTTCATTGAATGTATATTCAAGAGTTCCTAAAGCAATAATGTCAAAGAAATACTGCAGATTCATGTTCATTTTGGCATTATTACAGGAACAAATATATGTGACCAAAATAAGTATTCATCAACATAAGAAAAGAAGGCAATATGTGTGGGGCTGGAGAGATGACTTAGTGGTTAAATGTCCTGGTTGCTCTTATAGAAGACCCATGTTTGATTTCCAGCATGCATACGGTGGCTAACAATTGTCGGTAACTTCAGTTCCAGGTAATCTGATGCCCTCTTCTCATGTCCACAGGTATTGCACAATATGGTTGCCCCTATCTATATGCAGACAACAACACTAAAACATGTAAAATAAATTAACATTAAAAAGAGAATATGTAATATGTATGAATAATAATGTTTTATTCATCTGTAAAACACATATGTCACCCTCATCACTAGTTCATATATATTTAATAAATTTTGTATGTTATATCCTCTGTGTGTAAACAAATTGTATTTATTAAATAGTCTGCCACAAGATAGAGGAGACAAAATGTGCCAAAAAGCTATGATCTAAACAAAATTCAGATAATTCTTATCAAAAGATAACTTCCAAACAAAGAACTAAATATAAGGTAAAATATAATAGGATATGGAAAAATTTTCATTCTGACTAGGTAAATGTATTAGTATGATAAGTAAATTTCATGGGGAGAATTATAGAACATAATATAATTTAACTTGAAGAACTATGTATATGTAAAATTAAACATTTGAAGAGTTAATATATTCAGAACAACATTCTAGAATTTTATTATGTTTGCCATCAAACAATGTTTCATAGTTTGGTCCAAATATTCCTGTCTGAGCATTCTTGAAGATTAAAATGCAATAATCTGAAGCCAATCACTTACTTATAATTTTCAATGAATCTAACATGCCAATGCTATACAGTCAATGATTTCTTGTTCATTCTGTCACTTGTATTTTGTGGGGAGGGGTCAGAATATTTTAATATCTTTTTATTGAATTTCTGTGGATTTCGTACAACACAGCTTAATCATAATTAGCCACTGCTTCCCTATGTGCACTCCTACCACATAGCTTATCCAAAGGACTTCATGCATTATGTCATGTATGTTAAGGGCTATAAAATCGTTTGTGTACTCAGACCACCACTGGTGTACTTTTATTAACTGGAGCCATACCAGACTATTAGCATCAGTGCCTTAAAGAAGATCAACTCTCATTTACCTAGCAATGATCAGCTACCAATAGGTTTTAACCAAAGTAGTGGCCTCTTACCCATTTCCCGAGTTCTATGCTGGGATTTTGTCTGAATGAGTTTGCATGAGTTTTGTGCATGCTGTCAGTATTGCAGTAAGTTCATATGAACAAGTTCCCAGGAACGAGTAAGACTGTATTGTTGTTGTTGTTGTTGTTGTTGTTGTTGTTGTTGTTGTCTCAAAATGAACTTGAGCCCAGGAATTGGAAGCAAGAGTTTTCTTTGAAAATAATGTAAATTAATAGTTAGTTGTAAAGGAATGGAGGAATTAAAACAGAGAATGGAAAATTCTCAACAATGTGTATATTTATGAGATAAGCTCCAGAATTGTCCCAGAAGAGGACAGAAGATTGAGGTGTATATACACCCACATACAACCATCATTGATTAATGAGTGGCACCAGGGAAGTAAATTATCTCAAACATTTAGATCACATTTGTTTCTGGACTTCCAAGTTCCTGAGTGCCAATGCATGTCCAAACATAAAACAAACAAACAAACAAACACATATTTTTGTGAGGAGTGTTCCACAGCTCATGTTAAGGTAGTTCTATCTACATGCTTTCATAATAGCAGCACTCAGGGGTATAATGGAATATATTAGAAATATGAAGAGACAACTCTTTTGAAAGAATAGTAGCAAATAAGATAGATTCTTTATTTTTATTTTATTTATTTATTTTTTTATGCGTATGAGTGTACTGTCTGCATGTAGGTCTGTGCATCCGTGTCGTGCAATGCCACAGAGGTCAGAAGAGGGTATTGGATTCCCCTGGAACTGGAGTTTTCCTGGAATTGGAGTTACAGATGGTTTTCAGCTGCCATGTGGGTGCTGAGGATCGAACCTGGGTCCTCTGCAAGGGCAGTTGGTTCTCTTAACCGCTAGGCCATCTCTCCAGCACAAGATAGATTCATTTATTTTTAATTTTTAAGAATTCTCCCCACTGCTGTCCATAGTGGTTGCATGCATTTCTGATTTGGTTATACCACTCTTTGGTATATACCCAAAGGACATCTTACT
This sequence comes from Rhizomys pruinosus, assembly GCA_009823505.1. Classification (NCBI taxonomy): domain Eukaryota; kingdom Metazoa; phylum Chordata; class Mammalia; order Rodentia; family Spalacidae; genus Rhizomys; species Rhizomys pruinosus. The sequence continues at coordinate 381,922 of VZQC01005877.1, forward strand.
GTATAGATACGTGTGCATCCATGTTTGTAACTGCTATTTTCAAAAGAGGTAAGAAATGGAAACAACATAAACGTTCCTCAGCTGATAGATGGATAATAAAAATATGGTATATTTATATAATAGAGTTTTACTCTTTTGTGTAAGGGAAAAGTTTTACTCTGTGATAAGGGAAAAGGAAATCATGAAATTTGCAAGTAGATTGATGAAACTAGAATCTGTTAATCTAAGTGAGATTGACACTGTCAGAAACATAAGCAAATTATATTCTGTCAAATTTGTGGATCTTAGCACCAAATTCTTGTATGTGAGTGTATGCACTGATGTAAGCATGGGAGCCAGAAAGGCTTCCTTATGAAACAGAGGGTGAATAATACAGAAGGGCATAACTGGCCAAAGTGTAGAAAATAAAGAACTACAGAATGTGTGTACCTGGATAGGACTCTTGTATTAAACCTCACTCACACAAGGCTCAGGAACCATTACAGAAGAAGTAGTGGAAAGATTTTTAACAGCCAGAAGTGGTGCATGACCATAAGGAAGTAGGGTCTTTCAGGCTTTTGGGACCTTGCACATATGAATTTGCAAGCAATGGTGACAGCATGCACAAGTACCATCCAAACTTCAGTGAAACAAACACTATCATAAAACTTGGAAAGATATCAAGAAGACCTACCCTTAGCTGAGGAGATACTGGTAGCTGATTATTGCTGAGTGAAGGAGAGTTGGTCTTCTTTAAGGAATGAGGCTTAGATAGGCTAAATAGGCTCCAGTGGATGGACTCACACCAAGGGTCATTGGGGGACACATCTTGACTTGATAAGCCTTACCATATATGACAGAATGCATGGAATCCTGCGGGTGGGCTATGGGGTCCTGCAGATAAAAAAGGGTCTAAATATGATTAAGATATATTGTATGGAATGCAAAAAAATCAATAAAATGCATAGAAATAAGAAGAGAAGCAAATATCAATAATCCAGATAAATCTGTGAAACAGCTATACTTAATTACAGAGAGATGGATATATTGACTACTGATGTGCCACTTACTTGCCATGCAAGAGACCCGGGATTCAGTACATATTATTAAAAATGAAAACCAAAATTCACACAAAAAGGAATCCAAAAGAAGGGAGGAAAGATGAAGGAAATATTTCACTAAATATTTTATATTCTATAAATATGTTCGAGGGCTGCAGAGATTGCCTAGCAGTTAAGACCAGTTAAGAGACTCAGACTTTAAAGACTTGATTTGCTACAATGGCCCTTACGCTTAAATGGATGAGATATTTATAAAATCATCTCATGGGGCTGGAGAGATGGCTTAGAGGTTAAGAGTGCCTACTGCTCTTGCAGAGGACCCGGGTTCGATCCCCAGCCCCCACATGGAGGCTGAGAAGCATCTTTAACTCCAGTTCCAGGGGAATCCTACGCCCTCTTCTGACCTCCGAGGCATTGCATGACACGGGTGCACAAACCTACATGCAGACAGTACATTCATACACATAAAATAAATAAATAAAATTAAAAAATATGTTTGAATAGAAATATGTATGCATATATATGTTAGTGTAAAAATTGAAAATAGTACTTAAGCATATAAGACTATTTACAGAGATACCTTTAGAAGGGTAAATCTAAATTTCTTTTTACACTTTTATTTTTTTGGTATTTTTGAGACAGGGTCTCCCTTTTAGTACCAGGTGTCCTGGAACTTGCTCTGTAGACCAGACCGGCCTTGATCCCACAGAGATCCACCTATCTCTGCCTCCCGAGTGCTGGGATTAAAGGCGTGTGCCACTGATCCAAAGAAAAACATATATGAGATTTGTAAGCAGCTAAAATCATGTTGTGATTTTCTGAAATGAGATGCATAAAATTTTCAGAAGTGTGAAGTGAAAAATTGTGTTTAAACCAATTGGAAACACAAAAGAGATTTAGGAAATTCTTATGAATCTCAAAAGGATAAGCACATGTGAAACAAAGCATGATTATGTTTTGGTTTTAAAACCAAAATAGAAATATAATTTAAAAATGAAAAAAAAGAAAGAATAGAAACAAGGTTTTAAGCACTAAGAAAATAAAGGATATTTTAAATAAGAGAGGAAAAACCCATAGCAGACTTTAATATCCACTATTTTAGAGGCACAATACATTGAAGGATACATAGAGATGAATCACAAAATCTAGAAAATATAAAACTATCCACCTGATATATTATACCTATCTGAAGTATTTTTCAAAAATGAAAGTCCCAGACAAAATGAAAGACCTTGTTTTGTAATTCAATGGTGTGTTTTCTTGATTTTCTTATTGCCTATCAATTATCCTGGACAGGTCTCTGCAAAAGACTCCTAACTAAAAATCTCCAAAGTATCTCTTAGAGATTGCTTTCCTCATGGAGGAAAGTCTCCAAAGCATAGGTCAGGTGTTCTAACAGAGAGGTAGGTAAAAAGATAACCAAGAGCTATTACTGAGTCAGAAGAAATACAAAAGATAGGGTTCAAAAACTCCTTTTGTAAAGAATTCAAAATGTAATTGAATTACCCCACGGAGTATAGTACATCCTAGTATACTGTGAAAAACTACAAAGCAACCAGCCAGGAATAGGTGGACTCTTAACAGCAATATGTGCTCCCAAGCAAGGTGCATGGATAAAATAGCACATACAAAAGGGATACTAAATAGGATCTAAGAAAGCTGCAGTGTATTATTCCAGAGTAATTTTGCACATGTCTAATAATCATCCCTTGAAATGTGACAGTAGAGGCTTTCTATTGAGGAGGACAAATAATTCACTAAAATATTACAAGCAATTCACAGAACAGATTATACAGCAAACAACAAACAAAAGGAGCTAAGAAGTATGCAGAGTTGATATCCAAAATTGCTACAATGTATTCCTGAAATGTCCATATGTGTACAAAACAGGGCTGTGGACCCAAATGCAGAAAATAATGCAAAGGCTTACAATAGAAGATTTCATGCACTTGAGCAATTCAGTTTTGTATTTAAACAAGTAATGGATAATATGCTAATATAGAAGAAAGGGAAATATACTTAAAATGCAGACAGTTTACTATTTAAAAATATGTCTGAAATATTATCTTAGGGGACACTAGTAAATATCAGCAGGGAGAATACTTGTGAACTTGAAAATATTGACTGGTAGGGGCATTGCAATACAATTAATAGAGAGAACGTAGAATTAATAGAAATAAAGAATTTCAGAGAAATGTGAGACATCAGTCTTCACATATAAAATATCACAAGAGATAGGAAGAAAAACAGTTGAAAAGTAAGAATTGAAAATATTACAAATTAATCTCTGCACCTAAAAACTCAACATACATCAAGTAACATAAAATCACACAGAGACATACAAATATTACCTAATCATCAATACCAATTATTGTCATTTGAAACAGGATATCCCTGTAGCCCCAGGTCTGCTGGAACTCACTACTGAGATCAAACTGGCCCTGATCTCATAGAGATTCACCTTCACTTGCCTCCTGAACAATGGGATTAAAGGTGCCCTGCGTTTAGAATTATTTTACATAAGGGAGCCTTAATAAAATCAAATGCTGACTCACCATCAGAAAAAATAATTTTGCATGCATATGTAAATATGCACACGCAAACATAAAGAGAAACTTTAGAATGTATTGCAATAACATATTCAAAGTAATAAAAAGAAAATGAAAACCTCGAATTGCATATCATAACAAAATTATTACTCAATAAAGAAAATAAAAATATATTTTTAGATTTTAAGGTAAAAAAATAGTGTGGTTATATACATTCACACAGCATTTTCCACACAGAGAATCCCTTCAGAAAAAAAAAATGATGATAATCTACTGTAGATGGAAATGAAATGATCAAAGGAATTTGAATGCCATGAAAACAATTAGCACATACAGAGTTAATTATGAAATTAAAAGGTAGTATGCATCCTTGTATTTTCTCCTTGTTTATCATAAATAATGTTGAGATTGCATCACAAAAAGATGTAATGTATTTCTCAGTAACCATACAATGAATTACATCAAGAAAATCTACATTACAGTGAAAAATGAAATCACAGAGCAACCCAAATCCTCAGGGAAATAAAGAAGAAAATCCAGGAAAAAAAATTTAATTTTAACAAAAAACATTCTATAAAAACTGCCATAATCTGAATATATAACCACACATACACCCCCCCCCCAAAAAAAAACTATGTTGAAGCCTAACATTCAATGTAGTGATGAAAAGAGACTCAGACTTTAAGACTTGATTTGCTACAATGGCCCTTACACTTAAAAGGATGAGATATTTACAAAATCGTTTCACAGGTCTGGAGAGATGGCCTAGCGGTTAAGAGCACCTACTGCTCTTGCAGATGACCCGGGTTCGATTCCCAGCACCCACACGGCGGCTGAGAACCGTCTTTAATTACAGTTCCAGGGGAATCCAACGACCTCTTCTGATCTCTGAGGCATTTCCCGACATGAGTGCACCAACCTACATGCGGAAAGTATACTCATACACATAAAGAATAAATAAAAATAAAACAAAATAAAATAAAATAAAATCATCTCACACAAAGTTTACTCATTTTACCATTTCACCATCTGCCATATGAGGGCAAAGTGTCTGTGCATGGGAAAAGATGTAACCAAAAGGTAACAGCTTGGAGGCAAATAGATCCATACTTGACAAAATAATTATTGGCATTTTCATTAGTACAAGGGCAATATGTCCTTATTCAATCCATGTCTGCATTGCTGCTGATTTTCACTAACAACTTATTTCATGGAATCTGGTACTCACTTCAATCAAGCCGGCAGATGCACCCAACCACTTTCCTTTTGATCCAGAAAGCTTGGAAGGATGATGATGTTTTCTGATTGGAAGCAACCAGACCAGACATTTTTTCATCCATCTTAGAACCACTAGTCAAATCAGCTGGTCAATGAATTCATAGGGCTCTGTAAGGAGATTGATAAAGCAACGTGGAACAAGGAGAAATATGATGGTGATGAGGTCGTTTCCTAACTGTAAATTGGAGCCAACTGTTATAGAGGTAATCTCTTATAAAACTGGTAAAACTGCCTTCTTTAATTGACTAATAGACATAGGAACTGTGAAAAGGATTATTCTCTATTCAGATCCAAATAGAATACTAAAGTCTCCTTAAGCTATGCACTTAAGCAAAATATATTAATACAGGAGAGCTCTGATACCAGCAATGGATTATTCTATTCTACCAAGGAGATGTCAGCCAGGACCGGTTCCCCAAAAAGGTAAAACTTCTGCCTGTTAAACTGTGGTACCTGCAAGAAGAGAGGCGATAAGCCCTGCTGTCGAAGACCAGAAGATGTAAGCATGGGAAAGACACATTGAGACCACACTTGCACCAGTGTAGAGTTGGTCTCTGGATTACCATAGAGTGTTACCAAATGCCACAAAACCAATAAAGCAAAAACTGATCTCCTTGAGTCAAGCAAAAATCCCTCCATCAGCACCACACACCCCAGCCGGAAATACGGCAGCAGGACAACCAACAACCCCAACAAACTAGCCTCCCTTGAGGAATTACCACTACCACACACACACCCCAAAAAACCACAGTCAAAGACCCTGTCAAACAAAAAAAACGTAATTCATGGACTAACATAACATCCACACCACCAAGTAATATACCAAACAAATTAACTGACAATTACCTAAATCTAAATTGCTTTGTTGCTTCATTAGTAGGATTGAAAGGTTATTTCCATGGACAAACTGTCAGCCCATGAAAGGAAGCAGCGAAACTAACCAGAGTCCAAGATAACAGCTCCAGAGAAAGTAGGATGTTAGCATTTCTCTTCCACCTGTGCCCTTTTTCTAAGCCTAGGGTAAAAATCTGCGGAAAAGGGGCATGGTAGAATGTAAGGGCTGCAATTGGGTGAATGATGCCAAACTACAGGCGATTACCTTGCACTCATCTGATCAACTTGATTTTGAACATACAAGCCCTCCATCTGGATGGTGGGACCCCATGGGCTGTGTGGGTTGGGCACAACTTGCTTGCAAATTGGTTAACCAGATGAAGGATGGTTGTATTCATAAATTATTACTTATCATTAAAAAATGAAAAAAAAAATAATAGAAGTATAAAAAAAAAAGAAAAGAAGAAGCAACTTGGGATGTTCCAAAGTCAGTTCTAGAAGAAAATAATTGTTCCTATTGATTGAAATAATTAAGATCCCTGGCATCTTCCTAGGTTAGAATGCGTAGGCAGAGTGTGATACTTTTCTGTTGGAATTTCTTTACCTTGTCTTCCCCCATTAGAATATTTCCTAATATCACCAAATATCTAATAGAAAGTTCAGATATCAATTTTTCTAAGCTTCTCAGTGTACAAGAAAATTTCAGTTGATGCTTCCTAGATGGTTGACAATAAATCCCTGAATGAAGATTCTGTTATCTAAATGCTCTGAAAAGATCCCCCTAGGAGGCACATACTGGCATTTCCCTTAAGCCCAGTCTACCTTCCATACCACCACACAAGCTTCTATTCTATCCTGTTTATATCAATGACATATATCTTTTGGGCGATCTATTTTTTTAACTTTTGAAAATTCTAGATTAAATAATTCAAGGATGGATTTAATGACTACTCTCTACTGTACTTGAAAGAATGAAAGAGAACAGAGTTTCCTGCCGAGAAACAATGTTATATACTGTAAGTCACTTACGCAAATTATATAATATATACTACTAATATATACTAATATTATATATATATATATACATATATATCGACTTTACATAGTCTGTTCAAAAACCAATCACTATCCAACTTTCTCCTTGATCTGTTCACACTGTGAATCCATGCATTGTTATAAGTTTTCAGTCTAATGATAGTTCATGTCAAGTGTTAAACAAGGACTATAGATGTCAACCCAGAATACTATATCCAGAAAAATATTTTTGCTATATTTGAAGAAGATACGAAAACATGCCACGACATAAATAAATGGAAAGAATTTTTGTCCAGAAAGCCATCCCTTCAGAGACTATTCAAAGCAATGCAAAGAATCAAGGGTAAGGATGACTGTAGTCAACCAGCACCAGAAAATAAATGATACTAATACTATGGAATTATAAATGTGGGACCAGAAATCAAAATGACTCAACTAATATAATACTCTTATCAAAAACTCTAAATATTAATGGACAGAATTCTCCAATCAAGAGACAGACTGGTAAAATGGATCAAGAAATAAAACCGATTTTTTGGTTTTCTGCAAGAAACCCACCATGATGAAGAAGCTCATCGAAGTATTATGAAAGGAACCATTAATCAAAATCATATCATAATCCTTAATTTCATACACACCAAATTCAGGTTCACCAACATAAACACAATTCTACAAGACTTTAAGGCACAGATTGATGCTAGCACACTAGCAGCAAAACAATTTAATACCCCACTCTGTCCATTAAATACGTCAACTGAACAAAAAATAGAGAACCATATCAACTCAACAATATGATATACCAAATAATGGAATCACAAAAAATATATCATCATTTCGTTGCACTACCAACCATATAGGCCCTCTCCATACTTTTTGGTTACACCCCTTTGAAAAGTGGGGCAAAGTTTTTGGTAACCTGCTCACTGACAAATGAATGGCCATCTATACTGATTGGTAAACCACAATTGGGTCCTTGATCCTCAAAGATAGTAGTTAACTCAAAATAATGATTATTTCTGCCCCTGGGAGTTAAAGATTTTGGAATTTATCTATTTTATTATGTAAAACATTTCCTACTTCTGAATTGGACTGGATTCCCAGTTATAGCTATTAGATTAAATGGAATGACTCAGAAAAAAGATGCAAGACATATATAGTAGAGTGCAGGGACTCAGGTGGGGTGGGGGGCATGGAAAGGGAAGTGACCCTAAATTTGATTGAAAAATGATATAAGATTTATGGGAAAAGTTTAATAACAATAAAAAAATGGACACGAATCTTCTCTATGTATATATATCACATTTGACCACTAAGTAAAACACCTTTGGAGTGAACAGACAGGCGTTTTCCCAAACCCATGTGAAATATCTCTGAACATCTGGAGATAGTTGGTCATCCAGCACTTACCCCAAGACTTGCAAGGACATTTCAATGTTTATAATTTATAGTGGTATATTCAAATTAACTGTTTATATACATATATACATATATATATATATATATAATTGATAAATTAAACTATTGAACATATCATAAATTACAATAACTAGGGGGAAATCTCTCAGGACATGTTATTTAATTTCATGGTATCAACTAATAGCTCCCTGTATAAGATTAAAATGAATGGTTATCTCCAGAATAGAAAATATTAATATGCTTAAGCTAATTAGTAACACAGAATTGTTATTAAATTTCAACCCACCCCTGACTTGTACTGAATCCCAGTCACAGCTGTTAGATTAAAGGGACACAAGTGTTTTTCATGTTTCCTAGTATGTATTATACACGTGATAATTCCAACATTTTTTTTTCTCTTTTTGAGACAGGGACTCCCTTTAGTCTCAGCTGGCCTGAGACTCACTTTGTAAACCAGGCTGGCCTTGAACTCACAGAGATCTGCCTGCCTCTGCCTCCCAAGTGCTAAGATTAAAGGCCTACACCACCACGCCTAGCTAGACATTCATCTATATAATTTGGCTCAGCAAAAGCTGCATTCTACCCCCTTGAACTAGCAGTATGCAGTCTAGAGGGAGACAGTCTGAACAGGGGTAAACCTGTCATCTTGGTTCTTGTTTATAGGTATGTGATACAACCCCTCCCTTCTGCAAAACTATAAATCATGATTTAGGAGTCTGTCAAACAAAAGAGACTGCTCAGAGTACAGTGAAAATTTACAAAAACAGAGGGGAAAAGAATACACCTTTTCCTTCCATCATGTAATTTTGCCTTACAGTTGAATAAAATCCAAAGGCTTCACTGCCAGTTCTGGGCTGCCCTACCAGGAGCTATTGGCTAGGGAGGTTCTAAAAGCCTCCAGAACAATGGTTATTTGCCAATAACATTGGTGCATATAAGAAACGGACAAGTAGGGGCTGGAGAGATGGCCTAGCGGTTAAGAGCGCTTACTGCTCTTGGAGAGGACCCTGGTTCGATCCCCAGCACCCACATGGCGGCTGAGAACCGTCTCTAACTCCAATTCCAGGAGAACTCCAGTTCCAAGGGAATCCGACACCCTCTTCTGACCTCCTTGGCATTACACGACACGTGCACAAACCTACAAGCAGACAGTACATTCATACACATAGAAAAATAAATAAATAAAATTAAAAAAAAGAAATGGACAAGTAAGACCCTATTGCTGCAGATATGGCATGATATGATCATGAAAAAAAAATGTGTTGAGTTCCTGCACTGCAAATCAACAGTTAACCTTCACAGTGTTTGCAAACACAATTCAAACTGCTAGAAAGAAAAGGTCTCTAAAGCTACACAAATGACATTTCATGTTATACTTTTACATCCCAAAGAAGCTGTAGTGCAATAATGGCTGCCTGATACATATTCAATCGAAAAGAAAAGTAAAAGAAAACAATTTGATCTATGGCCCTCTCTTGCAAGGCATGACACATGATTGACACTGTAGCCTTGATGACTCCTAATGTCAGGGGACTCTATGTACCATATTGGAATGTTATTAGCATTCCTTGGTCAATGAGTTTAATGCCCCAACCAAGGTATCTCCAAGTCTATGTGTCTGTATCCATAGAATAAATTGTTATACTTTTTAATGCGTTGCTGTTAGTCTTTATTACTAGAATTATGAGGAGACTGCTTGATGACTCACAAGTCCATCTGAAACAGAACATGGACAGTCCCAAGAATTTGTCCTGTCACCTCAGAAAGGGAAAAAAGGGAAGAAGGGGAAAAGAGAGGAGAAAGAAGAAAAAAAAATACTGGATCTTCCATCTCCCATTCTCTCTCACACTCCCCTCCAAAGCCCAGGTACTCTTGAAGAAGAAGTGGGTGCACCAGATTTTAAGAACCAACGAGAGAGGATGAATTGTGAGATTACAGCAAAACTGGACTGGATTTGACTTTTTGTGTAAGCAAACCTCTTCAATTGGTCTTGGGAAGCCTGTGTTGTACAGAAAACTAGATGCAGACATAACTGAGCTGGTGTGGACATTCCTCACGTTGGTTGCCTAAGTGTACTTACCATTTAACTTAGTTAAAAAATAAAAAAGACTTTACTGAAAATTTCATGAAGTATCCATATAAATAAAAATTTCAAACATTTATTTATTTATGCCTCTAATCAATTTACTCACTGACAAGAAATTATATCTTAAGTTAAAAAATGAAATAACCAATTGAACCTATTCCAACTTGTCCCAGTTCATATGGAGATTCTTACCTAGTCTGTGATAGACTTAGAACAAAATCATTCCATTCACACACAGCAAATAATTATCATAGATATTTGTAAGCTGTGAGCCATGCAAAGGACCAATTTCAGAGAAAAGGTGAACCTTTTCTGAGAGGATTTACCTCTCAGACACATATCAAAAGAAATTGATTTGTATAGAAACTAATTTTCTATAAAGTTTGCAGTAACTTCCACTAATATATTATGACTCTGTATTGAACATGGGTATCTGATGTCAGTTTTATTTCTTCCTACCTACAGATATGAGCTGCAATTGAGGATGGGGACCAAATTGGTGCAAGTTTCTCTGTCTAATAACTTCATGTCTTCTATTTAAATTGAATTAAAATTAGGATTACCTAGCTATAAAACACATTTTCAGAGACAAATTACATGAGAGAAAAGAGCTATCCATCTATCCATTCATTTGACTATCTATCTATCTATCTATCTATCTATCTATCTATCTATCTATCATCTATCTATGTATAGTCCTTGAAGGCTTTAGAGATGTTCATTTTATATCTCTTCCAAACATGAGTACATTCAAATTGATTTCACAGGATGGGAATATTTAAGAAAAATTGTACAGCTATTTCTACTCTTAGGGAGATTTTATTTCTAGTATTTCTTACCATTAAGATTTATTTCTCCAAATTTGTTCATAATTGTAGTAGTAAAAATGTTAAAAAATATGAAATGTTTTTAAATATTTGAAAATGTCTTTGTTTTAGCCCAGAAGGCTAAACATAAGTCCTTTGTACAGAATGTATTTTTTCTTTCTCAGAAAGCATCACATTCAAAATAGCAAAGATTTTTGTTGGTACATCTGTTGATCATGCAAATTAGTAAAATAAATGGTTAAGACAAATAAATAGACTTGAATCAGTTTTTTGGGGTAAGCTTTCATTTTAAATATGTATAATGTTGTTATTAATTGTAGCATTTTTAAGTGCCAGTTTAAACTTTTTGATATTTATTGTGTGCAAATTTATCTGTGAATATATGCATGGAAGTCTGTGGAAAACAACTTGTAGGAGTTGTTTCTTTCCTCCCTCCACTGCGGATTATACTAAGATCTTAAGGCTTGATGGCAAGCACCTTTAGTTACTGGGCCAACATGTGACACCCCTAAAGTCAAATTTTGGTAAAAAAAATGTGAAGCATTATATTACAAGCACATTTAAAATGCAATGTAGCTTCGAAAAAGCTTTCTAAAATATACTTAACGACATAAGAAAATTATTCATAAAGTGTGTAAATAAAAAGAGATGCTATAAAAGTGCTTTATAAGAATAATCTTACTGTCTGATTTTGGATTATACATCATAACTTTAATTTTTGTTTAATTTTCAAATTATGATCATAATTTACTATATTTTATCTGAATAACATTTTAAAACATCAAGTTGTTAAGAAAATACTGTGAGCAGTGTTGTATTAGTCACTTTTCTGTTGCTGTGACAAACTACCATGACCAAAGGAACTTATATAAGGAAGAGTTTATCTGAGTTTACGATTGACGGTTTCAGAGAATCAGAGTCCATTGTAGCAGGAGGCATGGTGGCCAGGGATGGAGCAGAAAGCTGAGGTTCACATCTAGCAATCAGCACAGGAAGTTAAGAGAGAGAGAGAGAGAGAGAGAGAGAGAGAGAGAGAGAGAGAGAGACTGGAGACTGCAAGTCTTGTTAAACTTCCTAAGTCCGCCCCCAGTGACATACTTCCTCCAGCATGGCCACACCTTCTAAGATCTCCCAGAACAGTGCCACCAACTGGTAACAAAATGTCTGAATACTTAAAGCCTATGGGGGACACTCTCATTCAAACCACCACAACTGTCTCATGTTGTACAGATGTAATCTCAGAACATGTAATGCTAGGACATAAGGGCTTCAAATTTGAGGATCATGTAGGGTCTCTATGTAAGATATAAAAAATAGACAAACAATGCATTAAAAAGAAAAGAATAGTGGAAAAATTAACCATTTTAAGGTACATACTTTTTTTGAAAATAGGGTGAGAATTCATATTCATTTTGTGGATTTGACTATACTTTAAGTATAGTCTTGTGACATAAGTGGTGCATGAATGCTTAGTAAAATATAAGAAGTCCCTATCAGATTCTAGTCCATATTACAGATTCTGGTGCAATATTTATTTTGTGAAATATATTTCAGAAATATCCAACATTTTTCAAATATTGCACATAATATAATGTTACATCCCTCACATAAGACTGTATATTTGAATAATTGTATTTGTATCCAATCCAAATAATTTACCCTATAAAGTTATTAATATATAAATAGAAGCTTAACAAAAATATTGCTTACTTGCTTCAAGGTTTTTATTCTGTCTGAAAACAGTTATATTAGACATGAATTCTTTTTCAAAATGCTCAAATCCCTATATCCAGGTTAGTCTGTGTTCATTAATCTTGAAGTGAACAACTTGGAATATATTCATGTAAATTTATACTCTTACACAAACTGATAAGAATTTTAAGACACAATTTAAGTCCATTACTATTAACTCCTGAATCTTTTTAATTGACTTGTTTTTGCTCTCCTGAAAGAAAATGCTGGCAAAATTTGAAGCTACATTAATATTAACATTGCCTCCAATTGATCATTATTTCAATTATTTCTATTAATTTTCTAATAAGACAGCAAATCTATAATTGAAATATAGTGCTACATCAGAAGAGTTAATGGGTGGTGTGAAATTATCCAGTATTGAATACAGTGTTTCAAAATTGTGTTTAAATATGATACACTGGAAACAATGAAAATTATTTACATCTGTAAATTTATAATCACACCTGAGAAAAACTACAAATTTATTCTGCATATAATACATTTTATTTTTATTTTCTGTAATTGAAATGAATTTATAAAAGAACATTATTTTTAGTTTTTTTTTTTAATTTTATGTTATTTCAAAATATACATCTATACACTCCATGCAAATACCAGGTTGACAAAGTCTGAAAATAATATATAGGTTATTTCTAAAACACATTTTGGGATTCACAATTTAACAGTGATCTTGCATGCCAATAAAAAGATATTTAACTTTACATACTATATTATATAGCATATTGATAAATGTTTTGAAGTACTTTTTAAAAAGAGCTTTATTCTTTCTCATTAATCTTAGGACCAAGGAAAATAGAGACATAAACTTCAAACTATATCTGTAGTAATATCAGTCAAAGTGGCAATATTTTTATTAACAAATTACCCCCCCCTTGACTAATATATAGGGATTTGGTGCTAGGATCCAAAAATGAGGGACAACTTAAATCATTTTTTTTTTCTGAGACTGTGTTACTTCACTTAGCAAAATAGCTTCTAGTTCCATCCATTTACATGCAAATTTCATGATGTCGTATTTCTTTACTGCTGCATAGGACAACATTGTGTAAATATACCACATTTTCATTATCTACTCATCCATTGGAGGACAATTTCCATAGGGGTTTCAAGAGTTTGCAATCCCACCATCAGTGAATGAGTGTTTCCCTTTCCCTACAGCCTCACCAGCATTTGGTATCATTTGTTTTCTTGATCATAGCCAGACTTACCTGGATAAGATTAAATATTAATATGGTGTTGAATTGCATTTCCTTAGTTACTAACAATGTTGAACACTTTTTAAGATGTTTCTCATCCATCTTTACTTTTCTTGAGAAGTCTCTGATCAGATCTTCAGTCCATTTTTCACTGGCTCATTTGTTTTCTTGAGTAATTTATAGTCTACGGATTCTCAACCTCTTTCAGATGTGTCGCTGGTGGAGATTTTTTCCAACTCGGTGGATTTTCTATTCACTTCTTTGTCTCTTTTGCTGAACAGAAGCTTTTTTAGGTTAATGAGGTCCCATTTGTTGATTGTTTATTGTATTTCCTGATTAACTACTGTCTGATTCAGAAGTCTTTTCCAACAATGGCAGTCTATACTCTGAAGAGGCTGAAACCTCAGTAGTTGCTCAGTCCACAAGCTGGATATCTCAGCAGTCCACATCTGGCACTGAAGGTTTGGAGGATTCTCAGAGAGACATGAGTCTTCATTCCATATTAGAATGTTGAAAAGCTTTGTCTCATGTCTTTGAAGGATTACAAAAGCAGTGGCAACCACAGGGTAGCTGCACTTGCGAGTAAGAATTGAAGACAGACAAAAGAGCAGTGCTTTTTATTTTCTTTTTGCAACTAAAATTCAAGGCCTTTGAAAGACTCATATGGAAACCTAGTATGTAAGCTTCTCTTCTTAGACACCTATTTGAAATAAAAAAAAAAAAGAGTTCAATAGGGTTACACACTAATAAACACCACAGGCACACAAATACAATCCCAAATGACAAGACTGGACTCTTTTTATTGAAGTTGTTGATCAGAGAGATCTCATAGAATCTCAAACAATAATGGCTATGCCACTGCAGTTGATCGCTCACCAAAACTTGACAGTAGCACCTTATTTCCAAAGATACTGCATATGCAAGTCAATATACAAATAAGGAGAATTCAAGCTGGTACCAAATTAGGAGCTACATATATGCTGGGTAGCTTTCATGGAAATTCAATGTGCTATGCATGTTACTGGCAGGGAATGATAATCATCAGCCTTACACAGCTGTGAACTCTGTGAGCTATAATTACTGGCCTTGCAAAGTATTCCCACTAGTACAATAATAGCATGAGTCTTAATCAGAGTAACTAAGCACTTTATGATTAAATTTAAGGCCTTTGTAACAATAGTATGTCTGTATCTGACACTGTTATCAGGGCCAAGAATCTGTGGTTAGATAAGTCATAGGCCATAGCTATCATTCTTCTAAATAGGCATTATATTAAACTGACTCCTAATGACTTATTGTTATACCCATAGAATAGTGCACCTCTGTGCTTTTGCAATACAAGGTTATTCTTAAAGTGGATGATAACAGAAACCCACACATAGTCAACATGCACAGAATATGAGACTATGAATTATTGATCTCTAAAGTGACACCTATATTGTGTCTTCTCCTCCCAAAGTTCAGGGATCGTTGCAGAAGAGTTGGCAGAAACATTGTATGAACAAAAAGTTTTAGATGTGTTGTCTGGACATCACAAGATAGTTGTACATATGAACTCAAAGCTAACATCACAGCATGAAAAAAATGCTATGTACTTCCAAGCCAAATAAGTCCCAGCCCTGACAGAGTATCTACTGGAAATTGATATAATCTGAAAGAAGGAAAGTCAATTTCATTTACTGGTGTGAATTCTGGTTGCTTGACTAGCCTCCAGGGTATTGACCCATGCTCAGAAGCACTTGGGAGGCATTGATTAGATTCATCTTGCCTTTAAAAAACAAACAAAAAAAGTAAGGGACTGATAATAGAGGACATAAAATTGAGAAGGACATTGGGGAGGAGGTCAATTGGGTAGAGGTATTGTTAATGTAAACAAAATACATTGTATGAAATTCAGGAATTAATAAAAATATTTAAAAGTATACATGATAAGGCCAGGTGAGGTAATTCAACATTCATGAGCAATTGTTCCCCTTGAAAAGGATTCAGGTTTGCTTCCCCATATCGACATGGTGGCTGACAACTGTAACTCAAGTTCCAGAGGATTAGACACTCTTCTCTGGCCTCTCCAGGAATGGTGCAAACATGAGATACATATGCATACATGTTGAAAAAATACTCATATGCATTAATAAATACTAATAAATCAATCTTTCAAAGAAATGCATTCACAATATCTCCAAGGTAAGAAATTTCTTGGGTGTCAGGATTTAGCATTTTGCAAGAAAATCACAAATGAATTAGAGAAAGACATGGAGACCATAAATTTTTGCCACAGTAAGAAATTTTATCCACAGGACATTTATTTAAGACTCATTCAGCAAGCCTCTATAACCAGTTTTCATTGGACTGGAAAGACATATTAGCAGTTAAGAGCAATTGCCTTCCTTGTAGAGGATGTGGGTTTCAATCACAACACTCACATATCAGCTAATAATCTTCCATAACTCTAGTTCCATTGAATACACCTCCTATTCTGGCCTTGATGGGTATTACATGACAAGTGTATACTTACATACATGCAGGCAAAACACTCATATACATAAAATTAAAATAAAAATTTAAAAAAGTCTTTCCTAAAATCCTTTCACAAAATGTCCTTGATATGAGAGTTAGAAAATGTTATTTTAAACATATTTATATAGTGACCATGGCAATATGTAGGAAAGCTGCTTAATATCTGAAATCTCAATCTTATGCTTGAAATATAAACATATTTTTTTCTGAAAATAAGGAAAGCAGAACTGCGCTATTTGCTGACATATGAAATGTAAACAAAGGGTCTGTAGAGTCTCATGTGGAAGAGACCGGTTATTTGGTGATTACATCTCTCTCTCTCTCTCTCTCTCTCTCTCTCTCTCTCTCTCTCTCTCTCTCCTTTTCTGCCCCTGATATTATCACTCTCAGTATTGCTATATTGACTATTGAGATTGATTTTGCAATCTGTATCCTGCCTTAAAATCATAATTTTCCAGTTTGAGATTTTATAGTGTTTAAGAATACATACAGTGAAAAAGAGTTAGAAACTCAGACAACATATAGAAATTCAATGAATATTGCCACTTAAAAGTTCTAATTATATTTTTCCTTTGCCAAAAATTTTTACCCAGAAATTTATTTCCATGAAGGTTGGTGAATATTATTTTCATTAACAAGTTGCAAGTATCAAAAGAAAAAAAAACCTTGATACTTGATGAATGCTTTTATAGAATAAAATTACATTAAATATTATAATTCTCAAATTGTGTGCTTTTCCAAGCCAGTGAAAAAATGTAATTCAGTTAATAGTTTGTTTTATGATTTGATTGTTTAGTTCCATGTGTTTAACACTATGGCCATCGAAGCTTTGTTAGATTCACTGAAAAATTCCCCTCATCACAAATCTCAAAGCACATATGAGTCTGTGTCCTTGTAACATAAAAGGGCCTAATGTCCCTCTACTCAAATTTCTTTTGTATATCACTTTAACATTTTTTCTGCTTTCTACATAATGTAGACTTATTAACCCAAATCCCTATTTTTTTTCTTGTAATAGGTGTTCAAGAATGAAGCTGAAAAATGTAAGAGAAGAGATGACGAGTGTTTCTGTCCATTATTCATGCACTTTTGATCCTAAAGAAATTCTTGGAATGCTCCAAACCACTAACACCTTGATACAAGCACTGTGGATGAGTGGATACTTAATTTGGAATATATATGGTTCTTATTCTTTGTATATGTATGTGTACTAGTGCATGCATCTGCCTGCAGAGACCTGAAGAGGGTATTGGATCTCCACGAACTGGAGGTATACAGCATTGGAAACTACCTAATGTGACCGCTAAGAAACCAACAAATCCTCTGGAGGAGCAGAAAATACTCTTAAATATACTTTTTATACAGAAAACATTCCACTTACATAATTTACCATATTTTCAATGTATGCTATATTGAGGATATCCCAGACACCACTCAAAAAAAAAGTTTCTTCTGCACCAGATGAAGAATAGTACAGAGATCTGCAACTGGGCACACACAAACATGGTCTGTGAATTGCTCATGCCTAAGCACACATCTACAATGCAACCTCAACACCAAGGGTTTATGCCACATAGAACAAGGACCCATGAGGACATAATTTAACACCTCCTCTCATTAAAGAAATTCCACCATACAAGAGGAACCCAGAAATTAAAAAAGGGCATGAATGGACAAACTGTGGGAATTAGGAGTCTACAGAGTGTGGTTCCGTGGACAGGTCACCAGTATTCTGCTTCACCCACCCAAGGTTTAGAGAACATTGTGGAAAGGGGGGTAGAAAAATCATAAGAGCCAGGGAGGTAGAGCAAAACCAAATGGAAATTAATCCTATAAGCTCCTAGAACTCTGTTCATATGAAACTATAGCAGTAGTGCCAGCATACAGAAGACCTATGCAAGCTCAACTAGACAAAATTCCAGCATGTAACTGAAGAAATGTTTAGCAGAACACAATCTTAGCTGAAGAAATATTAGCAGCTGAATTGAATATATGAATCCCTGGAGGGTGGGAGGGGTGCTGCGGGTGGGTGCCTATGGAGAAGTGGGTATAAAGGGAAAGAAAAATATCTGAAATTAGTAAAAGTTACCTATTTAGAATTCAACTAAAATAATTTATCCATTTAAAATGATAAAAATGTATTTTATAGAAACTAATTTTATTTAATTAACAAGCAATGATAGAAATTGTATTAAATCCATAAATTTATGTGTAGAAAGTAGAAATCCTTACAAAGAGTCAGACTAAAAATACATGAACACTTCATGTATCCTCTTTGATTCAAGTCTTTGCTATTTTAGCAGCATGTTTTAATGTTACAAATGCAAATCTTGCCCATAAGTTGCTATTTATATAGAAAACTACAAAATTTCTTTGGACCATTTTAACTTTTCATTCCCACAGGTTTATCCTTAGAATACACAAATTAGATGTTTTGATTATTCATCATATATACTGGATACTAGCTGAATAAATTACTAGTTCCATGAAATTTTGTAGATTTCTTAGAAATTTCTGCCTAGAATTTTATCATTTGCAAATTGAGACAGATTTGTTTATACTTTCACAATCTGCACGGTTTGGTTGTGTTTCTTGCCATAACACTTTGCTAAAACTTTAAAAAGTATGTTGTCTAAGAAGAGGGAGAACTGCTCTCCGGCTTTGTCCCTAGTTACAGAAGACATAAGTATGCTCTGCTACTTCTAAATATCATAACACTTGAAAGATTTTTGTAGATAAATTTCAATTATTTACTTTTAGACTTTTTTAAAATTTATTTTTTTAACATTTTATTTATTTTATGTGGATGAGTGTATTCCATGCATGTATGTAACTGCGTCCATATCATAATGCCAAAGAAAGACAGAAGGGAGCATCTGTATCCCCTGGAATTTGAATTAAAGATGGTTCTTAGCTACTTTTTGGGTGCTGGAATCTGAACCGAGGTACTCTGCAAGAGCAGTCGAGACAGTCACTGAGATATCTCTACAGGACCTTAATTTTAGACTTGAATCATTCTTTGATCATTCTCTGTATAAATGTGGTGATTTCTAACTCTATTCCTAACTTTCTGAGAATTTTTATTATGATTAAGTATTTGATTTTATGATTATTATCATTAATTAATATAGTAATGTAAATTCTGTCATTTTCCTCCTTAATATGGGGTTTTACATTATTCATTAAAAATCATTATCTTTTAAAACATCTTTGATTGCAGGAAATTCACGGGTTCACTGGTTCAAAGATGAAATCAAATACCTAGATTCTTTTCATTTTTCAGTAGTACCAAACTTATCACTACCTTAATGCCTTTATTGTCTCAGTATAGTCAGTATCTTTTGTTGTTTTCAAGGAATCAAAGATGGAAAGGAGAAACAAAGCATCCCCCTACTGATTACTGTCCAGACAATCTCATTGGACATTCACTTCACATGTGTTTCCTAACATTAATAAAGAGAACTGGTAATTTAGTATGGTAATTTTCATAAGACATCCTACATGATTATTTGGTCAAACTTATCTTGATGTTATTGTGAATATAATTTTGTGGAGATAACATAAGCCACTAGCAGTTTAGCATCATATATATATATATATATATAAAAAAAAAAAAAAAAAAAAAAAAAAAAAAAAAAAAAAAAAAAAAAGGGGGGAAAGAGAGGGAGGGAGAGAAAGACAGAGAAGAGAAAGAGGGTTCGTAAAGAAAAGTTTTATTTTGTTTTATTAGAATGTGTTTAGATTCCAAGGGTATTAATATTTCCTTGGGTCTTTAGCCTTCCAGCCCACTGCTTATACTTCTTATCAACCAGAATAGGGTAATGATGAAAACATGTTTTACATCAGCCTCTCTCTTTTTCTGGTTTTGGGGACACTGAGCTGTTGAATTGAAATAACTTTTCTTTGTGAGTAGCCTCTGAAAGCTTAACTAACAATGGAGATTAACATGGCTGAGAAAACTGCAATGGTTTCTGAAGGAGCACTATTGCCAACTCTCCATTCTCCTCAGGATCCAATTTCAAGTGATCTCTTTCAGCCCATACTTAACATTATTCTCAAATTCCAACAGGAACTAATGAGATAAAAGTAGAAAATGTGATCTAAGAAAAAAGTGCTCTACTATAAAATAACTACATCTTCCTTCTCCCCATCATGCTTATATAATTTGAGATAATTATAGAAGGATCATAATGTAATTTTAGGACATGTGTCACTTAGATCCTGAGATGTGAGTTTAAGGAAACAGAAAGTGTGTGATGGTTTATATTTCAGTTGTTTGAGTAATAAACAAAAAAAAATAGATCATATGAAATTAAATAAAACTGCCAGATAACCTTGGTATTCAGCTTTCTATTTGAGCATTACAGAAAATAGATCTTAGGTAATTATAGTAGATGATCATAATCATAACCTGGTGATGACTCCAAATTCATCTGTTCTACCATATTTGATTTCATTGCTTGAGCAAATTCACATATTCCTTGATACTTGGAATGAAGATATTCATCTGGAAAGTCACCTGCCTCTGCCTCCAGAGTGCTGGGACTAAAGTCCTGTCCCACCACCACACTTGGCTTTCATATAGGAATCTTAAACAAATGATGATACAAGAAAAGAATGTTAGAATAACCAATTCTATATAATGACCAATTTCATGAGTACCAGGCTGGTAATTTCATAACCAATCACATGATCATATAATAGTTTATGAACCTGAACCCATGGCCATGGTTGAAAAGAAAGATGTTATATGACTCAGCAATATGGACTTCTCACTAATGGCAACCTTGCTAAAGCAATTCCTGAAGATCAAATCTATTACCCACTTAGAACACTGCTAATCCTTCATGTGCCCCATTTTTCTGTTTTTCCATTCAATTTTGTCAGAGGTTATTTCATTTATGATGTGTCGTTTTATACTTACACATTTTGGATTACCATGTATTTTTATAGGTTGATTCATTCACAAGTCTGAAATAACCCTCTTTCTCATTGGTAATTTATATTGCACTGAAGCTCTGGAGCTGCCAGTCTGTTTATATTTTCAGTCAGTTGCAGAGTGAGATGAAGTAAATGATGCACCAATCTCTGAAAATCCGTTGGAGACTCAACATCTTCCAGAAGATATGGACTTTCCATTTAGTCTCAGCTAGAACGTTCATTTTCCCTTTATTTCCTGTCTAACTGGAGAGAAACTTTGAGAAGCTCTGAATTACAGGTTTACATAATTCTAAGGTAGAGATAACTGGGGTGAAGAAAGGAAATAACATATAGTGAAAGGGAAAACCACCATGTTTCTGTCCTGGAAACTCTGATGTTCCTAGTCATTCCAATTTATTCTCAAACATTTCAGAGTCCTTATTGAAGTTTTAAATTATTTCCAAAGAAATATGTTTCACCATGAAGGAGAGACTAGGAAAAAAGTAGTTTAAGCTAGTTTATTTCAGGGTCAGAACTCATTCTCTGTTTAAAAATATGGATTATTCCCACTCACAATAGCCACAAAAAAATAAAATACCTAGGACCAAACTTAAGCAAAGACAACAACGATCTCTACAACAAAAATTTTAAACGCCTGAAGGAGATTGAAGAAGACATCAGAGGATGGAAAGACCTCCCTTGTTCATGGATTGGAAAATTAATACAGTAAAAATGCCCATTCTACTCAAATTAACATAGAGATTCAATGCAATCCTGATTAAAGAGTATCTTCACAGACATGGAAAAAATCCTTAAATTAATATGGAAAAACAATAAAAAACAAAATATTCCGAATATCCAAAGCAACCCTGAGCGAAAAGTACAATACAGGGGGGATCACTCTGCCAGACTTCAAGCTATGTTACAGGGCTATAGTCATAAAAACAATCTAGTATTGGCACATAAACAGACCCATAGACCAGTGCAACAAAACTGAAGATCCAAACTTGAGCTCATACAATTTCTGCCACCTCATATTTGACAAAGGGGCAAAAAGACTCAATGGAGGAAAGACAGCACCTTTAGCAAATGCCGAAGGCAAAGCTGGATCACCATTTGGAGAAAAATAAAATTAAACCCCTACGTCTCACCCTGTACAAAAATCAAGTTAAAATGGATCAAGGACCTCAACTTGAAACCCAAAACGCTGAAGATGATAGAAGAAAACATTGGCAGCAACCTACAAGACAAAGGAATAGGAAAAGTCTTTGTAAATCAAACATCAGCTGCACAGGAAATAAAGTCAACAATTGACAAGTGGGATCACAGTAAACTCAAAAACTTCTGTACAGTGAAAGAAACAATCAATGAGGTGAAGAGAAAACCCACAGAGTGGGAGGAAACCTTCGCCTATGATACATCTGACAGAGGATTATCATCAACAATATATAAACTACTCAAAAAACAAAGAAGAAAAGAAATGACCCACTCAAGAGAAGTAATAAAGAGCTGAACAGATACTTCACAAGTTAGGAAATAAAGATGGCTGGAAACATTTTAAAAAGTTTTCAACATCATTAATTATTAAGGAAATGCAAATTAAAACCACTCTAAGATATCATCTCATTCCGATAAGCCTGGCTAAGATCAAGAAAACAAAGATACCAAATGCTGGAGAGGTTGTGGGGAAAGGGGAAAACTCATCCACTGCTGGTGGGAATGTAAACTTGTACAACCACTGTGGAAAGCAGTGTGGAGAACCCTTATAAGACTCAAAATGAGCATGCTCTTTGACCCAGTCATACCACTCCTGGGTATATACCCACAAGACTCATCCTACCACAAAGATACATGTACATCTATGATTATTGCAACTCTCTTCATAATAACAAAGAGCAGGAACCAATCCAAGTACCCCTCAACCAATGAGTAAATAGAGAAAATGTGGTACATCTACACAATGGAGTTCTATGCAGCAGTATAGAAAGATGACATCATGAACTTTGCAGGTAAATGGATGGAACTAGAAGCAATTATGGTAAGTGAAGTAACACAGTCCCAGAAAAATGAATGGCAAATGGTATCCCTCATTTGTGGATGCTAGCACCAAATACCTAGTAGTAAGGCAAACTGAGCAATACATTTTTTTTTCTTTTACCTGAAAGCAACTGTATCATTATAATGTGAATAGCTTAATGGGATATAGAATTAACCTACCACTTATTTTCAGACTTTGTAATTGTGAGGTATGAGAAGAGGGTATGTATACATATTTTAGAGTAATATAAAATTAAAGGGGAAATCGTCAATTCCTAAATATGATTTGCAATTAAAATATAGTTTACTTTCAGATGTCATGATTTTGGTATATGCGTGAAGAGCATATATACATATTTTAGAGCAATACAAATTGGAGTGAACAACAACAAAAGGACTCGGTGAAAGAACTGACTGAAACAGTAAACTTCAGCCCAAAACAATAAACCTCTGCATAGAAAAAATTTTAAAAGACTGAAAAAAAGAGATTCAATATATATATGGCAAAATGCATGAAATAGGGTGGGGTGGGGTACTTGGAAAGGGAATGAGTCTAAATTGGACCGAAAAATGTTGTATAAATTACACAAAACTTCAATAAAATATGTTAAAAATTAAAAAAACTGAAAAAAGTATGGATTATTCCTAAGTATATATAAGTACTTTACTCCCAATAGTATAGAATAGCAATTTCATTTTAATTTGTTCTCTAGAGACACTTGTTATAAAAGGTGAAATGACCCAATAAATAGAACAAGACACTCAGGTTTTTATTGAGGAATTTTATTAGGAAATATTTTTAAGAGTAACATGAACAGTGAAAGAAGTATAAATGCACTGGCCTGTTTCAACATCAATACAATCACAGCAGGAGCCTCTGCTCTTCACAGAAGGATTTCAGGGGCTGAAATAATATTTCAACTGTCTTCAAGGGGTGGGGGGAATTTGTACCCATGCAATGTACCATAATTATAAGTTTTTACAGAAGTGTCCACTTAAAAGATTATGCTCCCTTTGTGAAAGGATAATTATTTGAGAGGGTTTCATTTGCAATCCCACTACCAAACAACTGTGTCCACAGAGAAAATGATTGTTTGGATCCCAAAGAGCAATCTGTCACATACATTTCATTGTATGTAGAGACCACAAAAACTCGTAGGGCCTCATTTTAAAGTAGGATTTCCTGACTCAGAGGATACATAAATGGACACGGAATATTTACTTTGAAAATCTTCAAAAGTGGGTCTGGGAGATGACTTAGTGTGTAAAGTGCTTGCTGCATAGACTTGAGGACCAGAGTTTGGATGTCTGGTGCCTAATTAAATGAAAGGTACGTGTAGTTGCCTGCTGGTAATCCTAGATCTCTGGAGATGGACTAGTTACACTCACCAACTTGGCAAACTCTGAGTTCAGAAAGAGATCCTGCCTCCTGCCTCGTCATATACCATGGAAAACAATCAAGCAAGACACTTCACATTAATTTTTGGCCTCAACATCCATGCCCATAGACATGAATATAAATGTTCACATACTTATGTCTCCACACAAATACAAACATGCATACATACATACATGCACATATAAAAGACACACACATACACACACAGGCACACACACACACACACACACACACACAAAACAAGGCAAAACAAAGCTGAAACTAAATCGTCAAAAATATTTCTTGATATAAGATAGAAGTTTAAAATGTTGATCCATTTGAAGATTACAAATACAGTTTTCAAGGTGAAAATGTGAAGGAAAAGAACGAATATGAAAATCTTATGGGATGGGAAAGATTTGTGTTTTTAAATAGTATCGATTAATGAAGGGGACTTAGGAATTTAGCTGATATAATAAAGAGAATTAGCATTATCAGATAAAAGAAATTGAGCAATACTGCTGAAAAAAACATTGTGGAGAAAACTACCGTTCATAACCATAAAGTGTGGATGATTGTATATTTAGATGGTGTGCTGGATAGCTTTAGTGTCAACTTGACACACATGGGTTGAGGGAGCCTCAATTGGGGAATTGGCTCCATTGGATTGGCCTGTGGCCACATCTGTGGAGTATTGTCCGCAGTGTGGGAGGGCCCAGCCCACAATGAGTGGTGCCACACTGGGCAGGTTGTTGTGTACCGTATAAGAAGGCAGGCTGGGCATGAGCCAGAGAGCAAGCCAGTGAACAGTACTCCTCCATGGCCTGTGTTTCAGCTCCTGCCTCCAGGTTCCTGCCCTGAGTTCTTGCCTTGGGCTCCCTGAGAACTGTGACCCAGGAGATGTAAGCTGAATAAACCCTTTCCTCCCCAAGTTGGTGTTGGTCAGAGTGTTTTGTCACAGCAATGGAAGACAAACTAGAACAGATGGTTCTTAAATAACTTATTTTTAAAAAATGCTTTTATTGGGGCTAGAGAGATGGCCTAGTGGTTAAGAGTGCCGACAGCTCTTACAGAGGACCCGGGTTCGATCTCCAGCACCCACATGGCGGCTAAGAACCGTCTTTAACTCCAGTTCCAGGGGCATCTGACACCCTCTTCTGACCTCCATGGCATTGTACGACATGGGTGCACAAACCTACATGCAGAGAGTACATTCATATACATACAAAAACAAAATAAAATTAAAAAAAATATCTAAAAGGTACTTTTATTGAGCTTTTGTACAATTCATACAATAGTTTTTAATCCAATTTATGTACCTTTCCCCAATCCATGCCCACAACCCACCCCACGAGTCCTTATAATTTTCTGCCATACATGTTAAATCCTATCTGGTCAACCCTTTATACCCAATTGACCTTCAGTGCACGTTCTTCCAGTGGAGTCTAGTCAGCCTACGAATCTTAAGGAAGTTCCACTCTCCCTCACAGAGCAGTAAACCATCTCCAATAGTTCGTGGGTTAAGGCAGACCCACTTCCCATTTCTCTCACTCCACTTTGTACTTTTTTCTGATTGAGGTGGCATAGGTCTTGGGCTCAACATCACCATTGTCACAAACTTCCAGTGTCCTGAAACCTATGTTTCCCTATCTTCAGGGCTCATTCCTGGCTTTTACCATCTTTCCACCCTCTCTTCCACAATGGTCTCTGAGCCATGGGTGGGTGAAATTTAATATAAGAACTGTATACAAGGATACAAACTCTTCAGTGTCTTAGTCTCTAAAAGTTAGCCACTTGAAGCCTTGTATTTTCATCATACTCTCTTGTACAATGAAGCTCTGTTGGTGAGTGTTGACAGATGAACTAATATTCCATGACATTTAGGTTCAGAAGTTCTTGTTTAAATGTGTCAATTAAAACTGAGCATCTCTCATACATATATTCTCTATGTGTGACCAGTTGGAGAACTCTGTAGTAGCTTCCATTTGTTGTGGAAAGAAGCCCTCTTTGCTCCTGACGTACACCAGTCTCCAGTAACCTAGCTCCAGAATCCCTGTAGCCCCAGTTCTGAATTGCACTGCTAGGGATTCTACAACCAGTGCCCAGCTTCTGAAGGGAAAGAAAAAGCCTGGCACACACCTGTAAGGTGAACATAGATGCAAAAATTCTCAACAAAGTACTTGGGAACCACATACAGGATGTACACACCAAAATGGTCATCCATCATGACCAAGTCAGTTTTATACCAGAGATTCAGGATGATTCAACATACATAAACCAATAAATGTCGTAAAGCAAACAGATGGAATGAAAGACAAAAACCACATGGTCATCTCAATTAATGCAGAAAAGGCCTTCGATAAAACTCAACATGCATGCATGTTTAAAGTTCTAGAGGAAATTGTACTGGAGGGAACATTCCTAAACAAAATAAAAGCTATATATATAACAAACCACCAGCCAACATCTTTCTAAATGGGGAAAAATTAGAAACATTCCCCTTAAAGTCAGGAACACAGCAAGGCTGATGTTCTGTCTCCACTTCCTTTTCAACATAGTGTTTGAAACTTTTGCTAGAGTAATAAGTCAAGAGAAGGGAAAAAAAAGGAGTACTAATTTGAAAAGAGAAGGACACACCCTTTTTGCAGATGACATGATAACACATGTACGACATGCCAAACAGTTTCAGTAACATGGTAGGTTACAAAATATTAATCTAAATTAATTAGTAACCTCTATTTTTTTAATTTATTTTTTAAGGGATTCTACAATATAATGACACAGTTGTTTGCAGATAACATTGATGTTACTCAGTATGTCATACAATTAGGTAATTGGTGCATTTTGCAAGTATCTATGTCCAAATTTTGAACAACCCAAGGTTCCCATAGACCAGTTGGAGAAGCTTGTATGCACAGGCATGTTGATCAATCAGGAGTCCAGACTATATTCCTGTAGTCTCATGATTCACCCCTATCTCTCCACAGCCCTTACAATCTACCACGCCTCCTCTTCTGCAGTTTGTTCCCTGGGCTTTGGGAAAGGGGCACAAGTGGTGAGAAGAAAACAGTCTAAATCTTTGGAGTTGTCATTTTGGACTCCAGTCTGTTCAGGTTGTTTCCCTTCATGGATTAACAGCTTTCCCAGTGATAACCTTTTTAGTCATACTAACAAAGCACAAGCTATTGGAATGTACAGGCATTTAAGCAGTACCACTTATTATGTCAAGCTAAGCTTATGAGCATAGACACAGATGCTGATGGTTATGCTAATCCTCAAACTGTGGTTCTCTATAAAGTGTGACAAGATTCTTTTGTGGCTTATAACATCGCCTAACCACTAGGGAACATAAGCTTGTGGCATCCACTGTGAATTTTCCTCCAAGGAGAGAGCTAATAGCAAATTAGATTGGGGATGGGATACAATATAGACACATTTGCCACTGTTGCACAGTATCTCCAGGCCTGTTGAGGTGTAGTAGCTGATATTACAAGAGGAGTCTTGCTTGTTCAGGGAGACCAATATTTTGCTGTATGCTTTAGTGGCCTTTGGTAAAGCTCTCTAGCATTTCAGAGGCCAGTTGTACGTTAGCAAGTGACGTCTCATACATTTTTCATGCTCACACTAGGTCTTCGACAACAGGGACTTACTGCCTTTCTCCATGCATATATCCCACTTATAGGCAAAAGGCCTTTATAATTGGGGGTGCGGGGGGATTTGATCCCCTAGCCAAACATCTCCTTGGTCAGAAATATTCATTGCTGTGTAGAGCTTTCCTGTTATAATATATTTTGCTTAATTACATACAATTATAAACACTTTACTTATTGAATTTCTGCTCTAGATGAGAAAATATCCTTTCACAGTTCCTATGCTTCAATCAGTTAATATGTTATGCCTGTTTTATAGGAAATACCACTGTAACAATTGGCTCTAGTTTACAGTTAGGGAGTGGTTTCATTACCCAATCATGTTTTTCTTTTTCTAAAAAAAGGGAGGGAAGGGAAGGTTTTCTCAGCAACTTGGAAGGTAAACTTCATAGGGCCCATTATAAACAGTCACCCCAATATTATTCGAAGAGATGCTCAGTGTCCGTGACTCAGACAGTCAAAAAAAGAGGGAGGTGGAGGTGGGGTACTATCCTTTCTGGAATGGATACAAATGGAAAACTCTGTGTTCAATCCTATTGATAAATTTTCAAATTTTTCTGAATCTTGAAACTAACAATGGGAGGAGAATTTATGTTCCCATGGTAAATCACCAATCAAATGCCTGAAAACCGTACAACTTATGGCGTGCAGATAGGACTGGGGAATGCCAGCAAAGAGGTTGACCACGAACATTAAGTAACATTTTCTTTATGCTAAAACAAGAAATTTTGGAAAAGGGAATACAGGGAGAACATTCCGTTACAATTGGCCTCAGTTAAATAAATAAATAAATAATAATAAATAAATAAATAAATCTGCATCAAACCTTAACAAAAGACACAAAAGATCTCTAAAATGAAAAATTTTAAAAACCTCTTAAGAAGGAGATTACATCCTCTACAGGGTTTAGAAGATGTATAAAGCCACACTAAGACCCTGTCATAATTAAACAGGAAAAAAAAAATAACCAAAAAAAAAAAAAAAAAAAAAAAAAAAACATATGTGTCTATACCAAAGTAACCTACCATAACTTATTAGTACTGTTTAAATACCTATGTATCTAATTGCTTGTGCTTCATTAGTAGGATCGAAAGGTTATTCCTGGACAAACTGTCAGCCCATGAAAGGAAACAGCCAGAATTGACCAGAGTCCAAGGCAACAGCTCCAGAGAATGTAGACTGTTTTGCTTCTCATCCACCTGTGCCCCTTTTCTAAGCCTAGGGAACAATCTGCAGAAAAGGGGGCGTGGTAGAATGTAAGGGCTGTGATTGGGGTGAATGGTGAAATTACAGCAATATAGTCTGGATACTCATTTGATCAACTTGATTGAACATACAAGCCCCCCCCGATGGATGGTGGGGCTGTGGGGGTTTGGGCACAACAGCCTGCAAATTGGTTTTACATGAGGGATGCTTGTACTCATAAATTATCACTTATTGCTAAAAAATGAAAAAAAAAACTGAGAGAAAGTTGCAGGACAGTTATGGCAGAATGCATGATCTGGGATGGGGTGGGGTGGGATGGGGGGAGGGAAAGGGAAATATGCCTGAACTGAATTGGAAAATGATGTATGAAATACAAAAAGTATCAATAATAAAAAAATAAATAAATAAAAAGGAGATTGAAGTTCCTGGGTGTGGTGGCATGCATCTTTAATCCCAGCATTCTAGAGGCTGAGGAAGGTGGAACTCTGTGAGATTAAAGCCAGCCTGGTCTCCAGAGTGAGCTCTAGGCCAGATAGGTCTAAAAGGGAGACCCTGTCTCACACAAAATAAAGGAGATTGAAGAAGACACCATATTTTGAAAAGACCTCCCATGATCATTGATTGTAAAAAATAATATTGTAAAAATGACCATCCTACAGAAAGTAATATACAGATTCAATTAATCCTAATTAAAATCCCAATGACATTCTTCACAGAATTAGAAAAAGAAATCCGAAACTTCATTTGGAAAAACATAAACCCTGGATAGCCAAAGCTAGCCTGAACAAAAGAGCAATCCTGGGGGAATTACTAAACCAGACGTCAAACTATATTACACAGCTATACTAATAAAAACAGCCTGATACTGGCACAAAAACAGACCCATAAACCAATGGAACTAAACTGAAGTTCCAAACTTGAGCACATGCAATTTCAGGCACCTCATATATTTAACTAAGGGACCAAGAAAACACAATGGAGGAAAGAGAATATTGTTAGGTCAGGCCAGTGGAAAGCCAAGATGGCATAGACTGGAAAGACCCTCCTTTCTTCCCATCATACCCCTGGATCTGAGACCCACCTCCAGATCTGAGCCCCTGACCTGGCCTAACTGGCCAGACTCCAATAGGTTACCATCTCCCCACCCCTCTATAAAAGGCTCTCCCCGCCTCTCAGAAAAGTGTTTCTTCATGGTCCTCTCGATGGATGGCTGTGGGTTTGCCCAAGAAAGAGAAAGAGCACATTTCCTGAAATAAATGCCTATCTTTATTTACTTTTTAATTCAGACTGATCAGCCCTTTCTTAGTGTCAGTTATACTTCTCCAATATCTTCAGCAAATGTTGTTGGCAAAACTGGATCACCACTTGTAGAAGAATAAAATTAAACCCCTACCACTTTACCCTGTACAAAAATCAATTCCAAATGTAACAAAGACCACAATGTGAAACCCGAAACTCTAAAACTGATAGAAAAAAATAAAAACTTTGGCACTAACCGACAAGATGTAAATTTCGGAAAAGACTTTCTAAATTAGACAGAAACTGTGCAGGAAATAATATCAGCAATCAACATTAAACTAAAAAAAAAACAACAACAACAACAACAACAACAACAAAAACCTTCTCTACAGTGAAAGAAGCAATCATACAAGTGAATAGAAAGCCCACAGAGTGGGAGGAAGCCTTCTGTAATGACATATTTGACAGAGATTTAACATCCATAGTATATAAATTACTCAAAAACAAAGGACCAAGAAAATGAAAGAACCAATCAAAAGATGGAGTTGAGAGCTGAACAGAAACTTCACAAATGCAAAAGCAAAGATGGCTGAGAAACATCTTAAAAAGCATTTAACATCAGTAGTGATTACGGAAATGCAAATCAAAACTATAAGATTTCATCTTACTCCAGTAAGACTGGCTATGATCAAGAAAACAAAGGGTACCAAATGCTGGAGAAGCTAAGGGGAAAGAGGAGCATTCATCCACTGCTGGCGTGCATGCAAACTCATGCAACCCTTATGGAAAGCAGTGTGGAGATTGCTTAAAAGACCCAAAATGACCCTGTCACCTGTCCCCATCATACTTCTCCTTGGTATATACCCAAAAGATTCCCCCTATTGCCGAGATATGTGTGCATCCATATTTATTGCTGCTCTTTTTTCAATAGTGAAGATAATTTGGTACATATATAAAATGGACTATTATTTAGTTATCATGATAAATTGAATCTTGAGATTTTCAATAAATGTATAGAACTGGAAATCATTATGTGAATTCACATAAACCATATTCAGATATGGTGCTGTATTTCTGCATAAGCATTTTGCAGTCTCTTATTCTTTGCACTTTAGCCAAATATGGATTTGGAAGTTAATCACCATCTGTTGCATGAAGATGTTTCATTGGTGAAAGTTTATGGATACAGTAATATTTTCATACCCCCTGATTTGCTATGCTAACTGAGGCTGATATGCAGAGGTTGGATTTTTGATGTGTTACTTAAGACTAGGCAACTCACAGTTATTTTCTGTGTGTTCAGCTGTGGATCTTTGTAACCCTAATGACAAAATAAACAACATAGGTAATCCAAGCAGAGTGAAGAGTCTACAACGATAAAAAAGGAAATGTTGTAAATGAATTTTAAGAGATATATAGGAATATTTCCATGTATAAATCAGGAAACTCAGTATACTTGGAGAAAGTGCTAACATTGTTAAAGGGAAGACATATTCACTTAGAACATTGAAAAGAAAAAAAAAGTAGCTAGGCATGGTGGCACATGCCTTTAATGAAGGCACTTGGGAGGCAGAGGCAAGCGGATCTTTGTGAGTTCAAGTCCAGCCTGGTCTACACAGCAAATCCCAAGACACCCTGAGCTACAGGGTGACCCTGTCTCAAAAAGTCAAAAATAAATAAATAACTGAAAATAAAACCAGCAGTTTCAGAAGTAATCAATGTCAAATGCAATTATTAAAATACAATTACAGTGCTAGAAAGATATGTATGTCAATAAAGCAGAATAATTCTTGACTCTTAACTTTTACCACATATAGAAATTATCTTGCAACTAATCCCCTCTATGTAAATTTATGTATTTAGTTATCTCCCATCCTTCCTATCCCTTTTACTTCTTTTCTACTATACAGTTCTATAAGATTAACCTTATTCAGCTTTCACAAATGTGTGAGAACACAAACTTTATTATACCATGGACACCTTGGTGATATCTAGATTCTATTTTTGTGTTTTATTAACAGCTTGAACATACTGCTTTTTGAGAATGACTGTTTTTCTCACATTTTAAATTCATTAATACTCTTGAATTTATAGTTTCAAGTGCTTGTGATATTCTCTGAAATTTCAAAAGAAATATTTTGAGTCTTTCTTTCTCCCATTTCTTTCTAGGAATCTTGCTTCTACATACTGGCCTGTCTGATGGTACTAAAAATCTATTAGATTCTGTAAACATTTCTCCATTAAATTTTCTGTATTTAAGACTAGGAAATTTAGAGACACCCTGGAGGCTGGCATACACCCAGTTGAGCCAGAAAAGCCCAGGGAGATAGCACCAATGGCCTGGGCCTCATGGACCAGGCAGGACACCACACTCCTCCTCTTGCATAATCAGCATTGGCTGAGTTACACAGCCATGCTCAGGGATATGCCCGGGAGGCCAGGACACACCCAGGTGAGTCCTCCGAAAAGTGAAGGAAGCCAGTGGTCTGGGCCTCAGGGACCAGGCTGGACACACCTCTCCTACTGCATGAATGGCATGGGTACGCTCAGGGGGCCAGTGCACGGGCAAAACCTAACACGTATCCCTTCCACTCCCCAAGTTGTTGTGCAGATGATCCAGTAAATTGGTGGAGTTGTGGTGCAGACGATCCAGTGGGCTCAATGTTAGTGATTCTATACTGTACAGCCGATATAGAGGAACTGACTATCAGAAAACACAGTGAGTGATCAACCAGTCCTCCATATTAACATTTGAGATTATTATCACAATCCAAACAAAAACACACATGGATAATTCACAACAAAAGCAAAAACATGGGAAAAGCTGATAACAAATACACACCAAACTCTACTAGTCTTATAGAAGATCCCTACAAGGAGATCTCCCTGGAAGGAAACTAAGACATGGACATTAGAAGAAAAATTGTAGTCATATTGAAATAAATCAAAGAGTATAAAGAACAAATAAAAGTACTAAGGGGCGAGAATGAATAACTCAGGAAGGATCGAGAAGGAAAGAATAATAAACTCCAGAAAGAAAAAGAGGGAGAGAATGACAAAATCAAAAAAGAATTAGATGGAGAGAAAGACAAACTCTGACAAGAAGTAGAAGGAGAGAATAACAAACTCTGAAAATATTCCAGGCTGGAATGAAGAAAGAAACTGACCAGAGAAGCAAGGAGTTACAAGTAGAGAATGACAAATTCCAATAGGAAGTGGAAATACTAAAGAAATCACAGTAATAAATGAAAAAGGAAATTGTACACTCATACAATCAACAGGAAAGTATGGGAGAAATCCTCAGAAGCAGAATGTATGAAGCAGAAAAAAAAAATATCAGACCAGTAGGATAACACAGAGCAACTAGAATGCTCAAGTAAGGATTAGGAAAAGTTAAAAAATACGTAAGATTTGAACAACCAGGAAATGTGGGACGCTATTAAAGGACCAAATCTCATCTGAGCATGGTGGCACACCCATTTAATCCTAGCACTCTGGAGGCGGGGGCAGTCAGATCTTTGTGAGTTCAAGGCCAGCCTGGTCTACAGAGCGAGTTCCAGGACAGCTGGGGCTACAGGGACATCCTGTCTCGAAAAAGACCAAAAAAAAAAAAAAAAAAAAAAAGAAAGGACCAAATTTCTTCCACATCATAGGGATAGAGGAAGGAGAATTATCCCAAGACAATGGTATTGATCAAATCTTCAACAGCATAATAGAAGAAAATTTCACCAAATGGAAAAAAAAATCCATACAAAATAAAAGACTCACAAAAAATTACCAAATAGACTAGACAAGAAATTCCCAACGTGGTATCATAGTTAAAATGCAAGACGCTCAAAACAAAGACAAAATACTGAAAGCCACAAAAGAAAAAAAATTACATATAAGGGGACAACCCATCAGAATTATAGGTGACATGTCAGTGCAAATTATGAAAGCGAGAAGAAGGTGGACCGAAGTATTCCCTGTGCTTAATCACTTTAGATACCAACCCAGATAACTATACTCAGCAAAAATGTCAATTATAATTGAAGGAGAAAGAAAAACATTTCACGATATAAACAAAATGAAATAATACATGTAAAAAATACTTTAGAAAATACTTGAAGCAATTCAAAGAATAGAGGAAAGGAACAACTGTCCCCATCAACTAAAGAAAGAAATTAATAAAAGCAAAACAGCATAAATAAAACATAGAGCAAGAATGCAATTAAAAAATAAGGTGACGGGGCTGGAGAGATAGCCTAGCGGTTAAGAGAACTGACTGCTCTTACAGAGGAGCCGGGTTTGATCCCCAGCACCCACATGGTGGCTAAGAATCGTCTGTAACTCCAATTCCATGAGAAATCCACTTCCAGGAGAATCCGACACCCTCTTCTGACCTCCGTGGCATTGCAAGACATGGGTACACAAACCTACATGCAGACAGTACATTCATACACATACAAAAATAAATAAAAAAATTTTAAAAATCCTTTTAAAAAATAAGGTGAAAGGAAGCAACATACATCCCTCAATAATAATTTTAAGTATTAACAGTCTAAACTCCCCAATCAAAAGACATAGAATGGGAGAATGAATTAGGAAACAGAATCCATATATATGCTGTCCACAAGAAACCCATCTTACCCTCAAGGACAAACACCAATTTAAAGAGAAAGGATGAAAAACAATATTCCAAGCAAAGGGCACCAAAAAACAAGGAGCTGGTATTCTAATACCAGAAAAAAAAATAGACCACAGACTAAAGACAATCAGAAGAAACAAAGGGGACTATTACATCTTTATTAAAGGATCAATTAACCAGGAAGACTTCACAATCATAAATGTTTAAGCATCAAACTCAGTTGCACCAAACTTTATATACACAATTCTGCAGGAATTCAAGACACAGATTAATCCAAGCACATTAACAGTGGGGGAATTCAATACCCCACTGAGGGACTTGGATAGATCAACTGGACAAAAAGTAAACAGAGAGCCATTGGAAATGAACAATAAACTATTTCAAATGGACCTCACAGACATCTACAGAATAATCCACCCAAACATCAAAAAATATATGATCTACTCAGTGTCTCATGGAACATTTTTGAAACTCAAACATAATGGGACACAAAAGAAATGTCAACAAACACAAAAGGATTGAAATCATTTCATAAATTCTATCAGATGAAAGTGCTATAAAGCTGAATATTAACATGAGAATAAGCCCTGCTAGCTACAAGAACACATGAAGAGTAAACAACAGAATCCTGAATAATGAATGGATAAGAATTAAATAAAGAGTATAATAAAAGTAATCATGGAACTAAATGAAAATGACAATATGGCAAAATGAAACCTGTGGGATACTTTAAAAGCAGTCTTAAGGGGGAAAATTATAGCCCTAAATTCCCATATTAAAAAAAAGAAAGCTAACAAATAAACAATCTAACAGTACAGCTAAGAACACTTGAGAAACAACAATAAATGAACCCTAAATCCAACAGACAGAAAGAAATAATAAAAATCAGAGTAGAAAACAATGAAATAGAAATAAAGAAAGCAACACAAAAAAATCGATGTTTCCAAAAGCTATTTTTGAAAAGATAAACAAGATAGACAGACCTCTAGCCCAGTTAACCAAAAGAAAGAGAGCAACTCAAAGTCAATACTATACCTGATGAAAAGGGAAACATCACAACAAATAAAGAAAAGATAAAGAAAATCATATGAGACTACACCAAAAATCTATATTCTACTAAATTTGTAAAGCCAAGATAAATGGATGGATATCTGAAATACTGGGAATTACCAATGCTTAAGCAAGAAGAGATTGACAGTTTAAACAGGCCCATAATATTTGAGGAAATTTAAGATGTAATAAGAAACCTCCCAACTAAAAAAAGCCCAGGCTCAGAAGGTTTCACAGCAGAATTCTGTAAAACATTTAAAGAGGTCTTACAACCATTACTACTCAAGCAGTTCAGAAGGATGCAAACACAGGAAAATCTCCCAAATTCCTTCTATGAAGCCAGCATCACTGTAAAACCAAAACCAGGCAAGGACACAACCTAAAAAGAAAAGTATAGACTCATTTCATTGATGAATATAGATGTAAAAATTCTCAACAAAATACTTGTATATCACATACAGACCCACATAAAAAAGATCAACCATCATGATCAAGTTGGATTCATACCAGAGATGCAGGGATGGTTCAACATATGAAAATCAATAAATATCATAAAACACATAAATAGACTGAAAGACAAAAAGTCACATGATTATCTCAATTGATGCAGAAAAAGCTTTTGACAAAAAAGCTTTTGACAATATCCAGCATCCCTTCATGTTTAACGTAATATAGGAAATTGGACTGAAGGGAATATTCCTCAATATAATCAAAGCTATATACGACAAATCCACAACCAACACCACCCTAAATGGATAAAAATTAGAAGCATTCCCCTTAAAGGTGGGAATTTGGCAAGGCTGCCTCCTATAACCCCTCTTCTTCAATATAGTGCTTCAAAATGCTTCCTAGGGCAATAAGGCAAGAAAGGGTAATTAAAGGAGTAGTAATTGGAAAAGAAGTCAAATTATCATTTTCTGCACATGATATG
This sequence comes from Rhizomys pruinosus, assembly GCA_009823505.1. Taxonomy (NCBI): domain Eukaryota; kingdom Metazoa; phylum Chordata; class Mammalia; order Rodentia; family Spalacidae; genus Rhizomys; species Rhizomys pruinosus. Next base: position 419,493 of record VZQC01005877.1, read on the forward strand.
ATAGTTTACCTGAAGGATTCTAAAAACTCCACCCAAAAACTCCTAGAAACTATTAAGAAATTCAGTAAAGTGGTAGGATACAAGATTAACATATGAAAATCAGTAGTCTTGCTTTACAACAACAACAAGCAGTTGGAGATGAAATATAAATAAACCTTCCCACTCACAATAGCATCAAAAATATAGCTAGGAGCAAACCTAACAAAAGATACCAAATGTCTCTACAACAAAAATTTTAAATCCCTGAAAAAGGAGATTGAAGATAACATCAAAAGATTGAAAAACCTCCCATGCTCATGGATTGGAAAAATTAATACCTCCCATGCTAAAGGATTGGATAAATTAATAAAGTAAAAATAAGTAAAAATAACCATTCTACCCAAATAAGGAAATAAGGTCAATGGCTGAAAAGTGGGACCTCGTCAAACTCAAAAACGTCTGTACAGCCAAAGAAACAATCAAGGAAGAGAAGAGAAAACCCACAGATTTGTAGAAAACCTTCACCAGTGATACATCCGACAGAGAATTAACATCCAGAATATATAAACTACTCAAAAAACAAAGAACTAAGAAAACAAATGACTCACTCAAAAATGGAGGAACGAGCTGAACAGAGACTTCACAAGTGAGGAAGTAAAGATGGCTGAGAAAAATCTTATGAAGTGTTCAGCATTGTTAATGATTAAGGAAATGCAAATTAAAACCACTCTAAGATATTATCTCATTTCAATAAGAGTGGTTAAGATCAAGAAAACAAAAGACACCAAATGCTGGAGAGGTTGTGGGGAAACGGGAACAATCATCCACTGCTGGTGGGAATGTAAACTCATACAACCACTATGGAAAGAAGTGGGGAGAACTCTCAAAAGACTCAAAATGATCCTACCATTTGACCCAGGCATACCACTCCTGGGTATATACCAATAAGACACATCCTACTGCAAAGATACATGCAAATCTGTTTCTTGCAGCTCTGTTCACAATAGCCAAGAGCTGGAACCAACCAAATTCCCCTCAACCAAAGAGTGAATAACAAAAATGTGGTACATCTACACAATGGAGTTCTATGCAGCAGTAAGAAAGATGACATGAACTTCGCAGATAAATGGATAGAACTCAAAGCCATTATGCTTGTGAAGTAATAAAGTCACGGAAAAACCAATGGGGAATGGTTTCCCTCATTTGTCGATAGTAGCACCAAATCCCCCAGTTGATAATCACATTGAGCAATGTTATTGTTATATTACTTTTTTTTCTTTTGGTCTTTTCGAGACAGGGTCTCCCTGTAGCACCAGCTGTCCTGGAATTTGCTCTGTAGATGAGGCTGGCCTTGAACTCACAAAGATCCGCCTGCCTCTGCCTCCCAAGTGCTAGGATTAAAGGCGTGCACCACCACACCTGTCTATTGTTATATTACTTTAAAAATTTTATTAATTTCATTTATTTCTGTATGTGTGTGAATATACTGTCTGCATGCAAGTTTGAGCACCCATGTCGTGCAATGCTGCAGAGATCAGAAGAGGGTGTCGGAATCCCCTGTCTGAAAGTTACTGTGCTGTTATAATGAAACTCTGTTAATGGAGCCTAGAATTAACTTACCACTTATTTTCAGACGTTGTAATTACTGTACATGCAAGGAAGGTATGTATTCATATTCTAGAGTAATATAAAATTAAAGGGAAAAACATGAATCCCTAAACCGATTTTGGTATTAACACAGATTATTTCTGGGGGTCATAATTCTGATACATATGTGGCATTTATATAGGCATATTTGGGAGCAATAAAAATGGGAAGGACATAAACAACATAATGACTGAGCCAAAGAACTGATTGATTCAGTGAAATTCTGCCCTAAACAATAAACCTCTGCAGATAAAAGCTTTAAAAAGCCTGAAAGTTGCAGGACATGCATGGCAGAATGTTTGAAGTGGGCTGGCGTTGGGGCAGGTAAAGAGGAATATATCTAAACTGAACTGAAAAATAATGTATAAAATAAACAGAACATCAATAAAAGTATTTAAAAATCTCTAGATATTTTCAGTTGCATGACCTTCTTGCTCAATGATTCAGCTAATTGTTAATACCTATTTTTGAACTGAACACATTTCTTTTTAAGTTATATTTTTTTCTTTTCTGGAACTTATCTTAGTCATTTTCTAAAATTTCTACTTATTTTCTTTTAACTATCTATTTGGGAATCTTAAACATATTTCAATGTAGACACACATATAAACCTCACATATATGTGACCTATTTCTAAAATTATTAACATTGTTATTTTTAATATCTGATCTCATATTTTCCTGATGAGGGCATATTAAAACAACTTCCACTTCTCTTAAAATATAATTAATGAAAGGAGATTTTTTCTTTTTTTATTTATTATTGTTATTAAACTATTTCCATACATCACACATGATTTCTCAATCGAATCTAGATTCACTTCCTTTTCCATGCCCCCACACCCCACCGGAGTTTCTGCACTCTACCATACCTGTCTTGCATCTTTTTCCAAATCTTTCCAGATTTTTTTTTCTTTCAAAGCAAAGGCTTATTGTTTGGGGATAACTTCATTATTTAAGTCAGTCTTTTTTTTTTTTCCCCGTTCTTTTGTAGTTGTTCTCTCCAACTTGTGTTGCATAGATAGATAGATAGATAGCACCTGAGTTGAAGGATTTTTCTCTTTTTTTGCTAAAAGATGTCATGTTTCCCCCGAGGAAGTGCTTCAAAGTTCCTCCTTTGCCAGTCCAAACAACCATTAATCCTACCCCTATGCTCCACACTGGGGTCCTTCGCCCCCATGGTCACCCAAATGAGGTCCAGCAAACATGCGTCCTATCTTGATCCTCCTGAGTTGGCCTCCATGACACAACCTGGGTAGTACAACAATGGCAGTCTACACTCTGAAGAGGCTGAAATCCTAGTAGGCGCTCACTCCACTAGCTGCATACCTCAATAGTCTCCATCTGGCATTGAAGTTTTGGAGGATTCTTAGAGTATTCAGTCCATATGGGAGGCTTAAAAAGCTGTGTCTTATGTCTTCAAATAAGGGCAAAAGCAGTGGCAGCCTCAGAGTAGATGCACTTGCCAGTAAAAATTGAGAATAGGCAAAACAACAGTTCTCTCTCTCTCTCTCTTTCTCTCTCTCTCTCTTTTAAATTCTTGTCTTTTTACTAAGATCTCAAGTTTTATATCTGAAGTACAAGTTCTCAGAATTTACTGATTATTTATTTCTGTTTGCACTTTCCTTTTGGATGTTTAAGGCCACACAGTTAGCCCAGATTAAACAAGGCTTTTGTTTTCTCAGGGTCAGGTGAGGATCTGGTCCTCAGGGGTCACTTGAGGTTTTTTTTTTCCTTTTTTGGGGTGTGTGTGTGACTCCTTTTGGCTTTTCATTTACCAGTTCCATCCACTCAAGAACAAAATCAGATATTGCAAGACCAGGCTTCTGTTTTTGAAGCATAAGAAGACTTTACACTTTATAGACCAGAAAATGGCTGAGGTCCCATTAGTGGATCTCCAAGACCTCCCTACACAGGAAGACTGGTGACCCACATTTGAAGAACATTTCAAGAAATTCTCCCATCCATATTCCCCTGAGTTTAATAAGGTCCTATTTGTCAATTTTTGACGTTATTTCCTGTGTGGCTTCTGTTTGTTTTATAAAGTGAAAGGGGATTCTTGAATCTACTATGTTGGACCCTGTAGTCTCTCTGCCTCTCTTTTACAATGATCCCTGAAGTTTCAGAGGGTGTGATGTAGGTATCTCAAAAGAAATTAGACATGACTGGCTTTTAGAAAAAATTAGTAATAGAGGACATGAAGTTGGGGCTAGGCAGCAATGTTGAGGTAGAGATTGGGTCAAATATTTTGAATATAAGCAGTACAGATTGTATGAAACTATTAAAAGATGAACAAAATAATTTTAAATTTAGATTTTTAAGATAAATTATATCAATCCAAATCATTCTTTAAGCATTCATACATGTATGTATGCTGATACTTTTAAATGATACTTTTTATGTAAAACTGATACTTTTAAATGTAATTCTTATTTTGTTTTTATACCTTTTTTGTTTTGTATATGACTTACATTTTTTAAAATGTTGTATATTTAGTTGAAAAAAATGTGTGATGGTTTGGTATATTTAAAATTGCAATAATAATTTCTACCACTTCGTGTAGTTTATAATTTATTGTGGAGAAATATTGAAAATTTTTCCTTAAGGGTAGGAACTCGGCAAGGCTGTCCCCTGTCACCTCTCCTTTTCAACATAGTGCTTGAATCCCTTGCTAGGGCAATAAGGCAAGAAAAGGAAATTAAAGGAGTTCTAATAGGAAAAGAGGAAGTCAAGCTATCCCTTTTTGTTGATGATATGATATTCTACTTAAGGGATGCTAAGAACTCCACCAAAAAACTCCTAGAAACGATTAGGAGTTTCAGTAAGGTGGAAGGATACAAAATAAACCTAGAAAAATCAGTAGCCTTTCTCTACACCAACAGTAGGCAACTGACGAAGGAATACAAGGAGACCTTCCCCACTCACAATAGCCTCAAAAACAATAAAATACCTAGAAACAAACCTAACCAAAGACACTAAGGACCTCTACAACAAAAATTTTAAAACTCTGAAGAAGGAAATTGAAGAAGACATCAGAAGATGGACAAACCTCCCATGCTCGTGGATTGGGAAAATAAATATAGTAAAAATGTCCATTCTACCTAAACTTGTATACAGATTTAATGCAATCCCAATCAAAATCCCCAAGTGCTTCTTCACAGGTTTGGAAAAAAAATCCTCAATTTCATTTGGAAAAACAAAAGACCCCGAATAGCCAAAGCAACTCTGGGCAAAAAGAGCAATACAGGGGGGATCACTCTCCCAGACATCAAACTATACTACAGGGCTATAGTCATAAAAACAGCTTGGTACTGGCACAAAAACAGACCAGTTGACCAATGGAATAAAACTGAAGATCCAAACCTGAACACATACAATTTCAGCCATCTCATATTTGATAAGAAGGCCAAGAAGACACATTGGAGGAAAGACAGCATCTTCAACAAGTGGTGTTGGCAAAACTGGATCACCACCTGTAGAAGAATGAAATTAAACCCCTACCTCTCACCCTGTACAAAAGTCAATTCCAAATGGATCAAAGACCTCAACGTGAAATCCAAAACTCTGGAGGTGATAGAAGAGAAACTTGGCAGCAGACTACAAGACGAAGGTGTAGGAAAAGACTTCTTAAATCAGACAGCAGCTGCACAAGAAATAAGGTCGTCAATTGACAAATGGTACCTCATTAAACTCAAAAGCTTCTGTACATCAAAGGAAACAATAAAGGAAATGAAGAGAAAACCCACAGAATGGGAGGAAACCTTCACATCAGATACATCCGACAAAGCATTAATTTCCAGAGTATACAAGCTACTCTAGCTTTCTACTTCTGCAGTTATGTTTTCATTAATTTCTCTTTCTAGGTGCTTGGGGATAGTTGCTTCTTTCTTCTGTCCTGTGAATTGCTTCAATTATTCTCTGAAGGTTTGGTTTTCCAGACATGTATTCTTTCATCTTGTTTATTTCATGGAAGATTTTTCTCTCTCCTTCAACTATAGTCAACATTTTTGCTGGGTATAGTAACCTGGGTTGGCATCTATCATCCTTTAACACTGGGAATGCTTTGCTCCATGCTCTTCTTGCTTTCATAGTTTGCATTGAGAAGTCAGTTGTAATTCTTATAGGTTTCCCCTGTTAGATCACTTGTTGTTTTTCTCTTGTGGCTTTAAGGATTTTGTCTTTGTTTTGGGTGTCTAGCATTTTAACTATGATGTGGTGTGGAGAGTTTCTTTTCTGATCTTGTCTGTTTGGAGTTCTATGTGCTTCTTGTATTTGTTTTGGTTTGTCCTTTTTTTAGTTTGGGGAAAGTTTCACCTATTATTCTGTTGAGGATCTGTTCAATGCCATTCTCTTGGGATTCTTCTCCTTCCTCTATTCCTATGATGCAGAGGTTTGATCTTTTCATAGTGTCCCACAGTTACTGGTTATTCCACTTTTGCATATTTTTAAATATTTCATAATCTTTACTTGAGGTTTTTAGTTGTTCTGTGTGATTTTCCAGGTCTGATATTCTTTGTTCTGCTTCCTCTATTCTGCTTCTTAGGCTTTTTCCATTCATTTCCTCTTGATTGGATGTGTGTTTGATTTCCTTTTTCATTTCATCTTCTGATTTCTTTAGTATTTCCACTTCCTTTTGGAGCTTCTCAATCTCTTCCTGTAGCTCTTTGCTTTGCTGGTTTGTTTCCTTATCTTTTTCATCATGGGATCTTTTCAGTGTATCCACTTCCTTCTGGAGTTTCTCATTTGCTCTCTCTAGGTCCTTCTTGAGTTTTTCATTCTCTCTTAACATCTCTGACTTGTTCTTTATAGTTTTTAATTTCTTTGAGTATGTCCACAATTGTACTTCTAATATCTGCGTCCTGGGCCATCCCCAGGGGGATCCCACTGTAAGAATCTTCCACAGGGTTGGCAGAGCTTGGTGTGGAATTATCCTGCACCTTTCCCATGTTTTCTCTTCTTCGTGTCCCTGGCATGTGGGTTTATCTTTGCCTGTATTCCAATGTGAATCCCAAATGCCTCATCACTGTGTTGATGGCTTGCTTTGCTTGCCTCTTTCAGATGCCTTCCTTGTTTGATTGATTGATTTTTTTTTCTTCTTTTCTCCTTGCTTATGGAGTGTTGACTTGTCTAAGTTTTCGGCTTTCTATTGGAAGTCTAACTCACTCTTCCCTTTCTGTTCTGAAGTTTCTCCAAAGAGTCCACTTTGACACTCTTTCGGTGATTCCAGTTGTGGAGGGGGGATTCCTGTTTAGCTGGCATCCCAGTACTTGTGCTTCAGGTAGTCTTGGGACATCCCTGATCTCAAGGCTCACAGTGGCAACAGGGCCACCTTTTATACCAGCTAGGAGGACAACTCCAACCCCACAGCCACACAAGCCAAAGACGATCGAATCAAACTAAACAATCCGCCTGGCTGAAACACCCAGCTTCTACCTGTGCTTCAGGTGGTCTTGTGAAATCCCTGATCTCCAATTATCACATTTTCTACCATTGGCTCTCTGAACAGTTCCAGATGAACACATACACAACCCATTGGGTGCACATGATTGTGTATGTGTTCATCTGGAACTGTTCATTAACAACGTTACTCATTGTTATGAAATTCCTGCATATTTCTGTAGTTAACACCTTGTGTCTTCTGTTTAGGGTGATCTTTTCTCTGCTTTGGGAGGAAATTTCTCTGTGTGGGGAAAGCAAGCAGCAACTAAACACGTCATGTTTACCATTGAGGATTGCTTTTGCTGTTTGGAATACTGGTGCAAGCATTTACATGATGAATCTTTAACTTTCAAGGCACTGTAACTTAGTGCCGGGTGTGGTGGAGCATGCCTTTAATCCTAGCACTTGGGAGGCAGAGGCAGGTGGATATTTGTGAGTTCAAGGCCAGCCTCTACAGAATGAGTTCCAGGACAGCTGGGGCTACAGGGAGACCTTGTCTCAAAAAGAC
>VZQC01005877.1:428619-457232 GCA_009823505.1 Rhizomys pruinosus
AATATATATTATACATATATATATATATATATATATATATATATATAATAAAATTTCATGGTGAGCATGACAATTGACAATTGTGGTACTATATGAGTCAAGGCAAGAGTTTACAGAGAGAGACATGGTTGTTTACTAAAATATTGGGCCACTTCTCTGCTTTCTCATAGTTGATTGGGAACATGATATGAACTTTGAATTCTCATTCTGAGATGCTTTCTTAGCATATAAAATTCCTATTTTAGCTAAAATATCATTACAAGGCACATGAAAGTACAAAGAACCATATAATTAATTGGAGAAATAGATGATGACCATGTTTCCAACTGACTCTTTCCAAACATAACTAGAAAACAGAATTGATAGACTCTAAAGTTATTTTGTCTAAAGATGTGATATGTCAAATATTTATTTTTTGGTCTAATCCTGTATTGACAGTTTGATTTATTTTTTAAAATTGAGGAACTTTTTATATCTTCAAAAATGATTTCTCTACATTCTGTATGTCACGCAAATCTGAATTGCTAGCTTTTAACTTTTAAATTCCTTGATATAAAGACATATTTGTCAATATTGCAAGATCCAAACACGTGTACAGCATTCACTGTAATTATAAAATTTGAATTTTTGGAAACAATATGTTATAAGCAATAATTCTCAGATCATTTTTCCAACAAGGAAGCGAGCAATTTGTTGAATAATAGGTTAATTTAGGAGCCATTAGAATGATTTAGAAAGACAAACAAAAACCCCCTCAAATTTGTGGAGGCAAATTTTAAAATCATTCTTGTATGTATAGCCAAATGATTTAAATCATTTATATGTGTCTTTTTATTATTTAACTTTTCTATTTATGAAGTAAGCAATTAAATGTTTGAATTGAATTTAATTGTATTTAACTTTTTCCTCAGAGAAATATTATTTGGTTATTATATTAGATATTTTTTGTCAAATAATCACAGTTATCTTTACACCGATTCAAAAATATTTCAATAAAAGAATAAATCTCAATCTACAGAATCAACATTTATAAATGATGCATATTCTACACATTGTTTAGAACAACAAAATGTAAGTTTTGATCACCTGCCATTTTCTCTACATGCATTTCCAAATCATGTTGTAAAGAGTCTTGAAATTGGTGCGAAGAAGTGATGTGTATTGGGGATGTGAGTGGGAGGGGAAGGAGCATGTGCAAATAGTACTGACCTCCTGTTGTGCTTAGTGTGAAATTTATACTTTTGCAATTATGTCCTGTTGATAAAAAATAGATGATCTTTAATACTCTACATATTGAATTTCTTAATCTTCCTGATTTTAACTGAGAGAAAAAAATTGAAGCTTCAAGAATGAAAAGCAGATAATAAAAAGATAATTATTTTTGTGTGAGTCAACCATGCTTTTTCAATTACTTGTATCAGTTGGGACAAAATGCCATCAAACTAACTGTGTTCTGATCCAAAAATTAATCCTGTCAGAAATATTGCTTGTTTTCATTAAAACGTTTAATTGCTGGCTCTGGCACTAAGTAAAAAAAAAGAAAAGAAGTTGTGTACTTCATAAAAGTTCTTATAATTTACTTTCCCTGTAAAACTCCTCAAAACTTATAACAAAATATCTGTGGTGTGTGTGTGTGTGTGTGTGTGTGTGTGTGTGTGTGTGTGTGTGTTGTAGAGGAGGACATCAGGTGTCTTCCTCTTGTGTTGTTACTTTTATCTACTTGAGACAAAATCTCTCACTGAGCCTGGAACTCACCATTTTTTTCCTCAGCTCTGCTCCTGTTTCTCTAAAGTGCAGGTGTTACATGTGCACATGGATGTCATTGCATTGCACAGCTATTTTACACTTGTCTTGGGCCTCTGAATGCAGTTCCTCATGCTTGAACAACAAACACTCTTACTAAACCATCCCTTAGTGCCCAAATAATATCTGTTGTTATCATCAGATTATCTTAGTATGAGACTGAATATTAGAGCACATCCACTTGAATTCAGTTCTCACAAGAATATATCAAATAGCTGATTACCTGAACTCTTCCGAAATTCCCAAGAGAACTAATGCCTCTGTCATATAAAACATCCTCTATATGCCGGGCGTGGTGGCGCACGCCTTTAGTCCTAGCACTGGGGAGGCAGAGGCAGGTGGATCTTTGTGAGTTCAAGGCCAGCCTGGTCTACAGAACAGCTGGGGCCACAAGGAGACCCTGTCTCGAAAAGACCAAAAATTAAATCCTCTATAATCTTTGAAGAGCAAGAATTTATTTTCTTTAATGTATGGAAAGAGAAATTTCTCCTTTCAGAAAAATTCCGTTTTCTCTCTGTGTAATTCTCTAGAGCCATAATAAATAAATTCCCCATTCAATTTCTATGTTAGAAAAAGTCTTTCAAAATATGAGGATAATGAAAACAATTTCTTCGCTAATTTTCTTTATCAGGATAGCATCTTCATAATCCTAAGCTATATTGTCAGTGGTAGATATAATTAAATATCCAAGCTATTATCTTATACTTTATGATTCACTTCTCCGTAATCGGGGCTGGAGAGATGACTTAGGGGTTAATAGCACAAACTGATCTCCCAGAGGACATGGGGTCGATTTCCAGCACACACATGGTGGATAAGAACTGCCTTTAATCTGGGCATGGTGGCACATACCTTTAAAAAAAGAAAGATAGGCATGGTGACGCATGCCTTTAATCCCAGGACTCAGAAGGCAGAGACAGACAGATCTCTGTGAGTTCAAGGTCAGCCTGTTCTAGAGAGCGAGTTCCAGGCTATCTGGGGCTACAGAGAACCTTGCCTCAAAAGATCAAAGAATGAATAAATAAATAAATAAATAAATAAATAAATAATCACTTCTTCATAATTGCTTCTTGAAAGATGAAAGTAAGATAATTGTAACTTGACTCTTTCTTAATTGAACTCTCGTTTTATTTTTTTTTCTTTCTTAATTTTTTATTGAGATTCTGTATGTTTCATACATTTGTTAATTCAAATTAGACCCTTTGTTCATCCATGCCCCATTCCTCTGGCAGAACTCATGCATTCTGACATATATGTTAATTCCCATCTTGCCATTTTTTTCTCAGTCTTTTATAACATTTTCTACCCAGAAGCTTACAGTTTGGTCTGTTCTTTCAACAAGCCTTTTTCTTCCCTTTAATTTTATGTTACTCCAAAATGTACTTAAATACACTCTACACATATACCAAATTTACAAAGTCTGAAAATAAACTATAGGTCCATTCCAAAACACATTTATGGATTCAAAGTTTATCAGAAAAATTGAATGCAGGTAAAAAAAAATATACAACTTTACATTTATAAAATTAATAGCAAGTTGATGTATGTTTTAGTGTACTTAAAAAAGAGATTTATTCTTTCTCATAAATTTTAAAACTGAGGAAAACAGAGACATAAACTTCCAGCTATATCTATACAAATATCAGTAAATGTATTATCTTTACTAACAAATTACCAAACTTGACTAAGATCTAAGGATTTGGTGCTAGGATCTGAATACAGTGTTACTTCACTTAGGCTAACAGCTTCTAGTTCCATAAATTTACTTAAAATTTTCATGATTTTTTCATCGTTTTACTTTTTTTTAAAAGTTTTTAATTAATTTTATTTATTTCTGTATGTGTATGAATGTACTGTCTGCATGCAAGTTTGTGCACCCGTGTCGTGCAATGCCGCGGAGGTCAGAAGAGGGTGTCGGATTCCCCTGGAACTGGAGTTCTCCTGGAATCGGAGTTTCAGACGGTTCTCGGCCGCCATGTGGGTGCTGGGGATCGAACCCGGGTCCTCTGCAAGAGCAGTTGGTGCTCTTAACCGCTAGGCCATCTCTCGAGCCCCTCATCGTTTTTCTGTATTATTGCATAGACCTCAATTGTGTAAATGTACCATTCATAAATCAAATGGATGGACTCAAAGACAAAAAACACATGGACATCTCCACTGATGCAGAAAAATCCTTTGATAAAATTCAACATGTTCGTATGTTTAAAGTCCTAGATGGAATTGGACTGGAGGCAACATTCCTCAACATAATTAAAGCTATATACAACAAACTCACAGCCAATATCATTCTAAATGGGGAAAAATTAGAAGCATTTCCCTTAAAATCAGGAAACCTGCAAGGCTGTCTACTGTCTCCACTCTTGTATTAGTCATTTTCTGTTGCTGTGATAAAACCACCATGATCAAGGGAACTTATAAAAGGAACAGTTTATTTGAACTTACAATTGATGGGAATTAGAGGCCATCATGGAGGGGAGACGTGGTGGCAGGAGCTGGAGCAGAAAGCCAAGGTTCACGTGTTCCAGTGAATACAGGAAGCAGAGAGAGAACAGCTGGAGACCTGTAAGGCTCTTGAACTTATAAAAGGAAGAGTTTATTTGAGCTTACAATTGATGGTTCCAGAGAATTCCATCGTGGAGGGGAGGCATGGTGGCAGGAGCTGGAGCATGAAGCCCAGGTTCACATCTCCCAGTGAATACAGGAAGCAGAGTTAGCAACTGGAGAACTGCAAGGCTTGTTGAACTCTCTAAGGCTGCTCCCCAGTTATGTACTTCCTCCCCATGGCTACGCCTTCTAAGACCCCCCCCCCCAAAAAACAGTGCCACCAGGAGGGGACAAAATATCTGAATACTTGAAGCCTATGAGAGACATTCTCATTCAAACCACTGCGACTACTTTAAATGTAGTGATTGAAAATCACCTGTAAGGGATTGCTCAGGCTAGCCTTTGTACATAGTGTGAGAGAATAATGAGATTAGGTTGATTTGGGGAGGCCAATTTTAATTGTGTACAGGTAGCATCATTCTACAGGTGGTGTCCTAGAATGTATAAGGAGGAGAAAGCAAGCTGAGCACTAACATTCATCACGTGCCCGGCTGCCTCCGGATTCAGAGACACTGCCTTCTGCACCATGAGAGACTGTAACATCAAAAATGTGACAAAATCAAACCTTCCTTCCTTATGTTATGTGAGTGTTTCTTTTTTAATAAAACATTTTATTGATGTATTGTGTATTTCATACATCATTTCTCAGTCAATTTAGACACATTCCCTTTTCCCTCTCCCCCATCCCACCCTAGTTCGTGCATCCTGCCATACATGTCTTGCATCATTTTCTCAGTCTTTTTAAACTTTTCTCTGCAGAGGATTATTGTTTGGGTAGAAGTTAAGTATTTCAGTCAGTTCTTTGACCCAGTCCTTTTGTCATTGTTGTCCCCTCCTGTTTGCATTGCTGCAAAATATGTGTGTGTGTATATATATATATATATATATATATATATATATAATATTTTATATNAAAAAAAAAAAAAAAAAAAAAACAGACAAACCCTCATCATTCATGCAACATAGCTGAACCTGAAGGACAAAGACTTTTGTGAAATAAGATAGAAATTTGACCATTATATGAATTTATCTTTGAATTAATCAAAGCCAAAATTGTATAAATACAAAGTAAAGGCCGAGTGTGGTGGTCCACATCTTTAATCCTAGAACTTGGGAGGCAGAGGAAGGTGGATCTCTGTGAGTTCAAGACCAGCCTGTTCTACATAGTGAGTCCCAGAACAGCTGGGGCAACACTATCTCCAAAACAAAAAATTACAAAATAACATATGTTTGGGTATAGTTATGTGGTAAACAATTTGAGAAGACTATTTGAGACCATGGGTTCCATCTTTAGCACCACACACACCAAAATACAGCAGCAGTTACTAAACCTAGGAATTGTGATATTTTAATTTAAATGAGTAATGCTCATGAATAAAATAGTACAAAACATTGACATGTTAGACATAAATGAAGAACTGATAAAAGCATTGTGTTAAGTGAAGGAAGCCAGATATGAAAAATCCTATTAAAGTATAACATTCAAATGAAAGGTCTAGAACATGCAGATTCTCAGAAAGAAATGAATAAACACAACCTGAGTTAGCAATAAGAATGTGTATTGGGCTGGAGAGATGGTCTAGTGCTAAAGAGTGCCAACTACTCTTGCAGAGGCCCCAGGTTCGATCCGCAGTACCCACATGGTGGCTGAGAACCGTCTTTGACTCCAGTTCCAGGGGAATCTTTGCACCCTCTTCTGACCTCTGTGGCATTGCATGACACGGGTGCACAAACCTACATGCAAACAGTACATTCATACACATAATAAAATAAATTAATTAAAAAAAGAATGTGTATTAAGTGTAAGTGTAAAGGGATATGAGATATTTATTGATTGGATAAAAATATTCCATAAGAAATACATGAAAGATATGATGGTTTCATGACCTAAAACGGAAGATATATTAATGCACTACCCAATTTTTCATATTGAGATCCTGGGTTTGATTCTAACATCACAAAACGAAACAAAAATAAAATCTGGAACTGTAGTTAGACATAAAATTCTCACATCCCTATATGCTATTATCTTTATGTTACAAGTTAAGAAACGCATGAAGTGAGGTGACCTGTTCAGGCTACTGAAGTCTTCAAGAGGTCTATTCTTAGAATGATGGGTACAGCACTTTTTTAACTAGTTGCAAATAATCTTATGAATTAAAATGAAATATATGCTATGTGTTTGTTTTCAGACAATTTTGTGAAATCAGGATAAGATTCTTTTGTCAGAGGAAATACTTTGTGGAGCTTGAATCTTGCATTCTGGAAGTTTCTATTTATTTCTGGAGCTAACTATGCTCTAATGATCTTGGCTCTTGTTCTAGACTAATTTTAAAAATGCTTTCTTGAGATTTTACAGATGGTGTTCTCCATACCCTAAAGCACAAATTAAGGGGTGTGGAAAGGAGTCTTTCTTAAAAGACAACAATGACAAGAGAAAATTGGACCCACAGTACTCTGAGACAAGAGGGTTTTCCAAAAGGGAATGATGATATGTGGGAATGGGGAAACAACTTCCAAGTTGAGCAGCTCCTCTGTTTGGGAAACATCCCACCAGATATATGATAGCTTCAGTTACAAAGCATGGTTGAATTTTAAGGGCATGCTAACCACTTTTCTGCCCCAACACCTATGGCAACTTTCTAGTACGAATTTTCTTTTTGGTATTTTTGAGACAGGGTCTCCATTTAGCCCCAGCTGGCCTACATCTCTCTCTGTACAACAGGCTGGCCTTGAACTCACAGAGATCCACCTGCCTCTGCCTCCCGAGTGCTAGGATTAAAGGCGTGCACCACCACGCCCGGCTTCTAGTAAATATTTTCTACAAAGAAATTGCAAATCCAAGTCAAGCTGAAGAAGAATTTTGCCTACTGAAGTATATAGCAAGTCAACTTTCTAAAGAAAAGTTAGCACTTAAACTCGAGAGACTTTTAATTCCTGATTCCTAGGCTTAATATCATAAAACTGAAAAAACACAAGTTTTTCACCATTTTATTTGGTAACATAGCTTGATGAAGTGCCACAAACAGGTTCTAGGACCAAAAACCAGAAATTAGTTTATGATAAAAGATACTCTAAAATATTTAAATGGTTAAGTGCTTGCTTCACAACCATGGCAAAGGATAAAGTTTCTATATCATTAACTATATTTTAAGTGCATATTTGGCATTAAAGTATGTTGCTTACAAAGTAGATATAATGTGCTCCATTAAGATTTATTGGATAAGATGTAAGCTTACTTACGAGAACTTGCTAAGTTCTTGACAAGCAATCATACTCTGAAGCACTTATCCAGCTTTCAAGTAAATATGTCTCTTCCGTACATTGAGCTCCATACCCACTGTGTGACAAAAATACTTGTGTATCATATTATACTGATGATATTAATAAGCAACATATGCCTACAAGCTTACAGCAATGCTGTTTTAATAATAAGTCACAGAGAACTCAGCTGTTTAATTAAAGTTAAAAACATTGCTAAAATTGCCAAGTGACATTTAATTAGAACATTAATTGATATTACATTTTCTCCTCTTAATTCCTTTCATATTAATAAAATCACAAACACATTTATTCCAACTAATGAAAGAAATGATAAAACATGGGATGTTAATAATGATTTACATTTAGCTTTCTTCTCCTTCCTTAATCTGTTGGACTGATTACCACAGATCTTTAAAATCCAAACCAGTCTTAATTTTATAATGTCTCTACTTAATTAAATTAACTTAGGATTTCAATTCTTCCTAATTTTTACACTCAAAGTAGTAACATGTTATTTGTTCTTTAAATTTCACTTTATATGGAATATATAATATGCAGGATCATGTATATGTTTTCCAACTCCACACTCTGTTTTAAATTCTGTTATACTTTAACCTTATTATTTCCTATAGA
Organism: Rhizomys pruinosus; assembly: GCA_009823505.1. Taxonomy (NCBI): domain Eukaryota; kingdom Metazoa; phylum Chordata; class Mammalia; order Rodentia; family Spalacidae; genus Rhizomys; species Rhizomys pruinosus. Next base: position 436,924 of record VZQC01005877.1, read on the forward strand.
TGAAGATTAAACTATAGAAGAAACTAAAAGTCAGTCTCATGTTAAATTTGCTTTATGGAAAGCATCACCATGTGATTAAGAATTAAGAGCACAGTTATTCAACTAAGATGAATCTATTATTTGATTCGTCCACTAGCAAATGAAAAGTCATGGATTATTTGCAGTTGACACATATTTTCACTATAATGCATACATAGGTGTATGCATACGAATATGTGTCCAGATTGCATCTGGTTATAGGTAACAACAAGAGGAGCTATTAGACTATATTCAAATGACATTTTAGGTATTATGAAATAATAAAAAGCAAATATTAAACATATGGAAAAGATGTGAGACCCCTTGAAGAAAAGCAGGCAAATAATATGTATCTGTGACAGGATGCAGATAGAGTAAATAGAATTGAACAACAGGAGCAAGAATATATCTCTACTTTGTATAATGGTGTAAGATGCAAACATCAGGAATTATTACAGCAATAATTCCAAATAAAAGACAAAAATATAAGATGTTTTTATAGAAAAATTAAGTGTAAAACTTTAACAACTGAAGCCCTGGGAAATAGAACTCAGGCTATAAGTCATCACTTTGAAAACACAGTTGTGGTAAAGTTCATTCAAATAAGAACTTACAAAAGGATTAATTTCAACTCTTTGTAGTCAAATGTGGAAATCAAATTTTAAATATGTTCTGTTCAATATATATATATATATATATATATATATAAAATAATATGTAATTTGTGTAAGCATTCTTCTCCTTCCTTAATCTGTTGGACTGATTACCATAGATCTTTTAAAGCCAAAGCTGTCTTGAATTTATATATATATATTTATATATCTATATATTATATATATTCTTTATAATTATGTTTTATATATATATATATATATATAGATATATATATATATATATTTCACTTCCAATATAGCAACCCTAAATTTAAAAAATGACTTTAATGCCATTAAGTGTTAAAGGAAATAAGCTGTAAAAATTGCCATTTCATAAAATGAAAGGTCTAAAACTTTAATAAAAGTGCACATTAGCATTATTATTTGCACTTTTTTCTGTTAATTGGTAAGATGTAAGCTCAACTCTATACTTATGATTTACCTGTTTAAGAACTAGAGATACAGCTTAGTATGTAAGAGCCCTGGCTGCTCTTGGAGAGGACCTGGATTTAGTTTAGAGCACTCACATGTTGGATAATACCCAACCATAAATCTAGTTACAAGAGATCTGACATCCTCTTCTCAAAACTCATTGTAAGCATATTGTAAAATTACATGCATACAGGTAAAACTCATACTCAATAAAAATAATTAGGTAAATAAACTAAATAAATAAATAAAAAGATTTACCTAAGTATCCTTAAAAATGTTCATTTTATATATTTTCAACATATACAATATAAAATACATATAAAATATGGCTATAAACAACTACCAAAACACAGACACAGTCACAGTCAAATATATCTATACAATAAAAGATACAGGAATTATTATATATTTATCTTAAAAATGCTCAACAAAATACTTGCAAATCACATACAGACTCACAAAAAAAAGATCATCCATCATGATCAAGTTGGATTTATATCAGAAATGAGGGGGTGTTTCAACATATGTACATCAATAAATATCATAAAACACATAAATGGCCTGAAAGACAGAAGTCACAGGATCATGTCATTGATGTTTAAAGTCTAGAGGAATTTGGACTGAAGGGAACATTCCCCAATATAATCAAAGCCATATGCAGCAAACCCACTGCCAACATTACCCTACATGAGAAAAATGAGAAGTATTCTCCTTAAAGGCAGGAACCCATCAAGGATGCCCCTTATCACCATTCCTCTTCAATATAGTGTTTGAAATGCTTTCTAGGGCAATAAGGCAAGAAAGGGAAATTGAAGGATTAATAATTGAAAAAGAGGAAATCAAACTGTCCCTTTCTGCAAATGATATGATAGTTTGCCTGACGGGTGCTAAAAACTTGACCAGAAAACTCCTAGAAGCTATCAAGAGTTTCAGTAAAGTGGCAGGATACAATTTCAGCCACCTGATATTTGACAAAGGAGGCAAAAAAGCTCAATGGGGGAAAGATAGCATCTTCAGCAAATGGTGCTGGCAAAACTGGATCACCATTTGTAGAAGAACAATGTTAAACCCCTACCTCTCATGCTGTACAAAAATCAACTCCAAGTGAATTAAAGACCTCAATGTGAAACCCAACACTCTGAATGTGATAGAAGGAAATATTGGTGGCAACCTACAAGACATATGCATAGGAAAAGACTTTCTAAAACTAAAGAACAGCCCCACAGGAATTAAGGTCAACAGTTAACAAGTGAACCTTATCAAACTCAAAATCTTCTGTACAGCAAAAGAAATAATCAAGGAAGTGAAGAGGAAAGCCACAGAGTGGGAGGAAACCTTCACCACTGATACATCTGACAGAGCATTAATATCCAGAATATATAAACTGCTGAAAAAACAAAGAAGAAAACAAATGACTCACTCAAAAAATGGAGTAAAGAGCTAAAAGAGACTTCACAAGTGAGGAAATAAAGATGCCTGAGAAACATATTAAAAAGTGTTCAGCATCATTAATAATTAAGGAAATGCAAATTAAAACCACTCTCAGATATAATCTCATTCAATAATTGTGGCTAAGATCAAGAAAACAAAATGCACCAAATGCTGGAGAAGTTATGGGGAAAGGAGAACACTCATCCACTGTTGGTGGGAATGTTAACTCACACAACCACTATGGAAAGCAGTGTGGGGAACCCTTAAAAGACTCAATATGAATTGTTGATGTCAGAGCCCCTGCATTAATATACTTTGCCTGAGTGCATAGCCCTAGGACTTTAGTATTATATTTGATTCTGAACAGAGAGTAATCCTTTTCACAGTTCTTATGTCTATTAGTCAATTAAAGAAGGCAGTTTTACCGGTTTTATAAGAGATTACCTCTATAATAGTTGTCTCCAATTTACAGTTGGAGAACGACCTCATCATCGTCATATTTCTCCTTGTTCTATGGGGGGGAAGCAAAAGTTCTATATCAGGCCACTAAACCAATAAAAGCAAATACGGCTGCCTGGGTCAGCAAGCTCCACCGTCAGCCACCAGCTACATCCTCACCTGCCTGAAATAATACTGTGCAGCAGAGGCAACCAATGTGCCTGTATATCCCAATTAATGGCCATGATCTCTCCTTGGAAGAATAACCATGGCTGATGCCACAGCTTACATCTCTACGGTTAGCGATGATGATTATAAGCCACAGTAGAGGCCCTGCGCATATTTAACAGGAGAGGAAAATGTAATTCATGGTCATTAACACATCAAACATGTGTCTATGCTAAGTAACCTACCTAACTCATTAGTGCTGCTTAAATACCTATATATCTAATTGCTTTGCGTTCATTAGTAGGATCGAAAGGGGTTATTTCCTGGACAAACTGTCAGCCCATGAAGGAAAACAGCCAAATGAATTGACCAGAGTCCAGATCAAACAGTCCAGAGAGGTGGACTGTGTTTACCTCTCATCCACCTGGTGCCCCTTTTCTAAGCCGTGGAACAATTTGCGAAGAGGGCGTTGGTAGAAGGAATGTAGGAGCTGTGATGGCGTTATTGGTGTAATGGGTGAAACTACAGCAATGTATGTCTGGACACTCTTTGATCAACTTGATTGAACAACAACCTGTCACCCCACTGGATGGTGGGCGTGTGGGTTTGCACAACAGCCTCGCGATTAGGTTTTGCACGAAGAATGCTTGTAGATTCATGGATTATCCTGTATAGCTAAAAAATGAAAAAAAAACTTGAGAGAAGGATGCACGGGACAGTTGTGGTGGAGTGCCATGATCTGGGATTGGGGTGGGGGGAGGAGGAGGGGGAAATGGGCCTGAACTGAATTGGAAAAATGTGTGAAATGCACAAATCATCAATAAAAATTAAATTAAAAAAAATAAACCTAAAAAAAGAAAAAAAAAAGATTCAAAATGATCGTACTACCTGACCCAGTCATAATGCTCCTGGGTATATACCCACAAGACTCATCCTACTGCAAATATCCATGCACATCTATGTTTACTGCAGCTGTCTTGACAATAGCAAAGAGCTGGAACCAAGCCACATGACCCTCAACTGAGGAATGGATAACAAAAATTTGGTACATCTACACAATAGAGTTCTATGCAGCAGTAAAGAAAGATGACATCATGAACTTTGCAGGTAACTGGATGGGACATGAAGCCATTGTGCTAGGTGAAGTAACACAGTCACAGAAAAGCCAACAGGGAATGATGTCCCTTGTTTATGGATGTTAGCACCAAATTCCCCAGCAGAGCAAAGTTATTGTTACATTTCTTTTTTATCTTAAAGCTGCTGGTCTGTTATAATGTGAATCCCTTAATGGGCCCTAGAATTAACTTGCCACTTAATTTCAGACATTGTAATTACCATATATGGGTGGAAGGTATGTATTAATATTTTAGAGTAATATAAAATTAAAGGGAAAAATGTGAATTGCTAAGCATATTTTGGAATTAACATACAGTTTAGTTCCGGAGGTCATAATTTTGGTACATATTTGATGTTTATATACACATATTTTGGAGCAATACAAATGGGAAGGAGCAATCTGTGGAAAATGGCACGTGGTAGAACGTAAGGAGTGCGATTGGGGTGAACTACAAAACTACAGAAACATAGACTGGACTCTTATTTGATCAACATGATAGTACATATAAGCTCTCCCAGCTGGACAATGGGGGCCTTGGGCTGTATAAGTTTGGGCATAGCTACTTGCAAATTCATTTTACATGAAGTATTCATTACTTATGACCTATTATTAAAATAATAATAATAATAATAATAATAATAATAATAATAAATACAAAAAGCCTGACAGAAAGATGCAGGACATGTACGGCACAATGCATGAACTTGAGTAGAGTGGGGGGCAGGGAAAGGGGAATATGTCTAAATTGGACCAAAAATGAGGTACGAAATACACAAAACATCAATAAAAGTATTTTATTTAAAAATATTCAAATTGATCAATAAAATGAATAAAAGTGATTGAATTTCCCCAAATTTCTTAAAATAAATGGACAAAATGTATTATTATAAATTTCATGAGTAAATCACATTAATCCTCAAATAACTACCTCATTTACATAAACAAACATGAGTTTGTTTTATTAATTTCCAAAATAAAAATAAAATCTTGCCTGTCCTTTTTGTCTATTATATATTATTGAATAAATTAAAAGTATATCTTGAAAGTCATTACTTCAATAGTTTCACATACATAAAATAATCTTTATTGATGCCTACATTTTATTATATCATGAATTTAAAAATAGAAAAAAAGAAAGTTTATGAATAGTTCTTTATAAATACCCTGTAGTTTGTCTAAATATAAAAGAACCGAATAAACATTTATAAAATCTCCATCAAAAATATTTCATTTTCAATTAATTTTAGTATTTTTATGAATGTAAATTCTAATTTTGAAGTTGAATCATTGAAATGTAATTTTTAAAATATCATAAACTAAAACTATTTGAAGATATTGCTTCAATTTCATAGAAGTTTTGGAAAATAGAGGTTGTTATTCATTTTTTGTTCTTCAAGATTATGTTTGCTAATCTTGCCTGTCAACTTGTCTTGATCTGGGATTAACTAAAATTAGCAAGAGATCTTTCGATTGGACCATTTGAACCTGGAAGTTCCCTCCTAAATGTGGGGATTACCTTCTCATGGCAGTGAGTATATAAGGCCATAGCAGAAAGGAGCTCATCCCTTTTTGCTGCTTGCCTTCTTTCTGACTGGTGAATTCCTCTTGCTGCTGTGACCAACTCCTCTAATTCCAGTGTGGACTGAAGAGTAGAAGATCTCCCAGAATCCATGGGGCCTTCAGTGCCATAGTGGGTCTACTGAGAAATACAGCTTTGTGGACAGAGCAACTGCCAGATTCTCAGCCTCTCCACTGTGGTGCAGCCATTGTTGGACTACTAAAATCCTATCTTGTGAACTAATCTAAAAAATCCGTATATATGTAAGGAAACAGAATTGGTAGACAGAACATATATATTCTTGCATTCCTATCTCTTTAGAGAAACTTGACTAATACAATGTTTGATTCAGACACCTTAATTCCTTCTCTTGTTCATCATTGCTCTAATAATGTGGTCCACCTTTGTATTGTTGAAGCTAGTTTACAGAAATAGCCACACTTCAGTTTTGGGGATGTATCTGCCATAGCACTAATAGCAACACAAACCAGTATCAAATAGAAGCAGAAAAATAGGAGATAAAAATGACATTTATAGTAAAATATTTGAAATGAGTCTAATTAAGATATAAATTCAAAATTCTCTATATAATATAAAATTTTGAAATAATAATTTAAATACATATTAATTAGCAAATTAAAATGGTAATATGAAATATTGTAATGAAATTCATTTAAAATCTATAGGTACAATACGAATAAAACTACCAAATATTTCTGAAGATCATAGTGACTTGGACATACAGAAAACTTTTCCAAGTTCCAGCATCATGTTCTCAAAGTTAGGTAACATATTTTTCTAAGTTTTTGGTTTGCTTATTTTCAGATTAAAAAAAAAAACTGTCATTTTGGAAAGGCATTTCAATTTGAAAACATCTATTGACTTGAGTAAAATTTCTGATTGAAACCTATGTATTTATTCACTTATAGTTATAATAACTTAATTATTTTGACTTTTATTTTTTTGAGACGAGGTCTCCCTATAGCCCCAGCTAGCCTGGAACTCACTCTGTAGACCAGGCTTACCTTGAACTCACAGAAATCCACCTCCGTCTGCTTCCTGAGTGCCAGGATTAAAGGCGTGCTCGACCATGCCTGGCTTACAAATGGTTCTTAGCTGCCATGTGGCTTCTGGGAATCGAAAACAGGTCCTCAGCAAGAGCAGTTGGCACTAGTAACTGCTGAGCCATCTCTCCAGCCCCATAACTTAATTTTTTATTCACATTGGGCTAGAAAGAAAAAATGATTTCAACCTGTTTAGTTTTATTGGGGTATGTGAGTCTGAAACAAAACCCAGAAGTCTATGCATACCAAGCAATCATTCTGCTACTGAGTTAACATGCAGTTCAGTCCAATTTCCATGACTTTTGACACATTCTATCATAATACAAAATCAAGGAATATATTAATTCAATAACTCTAAAACGTTACAATATGTTCTTGGTGTCAACTCTTTTCCAAGTTCCTAGAAACCACCAGTACATTACACATTGCTACTATTTCGTTTTGTGTATTTAAGAATACCATAACAATGGAATCATATAGAATACAGTATTTGGATATTTTCTCATCTTTCTTAAAAGCATGCATCTGAGATTAATTCAGGATGTTGGTTTCATTCAGAATTCATTCAATTCAAATTTATGTGCATTAAGTAATTATTGAGTAGTATTCAACTATAAATGTTTGCCCATTAACCAATTGAACAGTCATTTTGCTTTTTATTAAAATCTTGATTAAAATGGATGAAGATATTGTCATGCAGTTTTTTCACGTGAATGTTAATTTTAGTTTCATTTAGGCAAATATTTAAGATAGGATTCCATGTAACAGTTTATGGTTAACTTTATAGCTATGTAATATTGATTATATAATATATATATATATATATTATATAGAGTAATCTATATATATAATAGAATCATATCTATATCATTATATTAATAGTACGACTTTATTATATCTCATATATATATATATATATATATATAATTATATATTATATATATGTGTGTGTGTGTGTGTGTGTGTGTGTGTGTGCATATGCACTTGCACCCAAATGCATGTAAGCACCCATGGAGGTCAGAAGATGCTGTAAGATCACCTGGCTCTAGAGTTAAATGTATTTGTGAGCACCTGAGTGGATGCAGGATATTAAACTCCAATCCTCCAAAAGACCAGCCAGCACTATTAACCCCTGATCCATCTCTTCAGGCTTATACTTATTTCTTGAAGTAACACTAAGTTTTCTTTCCTGGCCGCTGTGTTTGAGTGCCACAGGTACTTTCCATCTTTATCAGCACGTGGTTTGCCATTTAAGAAATATTTTTCCATTTTAATACATATGTATAAAATTCTGATGGTTTTCATCACTATTTTTCTGATAATAGTAGGATTAATATTTCTACATTCTTATTTGCCATGTGAATATTACTCAAGTATCCAATCACATTCTTTCTCTTTTGTAGAATTGCCTTATATATAATGTTGAAATTTGTCCCCCAGTAACTCCAATTAGTACTCTCCATGTATGTTTGGTCACATCCTCAAAGAAGTAAGTTATGGAGACAGAGAGTACTGTCCAGATGGGAATTGCTGGCTTGACCTTATTTAAATATTTTACAGGTAAGAACAACTGATGTGTATTCATGAGTTCAATAGCCATGCTATGTGTGGACTGCAGTATTTTATAGCCCAGACCTCCATCATTTGGCTCTTACATTCTTTCTGTCTCCTCTTCTAAGATGTTATATGAGCCATGGAAGTGGTTGGAGGGAAAGGGATTGATAAAGGTGTTTCATTGTTTTCTTAGCATTAAGTTATTTTCAGCATTTTGACCAGTCATGAATCTTTCCATTAATGTCTCCCAATGCAGAAAGAAGCTCCTCTGATGAAAGTAGAGAGAAAAACATGCCTATGGGTAGAATCATAAATATTTAGAAAGGATTTTTCAGCATGAGCATTTAGTGAAATAACAGTAGCAGAATATACCCTAAGGTCTATGACCTCTCTAGCCATGGACTTTTTGAGAAGTACTACAGGACAAGAGAAGGAACTCCCTCTGGTGGCACAGGCCTCAAATCAGGTCAGAAATCCCTTATATCCTCAATAGCAGTCATGCCACTATTGTAACAGTGGGCATTTTTTCCTGGCAGGTTGATATTTTGGCATGCACTGTCCAGCATGGGATAAAATCATTAATGTATTTTCCGATTGAGATTTTTGTTCGCCCAGCAGCCTTCACATCTCCTTACAGCAAAATGAAAGCTAAGAATCAGAGAGGAAATTTCTTGGTCAGTTTAAGATTGATTTGTCTATATTCTGTAGTCAATGTGCATTTTGTCTCCTGAAAAAGGTCTTCCCATGTAATTATGCTTGGTAATCAGGCGTAATTGCAATATCCTGTGTTGTTTTGGAGACCTCTGTGAGAACGCCAAAAAATAACTCATAGGGTGGTATCCCTTGTCTAGCACTGTGATTTTCATATAGTCACCCATGTCTGCTTGTTGCAACATTATTCAGCCATGCAGAGTACCTCCCTCTGAATTCATTTTAATGAGTTCACAAATTTATTTATTAATATTTTGAAATGGATTTGCTAATTGATGTCCATAATACTTTAAAAAAGCATTACATTAATAATTAGTTTAGGCTATACTACGGACTGTCCCATCATTTCTCCCTTCCTCTAATCCTGCTTAATTATTTTCTATACAATGCTTTTATTGATGTTTTATGTATTTCAGACATCATTTCTCAGTTCAGTTTAGACATCTTCCCCTTTCCCTTACCCCATCCCACCCCAGATCTTGCCCTGTGCCATAACTATCCTGCATCTTTTTCTCAGTCTTTTTTTTATATTTAGGAATTCACTTTTTCTTCCTTTAATTTTCTATTACTCGAAAATATGCATATATATATATATATATATATTCCACTCATATGCAGTAATTACAGAGACTGAAAGTAAGTGGTGGGTTGATTCTAGAGCCTGTTAATAGATTTGCATTATAACAACATAGTTGCTTTCAGATAAACAGAAATATAGCAATAATTCTGTGCAGCTTCCATCTGGGGATTTGGTGTTAGCATCCACAAATGAGGGAGACCATTCACTGCTTGTTTTTTTGGGTCTGTGTTCCTTCACTTAGCATAATGGATTTGAGTTCCTTCCATTTCCCTGCAAAGTTCATGATGTCATCTTTACCACTGAGTAGTACTCCATTGTATTGCTGTACCACATTTTTGTCATCCACTCATCAGTTGAGGGGCATTTGTTTGGTTCCAGCTCTTTGCTATTGTGAATAAAGCTGCAATAAACTTGGATGTGCATGTATCTTTGCGGTAGGATGAGTCATATGGGTATATACCTCTGAATGGTAAGAATTGGTCAGGTGGTAGGCTCATTTTCATTCTTTTAAGGTTTCTCCACCCTGCTTCCCATAATGGTTTTACAAGATTACATTCCCACCAGCAGTGAATGAGTGTTCCCCTTTCCCCACAACCTCTCCAGCATTTGGTGTCTTTTGTGTTCTTTATCTTAGCCAGTCCTATCAGAGTGAGATTATATCTCAGAGTGGTTTTAGTTTGCATTTCCTTCATTATTAATGATGCTGAACACTTTTTAAGATGTTTCTCAGTCATCTTTCCTTCCTCACCGGTGAAGCCTCTGTTCAGCTCTTTTGAGTAGGTCATTTTTTTTTCTTCTTTGTTTTTTCAGTATTCTATATATTCTGGACATTAATGGTCTGTCAGAAGAATCATTGGTGAAGATTTCCTGCCACTCTGTGGATTTTCTATTCACTTCCTTGACTATTTCTTTCCCTGTACAGAAGCTTTTGAATTTGATGTGGTCCCATTTGTCAACTGTTGACCTTATTTGCCGGGCAGTTGTTGACTGATTTAGAACTTTTCCTATACCTATGTCTTGTAGGTTGTTACCAACTTTTTCTTCTGTCACCTCCAGGGGTTCAGGTTTTACATTGAGATCTTTTATCCACTTTGAGTCGATTTTTGTACAGGGTAAGAAGTAGGGGTTTAATTTTCTTCTTCTACAAATGGCGATCCAGTTTTGCCAGCACCATTTGCTGAAGATGCTATCCTTCCTCCATTGAAGTTTTTTGCCCCTTTGTCAAATATGAGGTGGCTGAAATTATATGAGCTCAAGTTTGGATCTTCAATTTTGTTCCATTGGTCTATGGGTCTATTTTTTTGCCAGTATGAGGCTATCTTTATGACCATGACCCTGTAATATAGCTTGAAGTCTGGTAGAGCAATCCCCCTTGTATTGCATTTTTCACTCAGAGTTGCTTTAGCTATTCGTGTTTATTTGTTTTCCCATATGAAATTAAGGATTTTTTTTCCAAGTCTGTGAAGAAGCTCATGGGGATTTTGATTGGGATTGCATTAAATCTGTATATCATCTTGGGTAAAACAGACATATTTACTATATGAATTCTTCCAATCCATGAGCGTGGGAGATCTTTCCATCTTTTGAAGTCATTTTCAATCTCCATCAGGGGTTTAAAATTTTTATTGTATAAATTGTTGGTATCTTTGGTTAGGCTTGTTCCCAGGTATATTATTTTTGCGGCTATTGTGAGTGGGAAGTTCTTCTTATATTCCTTCTCCAATGTTTATTGTTGGTGTAAAGAAAGGCTACTTATGGGGCTGGAGAGATTGCCTAGTGGTTAAGAGCTCCGACTGCCCTTGCAGAGGACCCAGGTTCGATCCCCAGGACCCACATGGAGGCTAAGAACCATATTTATCTCCAGTTCCAGGGGAATCCAATGTCCAGACCTCTGCAGCACTGCACGACACGGGAGCACAAACCTACATGCAGATAGTACATTCATACACATAAAATAAATAAATAAAAATTTTAAAAATCTACTTATTTTTCCAGGTTAATTTTGTATTTCGCCAATTTACTGAAACATTTAATCATATCTAAAAGTTTTCTGGTGGAGATTTTAGCATCTTTGAGGTAAATTATCATATCATCTACAAAAAGGGATAGCTTAACTTCTTCTTATCCAATTAGTACTCCTTTAATTTTCTTCTTTTCTCTTACTATCCTAGCAAGTGTTTCAAGCACTATGTTAAAGAGCAATGACAATAACGGGCAGCCTTTCCAGGTTCTGACTTTTAAGGGAAACAGTTCCAATTTTTCTCCATGTAGGATAATGTTGGCAATGGGGTTGCTATATATGGTTTTGATCATTTTGAAGAATATTCCCTTCAGTCTGATTCCCTCCAGGACTCTAAACATGAAGGGATGCTGTATCTTGTCAAAGGCTTTTTCTGCATCAATTGAGATGATTGCATGGGTTTTGTCTTTCAGTCCATTTATGTGATTTATGATATTTATTGATTTACATTTGTTGAACCATCCCTACATCTCTGGCATGAATCCAAGTAGGTCATGATGGATGGTCTATTTGATTTGGTTCTGTAGGCGATTTGCAAGTATTTTGTTGAGAATTTTTGCATCTATGTTCATTAATGAGATGTGTCTATAGCTTTCATTTTTGGATGTATCTTTCCCTGGTTTTGGCATTATGGTGACGCTGGCTTCATAGAAGGAATTTGGGAGAATTCCCTGTGTTTGTATCCTTCTGAACAGATTGAGTAGTCATGGTTATAGGACCTCTTTAAATGTTTTATAGAATTCTGCTGTGAAACCACCTGGACTGGGGCTTTTTCTAGTTGGGAGGATTTTTTTTAATACATCCTCAATTTCCTCAAATACTATGGTTCTGTTTAAACTGTCAATCTCTTCTTGGTTAAGATTTGTGGGTTCCCAGGATTACAAATACTCATCCATTTCTCTTAAGTTTTCAAATTTAGTGGAGTATAGCTTTTTGAAGTATTCCAGTATGATTGTCTGGATCTTTTCTTTATCTGTTGTGATGTTTCCCCTTTCATCACGAATACTAATTATATGGAATTGCTCTTTCTTTTTTTTTTTTTTTGGTTAAATGGGCTAGAGTACTGCCTTTCTTGTTTATCTTTTCAAAGAACCAGATTTTGGATTTGTTGCTTCTGTGTCTTGTTTTGATTCTATTTCTTTGATATTTCCTCTGTTTTTTTGTGATTTGTTCCGGTCTTTTGTGTTTTGCATTCATTTGTTGCTGTCTTTTTTTTTTTTTTTGCTACAGTGTTAGATCGTTTGTTTGTTCCCTTTCTGTTTTTTTTTTTTTTTGTTTGTTTGTTTGTTTTCTCTGATATGGGCACTTAGGGCTATAAATTTCCCTCCCAAGTCTGCTTTTAAAGTATCCCACACGTGGGGCTGGAGAGATGGCCTAGCGGTTAAGAGCTCCAAGTGCTCTTGCAGAGGACCCGGGTTCGATCCCCAGCACCCACACCATGACTGAGAGCAGTCTTTAACTCCAGTTCTAGGGGAATCCGACACCCTCTTCTGACTTCCACAGCATTGCACGACACAGGTGCACAAACCTACTTGCAAACAGTACATTCATACACATACAAAATAAATAAAATTGAAAAAAAATAAGGTATCCCACATGTTTGTTGTGTTGTATTGTCTTTTTCGTTCAGTCCCATTGTTGTGGTTTGAATGAGTGTCCCCCATAGGCTCTAGGTATTCAGACATTTGTCTCCAGTTGGTGGTGCTGTTTCTGGAGGTCTTAGAAGGTGTGGCCATGCTGGGGGAAGTGTGTCACTGGGGGCGGGCTTAGTGAGCTTAACAAGCCTCGTGCTCTACAGTTGCTCCTCTCTGCTTCCTGTGCTCTTTGCGATATGTGACCCTCTGTTTGCTGCTCTGGATCCGGCCACCACGCCTCCCGCCACAATGGACTAATTCCCTGGAACCGCCAATTGTAAGCTCAAATAAACTCTTCCTTTTATAAGTTCCTTGGTCTGGTGTTTTATCACAGCAACAGAAAACTGACTAATACAGTTATTGGTACCAGAGAGTGGGCTGTTGGCTGTGAAGAACCTGACCATGTGTATGTTTGGAGAAGTGTGGAAGACTTTGGAACTTTGGGCTGGAAAGGCTGTTGACTATTATAAGCAGAGCTTAAAGGGCCATTCTAGTGGAGGCCTGGAAGAAAGCATGGCTGCAAAAGATGTGGTCCCAGGGGAAAATAAAGACTTAGGCAGCAACCAGGATATTTTGATAAAGAGTCTGGCAGCAGTTTGCCCACAGCCCAGATGCTTGCCTGATGCTAAGTTGAAAAGCAGTGGACTGATGTCTTTGGCGGAGGATATTTCAAGACAGCCTAATGTAGAAATGGTGGCGTGGCTTTTAATGGTGAATATTATACAGATCTACAGTGAAAAAGAGCAGATGGAGCAGAAAGAAATGCAAAATGTACAGTTTGGCTCTGATAACTGCACTAGGAAGATTAAAGGTGGGGCCAAGGCATGTGAAGGAGAGGTTGGATCTGAAAACTGCACTAGGAAGATTAAAGGTGGGGCCAAGGCATGTGAAGGAGAGGTTGGATCTGAAAACTGCACTAGGAAGATTAAAGGTGGGGCCAAGGCTTGTGAAGGAGAGTTTCCTTTTGATAAGGAGTTTAAAGTGATTAAGGAAGGGCTTCGAGATTTACAAGTAAACAAAAGAATCAGTACCTTCAGGGCAAGACCACACCCAGCTAATCCTCCAGCAAGTCCAGGGCAGAGAAAAGTAGCAAATGTGGTTGAAATGGGCCAGGGTCTGGCCCGAACTTGCAGCCAGATTCGGCAATTTCATTCACGTGGTGCTGGCTTTAGAGACATGAAGTTTGCAAGAGTGAAGGGGTCATCAGCTCTTCCTCCACGGTTTCAGAGAGCCAAAGAGGCCAGGAAGAGTACAGCAGGGGTGTCCCTGAATAAAGAAGGCCGTGATAGGCCACTGCGTGAAGCTGTGAGTATGAAGCCTGGTTGGCAGCGGAGACCCCAAGAAGACTTTCGAGATGCCAGACCTGTGAGATATTTGCCAAGGAGAGCTGCATACGGGGAGTGGTACCAGCCTAAGAAAGAGATGTATGTTGCAAGCAAAGCTGGAAGAGCTGAGCCGTGTAAGCCCTTTGGAAGTCAAGTCCCAGAAGTCGCATGTGGAGCTACAGGACTTGGCGTTTGCCCTGCTGGTTTTCGGTCTTGTTTTGGTCCAGTATTTCCTCACTATGCCTCTATTCCTCCCTTTTGGAATGGGAATGTGTATTCGGTTCCACTGTACATTGGGAGTATGTAATTTGCCTTTTGATTTTACAGGAGCTTACAGTTAAGAGATTGGCCTGAGTCTCAGAAGAGACTTTGGACTGTGGACTTTTGAATGACATTGAAACTGGTAAAGACTATGGGGACTTTTAAGGTTGGACTAAATGCGTTTTGCATTTTATATGGTCAGGAGCCTATGGGGGCCAGGGAGTGGAATGTGGTGGTTTGAATGAGTGTCCCCCATAGGCTCTAGGTATTCAGACATTTGTCTCCAGTTGGTGGTGCTGTTTCTGGAGGTCTTAGAAGGTGTGGCCATGCTGGGGGAAGTGTGTCACTGGGGGCGGGCTTAGTGAGCTTAACAAGCCTCGTGCTCTACAGTTGCTCCTCTCTGCTTCCTGTGCTCTTTGCGATATGTGACCCTCTGTTTGCTGCTCTGGATCCGGCCACCACGCCTCCCGCCACAATGGACTAATTCCCTGGAACCGCCAATTGTAAGCTCAAATAAACTCTTCCTTTTATAAGTTCCTTGGTCTGGTGTTTTATCACAGCAACAGAAAACTGACTAATACACCCATGAATAATTTTATTTCACTCTTATTTCTTCCCTGACCCATTCATTATTCAGGATGGTGTTGTTTAGTCTCAATGTGTTCTTGTAGCTACTTCAGCTTATTCTAGTATTCATAATGAGCTTTGTTGCACTGGGCTCTGATAGAATGCATGGAATAATTTCAATCCATTTGTATTTGTTGAAGTTTCTTTTGTGTCCCAGTATGTGGTTGATTTGAGAGAATGTTCTATGAAGTGCTGAGTAGAGAGTATGTTCTCTGGTGTTTGGGTGGAATATTCTGTAGATGTCTGTGAGGTCCATTAGGTGTGTTTTATTGTTCATTCTGATTGTCTCTCTGTTTAATTTTTGTCCAGTTGAACTATCCAAGGGGCTCAGTGGGTGTTGAAGTCTCCCACTATTAGTGTGTTGGGATTAATCTGTGTCTTGAGATCCTTCAGAGTTGTGTTTATAAAATTAGGTTCACCAGAGTTTGGTGCATAGGCATTTAGGATTGTAAAGTCTTCATAGTTAGTTGTTCTTTTGAAAAGGATGTAATGGCCCTCTTTGTCTCTTCTGATTAGTTTTGCTTTGAGATATAACTTGCCTAATATTAGAATAGCCACTCTGGCTTGTATCTTGGTATCATTCACTTGGAATATTTTTTCCATCCTTTCATTCTAAGGTGGTGTCTGTCTTTGAGAGTGAGATGGGTTTCTTGTAGACAACATATAGAAGGATTCTGTTTCCTAATCCATTATCCCAGTATATGTCTTTTAATTAGGGACTTTAGACCATTACTATTTAAGGTTATTATTGGATGATGTGTGTTACTTCCTTTCACCTTATTTTTGTTTGCAGTTTTGGTCTAAGTTTGTATTTACACTTCTATGCTTTTGCTGATTTCTCTAATTGCTTAGGGATAGTTGTTCCTTTCCTCTGTTCTTTGGATTGCTTCGAAGATTTTTGAAGTGTTGGTTTCTTTTTTTTAATTTATTTATTGCTGTATGTGTATGAATGTACTGTCTGCATGCAAGTTTGTGCACCCGTGTCGTACAATGCCGTGGAGGTAAGAAGAGGGTGTCAGATGCCCCTGGAACTGGAGTTCTCCTGGAATTGGAGTTTCAGACGGTTCTCAGCCGCCATGTGGGTGCTGGGGATCGAACCCAGTTCCTCTGCAAGAGCGGTCAATGCTCTCAACCGCTAGGCCATCTCTCCAGCCCTGAAGTGTTGGTTTCTTAGACATGTATTCTTTCATCTTGTTCATGTTGTGAAAGACTTTTCTTTCTCCTTCAACTATAACTGACATTTTTTTTTCCTGGATATAGTAGTCTGGGTTGGAATGTAAAGTCGTTTAGATTGGGAATACTTTGGTCCACGTTCTTCTAGCTTTCATAGTTTGGACTGAGAAGTCTGTTGTATTTCTGATGGGTTTCCCCTTATATGTAAATTGTTGTTTTTCTCTTGTTGTTTTCAGTATTTTGTCTTTGTTTTGAGCATCTACTGTTTTAAAAATTATATTGCATTGGGAGTTTCTTTTCCGGTCCTATCTATTTGGTTTTCTATGTGTTTCCAGTATTTGTATAGGATTGTCTTTTTTCAGTTTGGGGAAATTTTTTATTATCCTGTTGAAGTTCTGGTCAGTTTTGATGGCTTGGGATTCTTCTCGTTTCTCTGTCCCTATGATGCAGAAATGTTTGGTCTTTTCATAACGTCCCATATTTCCTGGGTTTTCCACTCTTGTTTTTTTTTTTTTTTTTTTTTTTTTTTTTCTTTACTTGAGCTTTCTAGTTGTTCTGTATTATCTTGCATGTCTGATAGTCTTTTTTATGCTTCTTCCATTCTGCTTCTGAGGCTTTTTCCCATCCTTTCCTGGTGATTAGATGAATGCTCAATATACTTTTTCATTTCATTCTGTGATTTCTTTAGATTTTCCACTTCCCTATGGAGCCTATTATTCTCATCTTTTAGCTCCTTGTCTCATTGGTCATTTTCTTTTTTCATTTCAGCCTGGGATCTTTTCAGTATTTCCACTTCCTTCTGGAGGTTGTCATTTTCTCCCTTTAGTTTTTTCTAACATTTGTCATTATCTCCCTCTAGGTCCTTCTTGAGTTTTTCATTCTTTTCACTTAGCTGTCTAATTTCTTTGAATATGTCTACAGTTGTTCTTCTAAGGTTGGTATCTTGGGTTTTTTCCTTGGAGCTCTCGTTGCAAACTTCTGTAGGATTGGTAGAGTTTGGTGTGGATTTATTATGAGCTTTTCCCATGTTGTTTTTACCTTATATCTTTAGCATGTGGATATGTCTATTTATTTCTTTGGATTCTGGAACCTCAACATTGGCTGCACAGACTATTATCACCAAAGTTGTTCCTGTTAGGTCCTCTGCACAACAGCTCCACCAGGTTTACGGGGGAGGGGGGTGGGATTGTGTTGCTAATTTTACCCCCACACCCCTAGGTCCCCAAGAGTCAAGGCAGTTCCACCTTGCCTTCCCAGCACTTCACTGTGTCTGTGCCTCTGCTTAATTCTTTAATGTCCAGTACCCCTCTTATTTAAGATGGCAGGCATTCTACTATCCCTTCAATTATATTTTTGCCTTTTTTTCAATTATATTTTAATTGGTTTGTGAACTACTAGAAATATTTATGGATTTTTCATACACCCTCTTTTTGGTTTAGCTCTACTCCACCCTTGAATTTCTGCAGATGCCTATGTCCCTCCTCATTTAAGGCTTTCCAACCACAGTATTCCACCTCTCTATTCACATTTCTTTTTATTGTATTAGAAAAAAATAAACTTTGAGGAGTTATGGTTATGAATCATTCGACAAAATTACTGTGATTCAAGCATGTGGCCTTACACTTGAATACTTAAATTAAAAGAAAAAAAAAATCAAGGCACAGCATTGTGTTCATATAATCCATCCTCTGCCTGGAAGGATGGACAGCAGATCTCTAATGCTTTCTAAATTGAATTCCTATTTCCATTACAGATCGCTGTCTCAAAAATTAAGATAGATGGCAACTGAGGAAGTCATCTAACAGTGACATCAGGCCTCCCTTATGATCCTTCTACACACATGCAGACACAAATAAGCATGTACACATATCCCCACACCCACAGACACATACACACAATGCAGTTTGAAAAGCAGACCTTTTAAATTTTTATAATGTCTAGATTAGTTACTTTTGTTATTGAGTCTTCTTTTGATAAAATATTTGAATTTAATATACTAAACACAAGATAAATATATTGTGCTTTTTTTCTTATAGGTTTTATATGTGGGTCTCTGACGTACAAAAGTTCATTATTAGAATAAAATGCAAGCTTCTAATATTTTCCTCTTTGGGGGGGGGTTATATGAATGTCTACTTGGTCCAGTGACATATAGTAAAGAGATTGATTCTCCCTTAAGCTCTTCTGAATCATTGTACAAAATTAACACATTAGCCACATCCATTCATGTATAATTGTAGAGCTGTTGCTGTTTCTACCTTTAAAAATATATCAGAGATATAAATTTTAACCAAAAAATGAAAATATGATATTTGGACAATTTTAATTAATTTTCTTACCATTTTTGAATATTTTATTATGGGATAAGGTTGAATAAAAAAAGGAAAAATAACTGAAAACAACTAAAAGCAACTTGAGTGTACTATCAAGTTAGCATGTCTTCTATTTTGCTTTGAATCACTGTATCAAAACACTCTGACGAATACCTGTGGGACTTAAGTGGGGTTTGGTGCCCAACCAGGGCAGCTAGCACAGATCAAGAACCCCAGAAGCCTTTTCCTGAGGTCAGCAGGAGTTCAGCCTGTTTCTACCCAGGAGGAGACCCCTGTCTCTCACTTATGGCCTTTGGCATTAGGTTCCTGCAAGTAGTAATGCGTATTTGTTTCCTAATTCCTGCCATGATTTCTGGAAATCAAATGACCCTGCAGCAGCAGATATTAGCCCTAGCCCACCCTTTCTCTGACTTCCATGTTACCCTTCCCTTCCAGCCATTGAGCAAGGCCCTCCTCTCCCCTAAATAGATATTAAAAATTTTCCCTTTCCTTACTAAAGAGCTGTCCTCCAAAACACACTCCAGGGTGTCTTTTCCCAGTGTACTTGCCAGCCACTCTGAGGACATGCATATGCTTCCTCTTTCCTCAGCACAGCTGAGGCTGACGTACAATGTTCTGAATACAGTCACAGGGAGATCAGGTAATGGAAGGGCAGCCCTGCAAATAACAACATGGAGAGGAAAGAGTTTATTTGTCTTATATCTCCCAGATCACAGTTCATTGCTAAGGGAGCCGAAGCTAGGAACATAGGGGAGGAACCTTCAGGCAGGAGCTGAAGCACAGACCATGGAGGAGTGCTACTTGCTGGCTTGTTCCCTTTGGCCAAGCTCAAACTGCTTTATTATAGAATACAAGAAGACCTGGCCAGGGGTGGCACGACCCACAGTGGGCTGGACCCCATATATCCACATTACTCAACAATTAATAAAATGCAACAAAGACCTTGTCACAGGCTAGTTCAATAGAAGACATTCCCTAATCAAGTGTTACTCAGCCCAGATGTATGAAATTGAGAAATAAGTCTGTCCAGCACAGCATAATGAAAAGGGTTTTTACATGGAGACTACTGGTTACCAATTCAAAAGCTGACACCTAATGCCATTTGCCATTTGATAATATGCTAAATATATATATATTATATAAATATAATATATATTATGATATATATATAATATAAATATAATATATATTATGATATATATATATATATAT
>VZQC01005877.1:458260-482567 GCA_009823505.1 Rhizomys pruinosus
TTTTTTTTTTTTTTAGCTTTTAATTTTTTTATTGGTGCTTTGTGCATTTCATACATCATTTTCCAATTCAGATCAGGCATATTTCCCTTTCCCTTCCCCCCTACCACCACCACATCCCAGATCATGCATTTTGCCATAACTGTCCTGTATCTTTCTCTCATTTTTTTTCATTTTTTAGCTATAAGTAATGATCCATGAGTACAAACCAATGTTTGTATGAAACCAATTTGCAGGCTGTTGTGCCCATTGACAGGTGGTCCTGGTTGTATAAGGAAGTTAGGAAAAGAGCCAGGGAAAAGCCTATAATGAGGATTCCTCCATGGTTCCTCCCTCTAGGTTTCTGCTCTTAGTTCCTGTCATGACTTCTCTCAATGATGGGTTATGACCGACAAGCCCAATTAACCAATAAATCATAAGATGATTTTGGTCATGGTGTTTATCACATCAGCAGAGATCATGCTAGAACACCATCCAATGAAATCCAACAGGAAAAATTTTGGAGTGGTCTAAATTGCCCTGGCTGAGAGTAACAGTAAATAACGCTCCCAGTAGAAAACGTTAAGGGATTTTTTTTTTCTAAATTCTGTGCATCTGAAGACAAGGAAGAACTACTCTGGAAGCAGATAATTATTAGGATAAATTATCCCAGTCAGAAATTGTGATCTGTGTTGAGAACTGAACCTAGAATATCATAGATAAACATTGTGATATTTGTGGTGAAAGAAGGAGGAAAATAAGTGAATATATATATTTAGGCACAAAGAGAAATGATGAGAGAAGTGTTTGTTGTCATTTCTAGATGTAGAGAAATTGTATGTTTTGGTGGAAAGGCAAAAAGAAATGAAAATGTGGGGAAATCCAGCTTGAACTGCAGTTTAGCTTTCCAACTAGCATGCCTCAGGGCACCACGTGGCTGAGGGTCTGACCCTGCCCCAATGAGGAGCAAGCAACATGGCCTAGGTGCATGATGCTGGGTGGGGCAATGGTGTGCAATGGCACAGAGTTGGGGGACTTATGCTTGGTCCTGGTAACTGACGTCATTTAGTTTATAAAAGCAGTCTGTAGCAAGGAATATATTTGAATTTCATAGTGACAACATCACGGAATTCCTGGCTGTTATTTTTATTAATTATTGAGCACATACAGGCTAAGGTCAGCTTGCATTTCGTTCAGGTGGCCAGTGGGTTGGAAAAAAGTTCCCCTTTGCAGACCACCAATCTGGGTAGCTGGTATTGTGAGTGGGTGTTGGCTGAAGGGAGGTGATCAGCCATCAGCCTGAAATTCCTGTCCAGGTTCTGGGCAGGTTGAAAGTCAAGGCCAAGAGTGGACCACATGTCTCGTGGGTCCAGGCTAAGGGCTTGAGTTGGAAGTACCACTCAGGCTGGGCTACGGGAAGTAACCAGCTGGACTCTGCACTAAGGTGTCAGCTTCCCACAGTGCCTACATTGAGTATTGTGCTCCCACTTCCCTCAGCAGTGCTGCATGTTCCCTGTTCGGCATAAAAAGAAAGCTTTCTACATGAAAAGAGTGTGGAGATCAAAGAGGGAACAAGTAAAAATGAAGAAGCTTCATGCTGGAAAATATAAAATTAGCTAATAACAATATGAAGGCTTTTTATTGTTGCTGTTGCTAGAAACAAACTCTTCTTCATCAAAGAAAAATGGAAGATGAAAGCAGTTGAAAATTTTTAAGAAGACAGTATACGAAATTATGGAATATTTTTTGGAAAAAGACTCAATATTCCTAGCTTCATACTTTAGTGAGATGAAAAGCTAAAAACTCCTTCATGTTAAAAATCTCTGAGAACTGCCAGCAACATTTAATGATGCAATTGATGATCTTATGGCCAAAAAAGCTTACTCACCCCTGGAACCAAGGAAGTTCAGTTAATTTATAACACTGTTATTTCTCACCGCCCCCAGAACAGATCCATAGATATGTGGCTATGTATATGCTATGTAATTACCATCTGTAGAGGATAAGAATTTATTGAAATAACTGACGTCTTTTCATTTGTGTCACCAAATGACTCATAGAGCAGAAACTATGAGACATGATTTGAGCAAACAAGTAAACCAACTGCTGTTATCCATTAAGTTTTGGCATAAGGGAATAATCAAATTAGGAAACTCAATTCAGTCATAGAGGGTTTGGTGAAAAGTTTCAAGGAATAAAATTAATATTATAAATGTCAGGTAATGATTTTATTATGTTCAGTATATTTTCTAAAGAGAATTCCATGGGTTTTGTCACTCTTTTGAGAATCTTCAAAGTCTGCCATTGTGATACATAACTTTAAGCCTAGCATTCCAGAACCTGAGAGGCGGAGGCATCTGGAAACCTGGCTTTATAGTGAATTTAAGTAAATCTTGAAGCACATAATAAGACCCTGTCCTGGAATAAACAAATCAAACCACATGAACCCAGACACAGAAATAACAGATACATACATAGCTATATAGATAGATAAAACAGTCAATACTAATAATATAGCTAAGCAATAAAAATCAGTGACTAAATGTCAAGAAAAAGGAAGGTTTTCCTCACTGAAAAATCTAGAGCTGTTATTTTTTTTTCTTTAATCTGCAAGTATAGAAGGTATTTCCAAAGAATCATTTGAACTGGAAGACACAAATAAATACCTACTTCACATTTCCTGTGTTTGAGACTTAATGTGTAGACATATAGAGGGAAAACCATAATTAGATTCAGGTGTACGGTGGGTAATTCCATCCCCTTAATCATTGCCCATTTTTAAGATGGAATTGTTTTAGAATATAGTTACATTTTTCTGGTATAGAGTCCCAAAACCTTCTCACACAATAAGAGTAACTAAAGAATAAAACTAAATTATTATATTTCACTATACATAAGGTAAATAAAAAACCCACAGAATTAACTTTAATAGTAGAAACTGGTAGAATAAAATAGGTAATATGCTTCAACATGTTTTTGTATACAATCAGACTATTGTTTAAGGGCAGGGTAGCATTTCTTTCTTTTTTTGTAAAATTTCATTGAACTTTTCTGAATTTCATACATTTCTTAATCAAATTTAGGCCCTTTTCCCTTTTATGCCCCCCACCATGCCAGAACTTGTCCATTCTGGCACACATGTCTTGTATCGTTTTCTCAGTCTATTTTTAATTTTTTGATGTAGAAGTTTACTGTTTTGGGCAGTTTACTCTTTCAGTCAGTTCTTTGAACAAGTCTTTTTTGTTGTTTTGTTCCTTATAATTTTATATTGCTCCAAAATATACACACATATAACAAAATTACACAGTCTGAAAATAAACTATAGGTTAATTCCAAAACATATCTATATATTCACATTTTAACCATAGAGTTGGATGTAGGTAAAAAGAAATATTACTTTACATTCCTAAATTACATAGCAAGTTGATGTATGTTTTAATGTATATTTTTATAGTAACATTAGGTAATATGGTATTATATTTACCAAAAAAAATATAAAGAAAAAAATTACTCAGTTTGTCTTACATATAAGGATTTGGTGCTAGGATCCAGAAATGAGGGACACCGTACAATGTTTGTTTTTC
Organism: Rhizomys pruinosus; assembly: GCA_009823505.1. NCBI lineage: Eukaryota > Metazoa > Chordata > Mammalia > Rodentia > Spalacidae > Rhizomys > Rhizomys pruinosus. The sequence goes on from VZQC01005877.1 coordinate 461,821, forward strand.
CAGAACTGTGTTACTTCACTTAGCATAATGGGTCTTAGGTCCTTCTATTTACCTGTAAATTTCATGGTGTCCAATCTATCTTTATATATATAACTATAATGATATATATATATATATATATCTCTAATTTTATTATTTATGTTCTATGTGTGTGAATGTACTGTCGGCATGTATGTCTGTGAACCCGTTTCGTGAATGCCAAGGAGGTCAGAAGAGGGTTGTCAGATTCCCCTGAGAACTGGAGTGTTTAGTCCGTGGAACTGAGTTACAGATGGTTCTCATCCCGCCATGTGGGTGCTGGTGATCAAACCCAGGCTCCTCTGCCAAAGGCAGTTTGGTGCTCTTAATCGGCTAGCTTATCTCTCCAGCGTCCTGATGTCATCTTTCTTTATCTCTGATAGAACTCCCATCGTGTGATGTATCCCCCATTTTCTTATAGCAGTCACTCAGTTTGAAGACATTGACCTGGTATTGTCCCGCCCTCTAGTCTATTCGAAGAGAGATGCAATAAACATGGTTTGTAGTCAGAGTATGTAAGTGCATGTAGGATTACTGTTGGGTATATATCAGAGTTCGGTTGGTTCGATTCGTGGTCAATGGTCTGGTTTCCTTTTGATGACTTTTGAAGAGTTTTCTCCACACTCTTGCTTCCATAGGGGTTGCATGAGTTTTGCCTCTCCACCACAGATGAATAGTGTTTCCCCCTTTCCCCAAAACATCTCCTTCTCAGCATTTGGTATCACTTGTTTTGCAGTTGGCATGATACTTACCTAAAGGGTGCCAAAAACTCAACAGAAAAACGCGCCTAGAAACGCTAATTAACAATTTAATGAACGGGCAGGTTGACAAAATTAACATCTGAAAAATATTAACATTTCTTTATGCAACAAAATAGCAATAATGGGAGAAGAGGAATAAGAATATATTCTATAGATAGATAATATAGATATAAAATATGAAAATAGATAAACTAAGAATATAGAGAACAAAATCCCCTTCACCCACATACCGAAAATGCTGTAAAGGGAACTTGTAAATCCATGAAGAGGAGATTGAATAAGACACAGGAAATGGAAGGACCTACCATGCCCATGGATTGGAAAAAAATAATAAAGCACAGCACCATCGCGACACCAAAGATAATAAAACGAGAGAATATCCATGCAATCGACAATTAACATCACCATGACTTTTTTCACAGATTTAGGGAAAAAACATCCTAAAATTCATATGAGAAAACAAACGACCCTGGTTAGCCAAGGCAACCTTGAGAAAAAAGAACAATGCAGGGGAGATTACAATACCAGACTTCAAACTATATTACAGGGCTGTAGTCATTAAAAAAAAAAAAAAAGCCTAGTAGTTTCATAGAAACAGGCCCATAGATCAAATCAACAAAACTCAACATCCATACTTGAACATATGCAATTTCAGCCACCTCCTATTTGACAAAGGGTTCAAGAAGACTCAATAGAAAATAAATAGCATCTTTTGCAAATGGTGCTTGCAAAACTGTATCATCACTTGTAGAAGAATAAAACTAAACCCCTACCTCTCATCCTGTACAAAAATAAACTCCAAATGGATCAAAGAACTCAATGTGAAACCTGAAATTCTGAAAATGATAGAAGAAAACATTGGCAGTAACCTACAAGCTATAGGCATAGGAAAACACTTTCTAAATCAAACAGCAGCTGTTCAAGAAATAAGATCAACAACGACAAGTGGTAACTCATTAAACTCAAAAAGCTTCTGTACAGGGAAAGAAATAATCAAAGAAGTGAAGAAAAAACAGAGTAAGAGAAAACCTTCACCAGAGGTTTAACGTCTGGAGTATGTAAATTACTTAAAACACAGAGGAGCAAGGAAACAAATGACCCAATGAAAAGATGGAGTAAAGAGCTGAACAGAGACTTCAGAAATGAAGAAGTAAAAATATCTGAGAAACATCTTAAAAAGTATTCAACATGGCTAATAATTAAGGAAATGCAAATTAAAAACACTTTAATATGTCATTGTACCCCGGTACAACTGGCCATGCAATCAGGCTTTTTATATTAGGTTAAAGTGTGAAAAAATTGACAGTCTTTAATATAGAGTAATAACCAAAGTAGAACAAATACATTATATATCATCTCTTGTCTTAGGTGTTCTATGTTGAAAACTCATTAGAGACTTTGCAATGAGTGTAAGGGTTTGGGGTAATATCTGGGTTACTCTCAATTCTTTCAACTTATGGTTTAATTATTTGTACATGGAATTTTATTAATTTTAAAATAACAAAGAAAACACGACTAACAATTATTATGTATCAAAAAGGATCAAATGAAAAACTGTAGGGACTGTGAAACAGTGTTCCTATGACTTTAAATTTTGTTTGGTAAAATTAAACTTTAACTGTGAGCATGTATGCCTGGATGGCCTTGTCGCCTGAAAAGGTTTATGCAAGAAGGTTTGCAGAGGAGTTATCTCCGGGAATGTTGGTACTCCCCTCGTTTCTCATGAGAAAGTTTCCTTTCCTAAGATGTCATGGTATGCTCATAATCCTATCCTGTTTATGTTTCCCTGAATCAGTGTTTTCTGGCCACTTTATTATTATTCATTGTTCTATAAATATTCATCTGTGACTCTAATAAGTATGAGTATAAAAGCAGAGCTCTCTGTGTCTTTAGTGTTTGTGGTGGATGAAGAAATATAAATAAAACAAAGACATAAAAGGGTATGGACCCTCTGGTTCCTTTTCTCAGAGCCACTTAATCTTTTTATGTCCTGTGGTTGTCTTCTTGATGCCCCCTCTTTCCAAAAAAGGAAAGGGCTGGAAGGATTAATTAGCAGTTAGCATTTGTCAGTGTTGCAAAGGAACCCGATTCAGTTTCCTGCACACACATGCCAGCTCATAAAGTTCCATAACTGTAATTCCTGGGGATCTTATGTCCTATTCTAGCAGCGATAGGCATCAGGGATGCAAATGGTGCATATATACACACACAGGCAAAAGACTCATGCACCTAAAATGAAAGCAAATCTTTTTTATAAGAGCAAAGATAGTAAAGAATATTTATTTATTTATTTATTTATGTGTGTGAGTGTGTGTGTGCATGTGTGTGTGTGTGTGTGTGCGTGTGTGTGTGTGTGTGTGTACATGAATGCAGGCAAGTATATGCCATAGCAATGTATGTAAATCAGTGGACAAATTCTGAGAGTAAGTTTTCCCCTTTCACCATATGGGACTCAAGTTACAAAATCAGGTTTCAAGCATGGTGGCAAGTATGCATCACTTACTTTTCTGTTGCTGTGATAAAATATTATGAACAAGGAAATTATAGAAAAAAAAGCAGTTTATTTTGACTTATGTTCCAGTAGGATAAAAGCCCATCATGAAGATGAGGGCTGCAAACAGGAAGCAGAGGCCATGGCTGCAAGGGCTGAAAGCTAAGAGTATACATCTTAAATGGCAAACAAACAGAGAGGGGAAACTGTACAAGAATCAAGGCTATGAACACTCAAATGCGACCCTAGTTACACACTTCCTCCAGCAAATCTCCACATGATAAAAATCCTATAACCCCCCCCCCAAAAAAAAAATGACACTAACTCAGGACCAAGTGTTCAAATGGATGATGCTGTGGGAGATATTTCTCATTCAAAGCACCATACATCTTTGCCTGCTGAGGCATCTTCTAAGTCCGAAAGTCGATTTTTATCAATGTATTTTATCAGAGTCGAGGGAAATAAGTCAGTCCCTATGTTCTATTCCCAGAGCATACATACATGAGAAATCTTCTTTTAAGTAATAAAGTTAATATGGTACCTAGTACAACTATTTGAGAATCTCTCAACTAAATACACTGAGTTGAACAGCCATTTTTGTACCAAAATATCAGATCAAAAGCTAAGAAAATCAGATGAGAGACAGCAGGGGAAGGTTTTAGTACAATTAAACAAAAAGACACATTGAAGAAAGCAGAAAAGAAACATTTCCCTGTGTCTCTCCCTTCCCCAAACTCAAGTACCCCTAGTATGGAGAGACGCACATTTCACAAGTGGAAAGACCCTAGATTAACAATGTAGGAACGTCCTCTGGGCCAACCAGAGGGGTTCCAGGTCCTGACCAAGGAGGGGGAGTGTAGGTGGTGAACTCAACACCTCAGTCTCCCCGGGAATTGGGTGAAAATCAGGGAAAATGTGACCTCCTGCAAACTCATTTAATATGAGAAAGATAAGGATTTATATGTGATCATCTTCTGCTTCTTCCGGGAATGTATCAGATGCTGATCATTGACCTAAAACACCTACTCAGCTGTTGCTTCCAAGCAGAGGTTAAGTCTGTTCGACAGGAAAAGAGATAAGCCCACCACTGCACAGGTGTGTGACACTTCACATTTCCACCACTTCGCTTTAAAAAAAAAAAAAAGTGACAAACGGGCTGGAGAGAAGGCGCAGTGTTTAAAAGCACCGACTGTTCTTGCAGAGGACCAGGGTTCAATTCCCAGCACCCACATTGAGGCTAAGAACCATCTTTAACTCCAATTCTAGGAGAATCTGATGCCCTCTTCTGCTCTCCGCAGCATTGCATGACACGAGTGCACCAACCTACATGCAGACAGTACACTCACACACATAAAAAATAATAAACAAAAGTTTAAAAAAAAGCGACATAGTTGGAGCCTGAGTGCGTAGCTCAGACATTATTGACCCCACCTCTAGCATTCCAACATCTGACTGTGCCTGTTTTAGATTTTCCTGATTGACTAACCAGGCACTGAGGGAAATGGCTAGCAACAGTGTTTTTCTGGGTGGAAGTAGATGCATGGGGTTTGACCCCCGTGAGTCATGAATGGCAGAGAGCCAGATGCAAAGATTATGATATTTTCAGGAATGCTCCGCAGGTATTCTCATCAGCACAAATAGTCATTCAGCCTTAAGGAAAGGCAGAATATTTGATGGATTTGCAACAGGTATTGAAATTACAAATCATGCAATTTCAACACTTAAAGGCAAGGAGGTTACCATACCACTGCACAGGTGTGTAACACTCTACATAACAATATAAAATAAAACTAAGTAACTTAAACCTAGTGAAAAGGGAAGCATGTCTTTACAAAATAGTTTTAAAGGCTGGGGAGATGCCTAAGCATATAAAGTGCTTACACTGCAGGCACTAGGTCCTAAGTTTGTAGCACCAGAACCCATATATAAACTAAGAACAGAAGCATACTTCTGTAGCCAAACACTTTGAACACAGAGATCGGTGGAGATCTGACTCAGCCACTTTAGCTAAAATGGTGATCTCTGGATTTAGTGAAAGATCCTGTTTCAAAAACAAAAAAAAAAGGTCAAGATGGAGAGAGAAGAAACATTCTGTTGACCACTTTCCTCCATCAGGGAGGGAACCACGTGAACACACACACACACACACACACACACACACTCATTCACAACTATATGTCAAATAATTCAAATTTTAATTGTTCTTAAATAAAAATCCTGAACATATGAATAAATAATTTTCATCAGTGAGTGCCAACAGGAAAAATAAAAAACACCACCACCACCACCACCACCAACAACAACAAATGAATAGTAGTCTCTGAAGCATGAAGATGGACTGCTTTAAAAATATTAAATTAATGGTGTGGTGGTGTATGCGTTTAATCCCAGCACGTGGGAGGCAGAGGCAGGTGGATCTCTATGAGTTCAAGACCAGCCTAGTCTACAGAGTGACTCCAGGCCAGCTGGGACTAAAGGGAGACCCTCTCTCAAAAATACAAAAAAAAAATATGAAATGAAAAATAAAATATTTTAAATAAATTAAATCCCCAAATACTGTGACATGTAAATCATATATTTTAGGGAGCTTCCAAGATGGCTTAGCAGTTATTAGTGATCTTGAAGAGAGCCCATGTTTGAGTCCAAGCCCCCACATGGCAGCAATCAATATACACATCACATTATACAAATGCGTGTGCTTACATACATCCACGAAGAAAATTCAGACTCGTAAAAATAAGTTTTGGCTACAGGAAGAACTTCTCTCAAAAAAAAATTAAATCTAGCATTTAAAAAAATTACTAGCATTATATACAGTCATAAGCATGAAACAACCTTAAATATTAACCAAATCTATAAAAAGTAGAATGGATATTGGTGCAGTTCACTATAATGTGTTGCATATAATATATGCACTTTCAGGGACAAAGCAAAAATTTATCAAAAGAACAAGAAACACAATAATATCATACTTATATTTATATACAATTCAGTTTGAATTCAAATATATTTCAAAATATTTCAAGGTTTTAAAATTCTAAAATCAATATATGATGCAGTTTTTTTAAGTTAGAGAAAGATTTTGAGATAAGGAATATTGTGGGTTACTGGATTGCAGGCCAAGGATCTGCAAATCTGAGCAGCTCTACTCTGTGTAATTCCCTCCCACCATTATTAACCATTGCCTGGGCTTCAGGCTTATCTATTAAAGCCATCTGGCAAGTTGTTTGAACTGTGTTAAATCTCTTTCTGTGAAACAAGTACTGCTGTTGGCTGGTACCTTTTCCTTCTCAGTGTGAGATTCCTGAGGAAATTCCCATTTCTTCAGTATCCATTGCTTCACTAATCTGATATCTTGAGAGACTGAAGTGTTTCTTTACCTATCTTGATTTCATACTGTGGTAACAATGGTAATTTATATGCAATGAAGTGGTTTTGAGAAACCATGAACTACGAAAACCGCCAAGTTGAGATAATGAAAGAATAAGAAAGGTAAAGAGGAATCTCCCCTTTTGTTCCCCACAGTTTATTACCAGTTATACCTGCACTGAAATCTTTGTTGACCAAAGGGCTGCATTCTTGTGATCTTTTGTAACCTCTTCCTTATGGGTAACTGCTCCCTTAACTGCCATGTATATGCTTCCAAAACCTCTAGCTTGCTTAGCATCAGCATTTCAGTTGACTATAAATTTCCCTACAAACTGGAGCTTGGTGCCGGTGACATTATAGAATAAACTGTGTCAGTCCACAAACATGAATAAACTTCCTCTCCTTTACCTAACTTGGCTGATGATCTCTTGACTACTAGAATTTCCCAGAACAGTATTTTCTCTACTTTTGTTTTAACACCTCAATTGAGGTGGAATATGTGTATGTCTGAAAAAAATACAATAAACAGAGTGTTTAAGATCCCAAATATGGACTGGGGTTTACCTGGATATCATTGTCAGTCTTAAAATTGTACCCAATTTGAATAAACCCTGCTTCTTTTTTTTTCAACGAAAATAAATATATAATAGAAAGAATAAATATACAATAGAAAGAAATTAATGTACTTGATTCTACGTTCACCAATGTATCTTATAAAAGCACCTTTAAAGGATTAGTAATTTTTTTCTCTGTGTATGTCTTGCAAATATTGATTGAAAAGAGTATTTGTTTCCTCTTTTAAAAACTACAGTTTAACAAACTAAAAGCAGCCATATTTCCTATGAAGAATTTTATTTTGGTATGTCATACTGTAGAATTGTTTGTCCTACAAACCACAAAATTATTTAAGGATGCAAAGTAGGATACTAACAAAAAGTGAGAAGACATGAAACTGAAGTTTGTAGGGAAATTACTCAGAAATAATAAGCAAAATTTTTAATTTAATATTCTGCTGGGGAAAAGCATATCAAAATAGCTTTACCATATAACACACAATTTATAAATATTTATTTTAATGTTCAATGGATGCACCAAAATTTTTAAAGTTGTATGTAATAATAAGGTCACATACACTGTTTCACTCCTGTACATATTGAAAAATTCTTAAAACATGTTAATCATATCTTTTCATTAAATATTTAGAATTATTTGTGGGAAAAAATTTCAAGACCTTTTCTTGTACATTTCTGAAATGTATAAAATATTATTATTACTAACCTACCTCATTGTGCTGCAGTAGGCAAGAATGTGTTCCTTCTGCATAGTAATATTTTAATTATGATTTCTTAGCCTTTTTAACTGCTCCTCCATCCATATATCCTCAGTCTCTGATAATCACCATTCTGGTACCAACTTCTATAAGAAATTACACTTTGTTGCAAATAATAGTATTTGATTAAATTTTTGTAGCTAGATAGTAGTCTACTGTGAATATGTCCCTCATTTACTTCACATTTTAGTATTTTATGGACATTTCAATTGCTTCTGTTTCTTGGTTGTTTTATATAATATTGTAAAGAACAATAAAGTGCAATTATCCTTTCAACATACTGATTTCCTTTCTTCAAATATATACTAAGGAGTGAAAGTGTTGAATCTCATGATACTATCATTTAAACTTTTTAGGAACCTCAATAACACTTAAGAGCTATAAGAAATTATATATATATATATATATATATATATATATATATATGGCCTTATTCATATTTGCATTATACTTGCTCAAGGAATACTTTTTCACAAACAAACATAAAAGATAGTTTCTGGGTCAAGGAAGATAAACAAGAAATAAAAACATTCTGGGAACAGAATGACAATGATAAACCCCCAGCAAAATCTAATGGGACCTTAAAAGAATCTAATAGAGGGAAGTTTTATAGCCATATGCCTCATCACTTAAAACAGAAAGGAACACAAGTGATAGTATTTTAGACTACAGGCATGCTTAAAAATACTTGAGAGACACAAGAATGACTAACGGAGCAGACAAGAAGTAACAAAAACCAGAGCAGAGATAAATGAATGACAAGAAAACATCAAAAATCAATGATCAAGTTGGTGTTCTTTGAAGGAGAATAAATGCCTCGACAGACCTTAGCCAGTTACAAACAAGGAAAGAGGGAAAACTCACAATCAATAGACTCGTACGTAAGAGGGGAAAATATCAAAAGACATGAAGGATCGACAATTCTGGGATACTTGAAAACTATATATTACTATTACTAGTTTGAATAACTAGAGGAATGGATGATTCTGATACTGGGATCCAAGCCAAAGAAGAGGTTCGACAGTCTAAAGACCAATAGGTAACAAGGAAGAATCGATAGATGTATATGGATCAGCCTCGAACATAAGATGCCAGGCCAGATGGTTTCATGGAAGGATTCTATAAAATATTTCGAAAGACATACAACCATTACTAATTAAATTGGCTTGACAGTCAGAAGGTTACAAACGGAGGGACTTCTCCAGAATCCTTCTATGAGGCAAGCAATATGCTACTACCAAAAGGGGAGGAGTAAAAAAAGGAGAATATAGAGCCATCTACATTAATGAACATCAGATGCCAACTTCTAAAACAGGATCGGCAACCGCATAACATGCTCATCAAGGAATCATCCAACAATGACAATGTGGATTCATCAGAGTGCGCAGGGAATGGATTTCAAACATATCGAAAACATAATAAACTAATCAACTGATCTGGATTAACGAAGGATCAAAACCAACTATCATCTCAGTTGATGAGGAGAAAGCCTTTGAAAAATGCGTCCTTTCTGTTTTAAGTCTGGAGGAATTTGGGTCGTGAAGGGAATTCCTCATGCTTCAAGCCATATAGCAGGAAACCAGCCAGTATCATTCCTAAGATGGGATGAGAAGCATTTACTAAGGTAGGATAATCGGCAGGTGCCCCTGTTGCACCGACTAAGTGCGCTAGATTTCAATATAGAGTGATTGGTAACTTGCCAGGGGCATAAGGCAAGAAGGAAATTAAAAGGAGTTCTAATTGGAAAGAGGAAGTCATGCTATCACTGTGTTTTGCTGGGATGATGATGAAATATGTCTACCTTAAAGGGATGCGTAAGAACTGCCCCAAGAACTCTAGAAACGAAATTAGAGCTTTGGATGAAGTGGCCGGATAAAAATTAAATTAGAAATCAGTAGCTTTTTTACACCAACAGTAAGCCAACTGAAGAAGGATATAAGGATCCTTCCCTAAATAGCCTAAAAATAAATACCTAGACAAGCCTAACCAAAGATACCAGGATCTCTACAACAAAAAAAAAATTTAAACCCCTGAAAATGTTGAAATTGGAGGAAGCATACAGAGTGGGCAACTCCATGCTGCATGGGTTCTGAGAAATAAAGATATAGTAAAATGTGCCACCTACCCAAACTAGTGTACTAGATTTAATGCAACCAATCATAAATCCAACGAATTTTTACAGGCTGGAAAAAGAATACTCATTTTTCTTTTAGAATAACAGAATTTCGTGATATCATGATTCTTAACTGGGGTAGTTCCTATCTATTTGGTTATATAATAATATTTTTCTGACTGGACAATTATCTTCAGTATTGTTCATATAGGTGTCCTTATTGAATAGTTTTCTTTGGAATGCTTATTGGAGTTACTGCAGCAATTTATTTAGTTGTTTTTTCCAAATAAAAAATAAAAGGCTAGTCATATTGTGATAGTGTTATAGTCTTACTTGCAAATAATTTCCTCACAAGTTTGATAAGGGTCATGTTTTTTAATATTTTTATATTGTATATGTATAATGTGTTTTGTAGTGTTTGTATGTAGTGTGCAATTCATTAGAACACCCATATTAAGATTTGGATTCTTGACTGGAGTTTCTGAATGGTTCTTAGTTCATGTGGGTGCTGGGAACTGACTCCTGTCTAGATACAGAGCAGCACTGACTTCTACACTTGAAGCATTTTCCATATCCCTTTGACTCTTGTAACTTATTCTATTTTTTTTAATTGTTTTAGACGAGGAGTCTCACTTATGTGACCCAAGCCAAAACCTGGAGACTACATTATCTTATGACACTGTATAGGTTTCTGTATTGGTTTTTTTTCATTAGAAGTGTGTCAATTTTGGGGGTAACCCGCATGTGATATGGCATTTCATTTTCTGATAATCTTGGAATCATTACTTATTTGTTCATATAAAATATTGAGGAATATCTCCTTCTAGGTCAGGAGATTATATTTCTGGAAGTTGTAGCTAGGTTCATTTTTATTTCTTTTTCTTTCCTTCTTCTCTCTCTTTTCTTTCTTTTTTTCTTCTTTCCTTTCTTTAACTATTCTTTTTCTTTCTCAGTTCATCCTTTCTATTCTTTCTTTCTTATCTTCTCTTCAGTTAATCTTTCTTTCCTTTCTTTCTTTCTTTTCTTTTCTTCTTATTTTCTTATTAATTCTTTCTTTCTTGGTCCATTCCTTATTAGTTTACTTGAATAAGCCAGTGTTACTACACGTATACAAGAATGTGTGCCATATGACTGGGTTCTGTCAATATATGAACTAAAATAAATTGTTCAATTATCCAGTATATTTGGCCTCGGGCAAAGGTATTAAAATTATTTCCACACCGTGGTTGCCATTTGTCCCTTGACTGGAAGCAAAAGAACACTTATGTAGAGTTATGGTATAATTAGGACAATCAGTATGTTCTGGCTTCTAAAGCGCACTAAGTGCTGCAGGTGTTATGTTTCAAGCTCTACAGCATAACGATTATGTGGGAATGGAGGCCTATGGGCTACATAAAATAATAGGGTTTATTGGAATCCGATAGCTCTTGTGGCTATACGTGGTAGTAATATAAATCTCAGAATCTTATTGCCAAGTATTCAAGAATAATTATGGTAATCTATGTTGATAATGAGTAAAAGCAAAGGACATATAAGTAATTCTTATAGGTTATATGTGAAGTTCCCCAGTAACAAAGGAAATGAAAGGAGCAAAGGTTTGAGGCACTCTGGGATGAGTTGTACTTTTGGGGAGTGCGGATATCAAAGGATACAGAGCAGCACTGGAAATGGATTATGGCCATGGGAAATTTAAGAAGGGCGGTAAGAAGGGGTAGTGAGTGGGGGTAGAGATCTAGGCAGAAGTCTCTGGTTTTCAAAAAGGCAGAAGATTCCCTAGTAATTGGTGATGGCCCATTTTTCTGTAACCAAAGACTGGCCAGGTAGAGCAGGATTCTCTGTGCCACAAGGCTTGGGTGCTCTGCATTTCAATGGAGCAACCCAGTCTTTTGGAATAACACTGGCACGCTGGCCTTAATTTTTTAATAGGAAAAGAGGGGGAAAGGGTTTCTTCTATAACTGCATCAGGGGCTGAAACATGGACAGCATGGGGGAGTGGGGAACATAAGGCTCGAAGTACGGATGTGATTCGTCAGTCTTGGTGTCACTTGGAGTGTCCAGTGCCCGATCTAGGGCCGCAGTGTCAGTTATTTCAATAGACAGTTATACTTCTGACTAAGGCACAGAAGTGGTTATAACTACCTTGTTGAGGTGGGGCATCTGGATATTGGTTTTGAATTATTGGTTAAGGCAATGGAGCCACCTTGCTATATATGCTGTAGTAGGGCAATAGTTGTTAGCAAAGAAAGGGAGGAAGATTATTAACTCACCAGGAGACACGATGTAAGGGGCTCTAGGAATTGGGGGTCTCTGGTGTCAGGTTATCACTCTTTGTGCAGGACTGTGGGTGGACTTATTAGTATCTAACGTTTTCTGATGTTATTGACATAATAGCAGCATCTTCTCGCTGGGAAAGGCGCATGTTTCCGTTCATCAGCTTATGTATGTTCAGCGCGCGTAAGTTTAGAAAGGTTAACTTTGCTAAAAGGGAAAGTGCTGCATAGGGATCTGGATGTATTGATAACAGTACGCTTCCACTAGCGTTACAAGATGGGTGTATCAATTGCTGGATTTTTGGGAAAAAGTCGCTGAGCTGTGAAAGAGTGTGTTCTAAATGTCTGCGTAACCCAGGAACTAGGTGTCGCATAAATGATAAGATGCCAACATCACATTGGTCCGAGATGGGTGGACGTTTAGAGATTCACTAAGTCTTCATAGTCCAAGGTAGTGTATGATCAACTGAATGGAGAAGAGTAGAAGGCTTCTAGTATCCCAGCGCGCAAGGGCAGATGCCATTACGTAATAATGGTGCTACCCTAGAGGGATAGAGGACAACCAGTCCTGGGACCAGAGAATTTTTGGCCTGAGAACAGTGCGCTGATCTGATGGGAAAATAGAACGCTTTGATATCTGAAGTGTTAGGATCAGTATATTGCAATCGGAGGTGGTAGATAAGGAAATGGAATGCCTAGAAGGGGAGTTGGAGAGCTCTAAGAGGCGATTTGGTTAGAAACATTGTAGTGGGAGATAAGAGGAGTAATTTCTATCTGTAGAGTGCCACAGAGGAGCCTGTCAGATGCATTAATTATGGTATTTTTAAAGAGTGATTTAAGGGAGTAATCACATTCATGGAATCAAATGAAGGCTTTAGGTGCTGCAGCTTGATATATATCGTTATCTGTTGTGTTAGAATTGAAGAGATCTAAAACTTTTTAGGGTATGAGAATTGTGGATCGTCTTTTTGATCTCTATCCTACCTCTAGCTGAATAGAAGTAGTGGGCTTCATAAAAGATGNAAGGATCTCTACAACAAAAATTTTAAACCCCTGAAAAAGGAAATTGAGGAAGACATCAGAAGATGGACAAACCTCCCATGCTCATGGATTGGGAAAATAAATATAGTAAAAATGTCCATCCTACCCAAACTAGTGTACAGATTTAATGCAATCCCAATCAAAATCCCCAAGAATTTCTTCACAGGCTTGGAAAAAAATCCTCAATTTCATTTGGATAAAAGAATTTCTGATAATATGATTCTTACTGGGTTCAGTTCCTATCTCATTGGTTTTAATAAATATTTTTCTGATGGACAATTATCTTCAGTATTGTTACATATAGGTCCTTTTGAATATTTCCCTTTGGGAAATGCTTATTTGGATCTACTCAGCAAATTTAATTAGTTGTTTTTTCCCTATCATTATTGTGTATTTCATAGTCTATGCAAATATTTCCTCACATTCTGTAAGGTCATTTTTTAATTTATTTTTATTGTATATGTATATGTGTTTTGTGTGTTTGTATGTAAGTGTGCCACATTCATGCAACACCCATTTAAGCTTTGGATTCCTTGACACTGGAGTTCTGAATGGTTCTTAGTTCCATGTGGGTGCTGAGAACTGACTCCATGTCCTGTACAAGAGCAGCCACTGACCTTTACCCTTGAGCCATTTCTCCATCCCCTTGAACTCTTTAACTTATTTTTTTTTTAATTTTTTAGACAGGGTCTCACTATGTAGCCCAAGCCAAACTGGAACTCACTATTCTTGCACTGTAAGGTATTCATGTACTTGGTTCTTATTTTCCATTCAGAAGTGTTCAATTTTGTAACCCCATGTGATTTGCTTTCATTTCCTATACTCTTGGAATATACTATTTTGTTCATTAAAATATGAGGAATTTCTCCTACTAGGTTTATATTTCTGGAATTGTGCAGGGTATCTTTCTTACTTTCTTTTTCTTTCCTTCCTTCTCTCTCTTTCTTTCTTTCTTTCTTCTTTCTTTCTTACTTTCTTTTTCTTTCCTTCCTTCTCTTTCTTTCTTTCTTTCTTTCTTTCTTTCTTTCTTTCTTTCTTTCTTTCTTTCTTTCTTTCTTTCTTTCTTTCTTTCTTTCTGTCCTTCCTTCCTTACTTTATTGAATACAGTTTCTCAGTATAGCCAAAGCTGGTCTCAAATTTACTATGTTAACCAGTTTGGCCTCATCCACTTGCCTTATGCTTGTAGAGCATTGGTATTAAAGGCATCTGCCACCATGCCTAGAACAACATTTATGTTTTTAATCAGTTTTGATCTGGTATTTTTAACTTTTGCCAGATAAAACAATGTCAATTATGTTATTCATAGAAAGCAACATGTAGTAATTCTTATTAGGTTATTGTGAGTTCCCCCAGTCAAAATAAGGGACCACAAGGTTTAGGCACTCTGGGATAGAGTTTACTTCAGGGGAGCTGGGACTAAGCTCAAAGGAAAACAGAGCCAGCACTGAATGGATTCTGGCCTGGGAATTTAAAGGAAGAGGTAAGAAAGGGAGTCAGTGAGTGGGGGTAGAGCATCTAGCAGAATTCCCTGGCTTTTCAAAAGGGCAGAAGATTCCTTAGTAGTCTGTGATGGCCCATTTTTCCGTAACCAAAGACAGGCCAGGTAGAGCAGGATTCTCTGTGCCACAAGGCTTGGGTGCCTCTGCATTTCAAATGGACACCCAGTCTTTGGGAATACACCCTGGCATTCTGGCCTTTTTTTTTAATAGGAAAAAGGGGCAAAGGTCTATCTTCTATAACTGCTTCAGGGCTGAACATGGACAGCATGGGGAGTGGGGAATTTAGGCTGAAAAGTCAGGATGTGATTCTCCATCTTGGTCACTTTGAGTGTCCAGTGCCCGATCTGGGCCAGCAGTGGTCAGTTTTTAATAGGCAGTTTTACCTTCTGCAACTGAGAGAAGAAGCTGGTTATATCTTGTAGGAGTGGGGCATTGGATTTGGTTTTGGAAATATTGTAAAAGGCATGGAGCCACCTTGCATAAAATTACTAGTGCTGTCAGTGGGCCCAATAAAGTTGTTAGCCAAGAAAGGATTACTAAACAGGGACCACGATTAGAGGGGCCCTCTAGATTGGGGGTCCTCTGTGATAGGTTATGCACTACTTTGTGCAGATGGTGGACATTTTCTTCTACCTTTTCCTGATTTATTGACATAATAGCAGCACTCTTCTCCTGGGAAAAGGCATGTTTCCCCGCTTCTCAGCTGTATGTATGTCCAAAGCCCGCCTAATCTGAAAGGTAACTTCTGCTAAAAAGGAAAGCTGCTGCCATAGGATCTGGATGTATTGAACAGTAGCTTCCATAGCAGTTACAAGATGTGTGTTCAGTTGCTGGATTTCTTGGGAAAATCGCTGAGCTGTGACAAGAGTGTGTTCTAAACTTCCTGCAGTAACCACGGAGACTAGGATGATACCCACTAAAACTGTCAGCATGGCAACACACTTGGTCCTGAGATGGTGGACAGTTAGAGACTTCACTAAAGTCTCTCAAGCTCCCAAGTGTGTCTGGATCACCCCTGGAATGGAAAGAGTAAGAACAGGCTCTAGTACCACCAGAAGGCAAGGGCCAGATGCATTAACAGAAATACAGGTGCATACCCTAGAGGAATAGAGGACTACCAGTCCTGGGACCAGAGATTTTTGGCCCCTGACAGTCGCATTCCTGTAGGAAAAGCCCAAGCAGTTTGATATCTGAGCTGTCCAGCACTCAGTTCATTTGCAATAAGGAGGTGGAGATGGCAAAGGAATGCCTAGAAGGGGAGTTGGAGAGCTCTAAGAGGCGATTTGGTTAGAAACATTGTACGCTGGGAGATAAAGGAGTAATTTCTTCTGTAGAGTGCACAGAGGAAGCCTTCAGATGCATTAATAGTGGTAATTTTTTAAGAGTGAATTATAAAGGGAAAGTACACCATTCCATGAGAATCAAAATGAAGAGTTTAGGTGCTGCAGACTTTGGATAATCTGTTATTTAGTGTTATTGAGAGCCTCTAAAACTTTTAGGGTATGAGAATTTTGGATCGTCTTTTTGATCTCTATCCTACCTCTAGCTGAATAGAAGTAGTGGGCTTCATAAAAGATGCCTGCAGCTGCTACCTGGTTCCTGGGCCAGGAGGAGGGGATGGTAATTTTAAAAGTTACACTTTTTCTCTCCTGGTGCAGAGAAAAGCTGTTTGGGTTGTATTCCCCATGTAAGCCCTGACCAGTGGTACTTGCAGGACCAAGATTGACAACCCTTCTTTCCCCCAGGATCTCTATAGCCAGCACTATCCTGTTCTCCAATAAAGCAGAGAAAATTATAATAATTCTCATATCCTGAGTTGGGTCCCAGACATTGGTGGTTACATGGGTCAAAGATGTCAAAGGAAAGTGAAACAAAGGGGAGAGAAGAAAACTGGCATTCTGAATCATTAAGAAGCCTGGTTTCCTGATCTTCATCATAGAATGCCCAGACTTCAAACCTGTAAGCACATGGAGGAGCAGTACAGGATCCTGGATTAGTACTAGCCAGAATTAGAGGGACGGATATAGAAAGGCGACAGGTAAAGAAAATTAGCCACCACAAAATGATATGACTATTCCTGTACGAGGACAGGGATGGGACTCTCTGGGTCTTAAGTTTTAGATGGCCACTTGGAGTGCATGAGTACTTGCTGTGAGTCCTTGCATTCTTGAGTTTAAAAAGATGTATCCAGCCCTGGACTTCAAGGATTTTAGCTGCAGTGGAAGTGGACAGGATTACCAGGTAAGGTCCAAGCCAGCAAGGTTCTAGAGTTATCCCAGTGGTTTTGTCCTTGTTAGTAGAGCAGAGGAAGGCATAGTCTCCAGGTTGTAGAATGCAGGGTACTGGACCTTTAGAAGCCTGTGGGATGCTGTGACCAGTGTGTTCCCTAAGGAGCTGTCTTAGGAATGAGAAGCCAGGAAGGTAATCATGAAGGAGGGATGGATCCTGTAGTGGAAAATCACTTAGTAAGTTGCTGGAGTCCAGCTTCAGCAGGTTCAATTCATGAAGTGGGTGGTCACAAAGGCAGCAAAGAGATTAATCAAATAAGACACAAGAATCTCTTTCTTTTCATGACCTGCCTAGCATCTACCCTACTCCTGTGCAGAGGACTTCACAGGTTTATCAGTCTGCCGATTTCTTGAACTAAGGAATACAGAGAGCATGCATTTGCCTTCTCTAATCCTGTGCAGAGGGCCTTTTGGGTCTGCGACTCTGCTGAATTCTTCTATTCTATTCTCTCTTTCTTTAATTTTTAAAATTTATTTCTGTATGTGTATGAATGTGCGGTCTGCATGCAAGTGTGTGCACCCATGTCGTGCAATGCCGCGGAGGTCAGAAGAGGGTGTTGGATTCCCCTGGAACTGGAGTTCTCCAGGAATTGGAGTTTCAGATGTTTCTTGACCGCCATGTGGGCTATGGCGATCGAACCCGGGTCCTCTGCAAGAGCGGTTGGCATTCTTAACTGCTAGGCCATCTCTCCAGCCCCCTCTTCTCTCCTTTTTATCTTCTCCTCAGATCCTGATGTTCATTTTTATATACCCTAAAATTAATACAGGTTATGCAAGTCTAAGCTAATGATGAAAAAAATAACCCAACTTCCCTGTAAATATTTTTCAGAAAATTTACAACTGAAATCATTCTTAACATCAAAAACAGTAAAACAATCATAATGGTACAATCAATTATTTGAAGCATCAAGAAAGTAAAACAATAATAGTACAGCAATTTAGCTAAGCAATTTAGCAGTTTTGCAACAAAGCGATGTTAATATTAACTTTTAACTCTGAGGACTCTATTCTTTATGCCTTGCAGTTACATACGTGCTAGACAGTGTAAAAAATGAGCTTTAAAACTTTAACAATAGAGAAGTTTATTTTTCTAACTTTAGTTCCTTGTTCGCTAGACCTGTAAGTCATTTCATGGCTGACATAGTTTTGATTCATATCTTGTTTTAATTCTGGTCATTGTTTTCCCCAGTTTCTGTTTTCCTCAGTTTCTGTTTTTAACACTTTCTGCTAAAATAATTTTCTAAGGGCTACTAAGCTTTGAGTCAGATCACTAGGATCCACGGCCTCACTGGACTTAGTTTCACTTTGCCCTACAATTCTCATTTAAGCTTAAACCTGACTATGAAATCAAAATTCCTTTCTTTACTTGGGCATTCTGTGCATAACACAGTTTCTGTAGAATTATTAGTTGCTACTGTATCATACTTTTAAGTTATGTACAAAATGCTGTTATTTCTCACAAAATACTCACTTCTAGAAAAGGCAAAAGTGTCAGTTCCACTCCTTGAGTCCAAAGCAGGTACCCTAAATGCTAGAAAGCTGAAAGTCAAAAAGGCCAGGAAATAAGAATTAATATGAATGATAAAAAGAATTATTAAAAACCAAAGTCAGCTGGAGAGCAGAATTCAACCAGACAAATCAGGTCACTGGAACTTGTCAAGCAGTGAACCTTACATGAATGGCTCTGACAGTAATATGGCTGACCATGAATTAGTTCAAAAGGACTGAGAAATGAAGGCACTCAGGGAATGGCCCTGAGCCTTGTTAAGGCCAGAAGAATGAGGGAAGTCCATAACTGATGGAGCTCCAGGTAAAGCTTGGTCAGTTCGTCTATAAGGAGCAAATTAGCTCTCTCCACATTTCCTGATGATGGAGGGTGGTAAGGAAGATGAAACTTCCAAGTGATGCCCAGAGCCTGAGAGACTGACTGGGTCACTTTTTTTTTTTTTTTTATAAATGTATTTATAATTTTTTAACAAATCTAAACCGGTGCTCCCGCCCATTCCCCCACCCCGCCAGAGCTCATGCATTCTGCCAAACATGCTTTTCATCTCTTTCTCAGTCTTTCTCAATATTCTCCATGAGGAAGTTGACTGTTTTGAGCAGAAGTTCACTGTTTCAGTCAGTTCTTTGATGCAGTCTTTTCTGTTGTTGTTGCTGCTGTTGTTTCCAATATGCATTACGCCCAACTGCTTTGGAAAAAAGCTCAGGGGGCCCTACACAAGAAATACTTACAACTAGGTAATTGGCACTAGCATTCACAGATGAGGGATACCATTCGTCGTTTGTTTTTCTGGGACTGTGTTACTTCACTCAGAATGATGTCCTCTAGCTCCAGCCATTTTCCTGCAAAGCTTGTGATGTCGTCTTTCTTTACTGCTGCATAGAACTCCATTGTGTAGATGTATCACATTTTCTCTATCCACTTGTGAGTTGAGGGGCATTTAGGTTGGTTCCAGCTCCTTGCTATTGTGAAGAGAGCTGCAGTAAACATGGCCGTGCATGTATCTCTGTGGTGGCATGAGTCTTGAGGGTACATGCCCAGGAGTGGTATGGCTGGGTCGGGTGGCAAGTTCATTCCAAGTCTTCCAAGGGTTCTGAACACTGCTTTTTATAGTGGCTGTACGAGTTTACATTCCTACCAACAGTGGATGAGTGTTCCCTTTTCCCCACAGCCTCTCCAGCACTTGGTATCATTTGGACTGGGTCACTTTTGAGAAAAAAGTTGGACCATTATCCAATTAGAGTCTGAGAGGAAGACCAAAGCATGGGAGAATATGCTGGATCATATGGGTAGCAACAACTTCTGATATCTCCTTCGTGGTAGGGAAAGCTTCTATCCAGCCAGAAAAGTTGTCAACCATAACTAAGAGATATCTGACACTCTGACAAGGAGGTATGGTTGAAAAGTCAATCTGCCGTTCTGAGATTGCCTGAGCCCAGTGGAAGAAAGAGTGGGAGACAGGTAGGAACTGGGTGTCTCAGCAGAGCTGATCGTTGATCCCTTGGTCCAGCTGTCTTTGGCTTGATTAGCATTTGTGGTTGTGGGGTCGGAGTTATCCTCCCAGCTGGGATTAAAGGTGCGGTCCTTGGCTTGATCGGATTTTGTGGCTGTGGGGATGGAGTTATGCTCCGAGCCTGTATTAAAGGTAGGCTTGTGTGACTCTTGAGATCTGAGATCTCCTGAGCCCAGCAGAAGGTACCAGGGCACGGGCTGAAGAGACCCCCCCCACCAACTGGGATTACGAAAAGGCATCTGAAGGAGGCAAGCAAAGCAAGCCTTCAACACAGAGAAGAGGCATTTAGGACTCACACTGGAATACAGGCAAGAAGAAGCACATATGCCAGGATCACTAAGAGGAGACAACACTGGAAAGGGGCAGGATAATCCCGTGCCAAGCTTTACCAACCCTATGGAAGACTCCTGCAGTGGGATCCCTCTGGGGATGCCCGAGGACACAGACATCAGAAACACAATTGGGAACATATTTAAAGAACTACAAGATCATAAAGAACAAATTAAAGAACTAAGAAAAGAGAATGAGGAACTCAAGAAGGACCGAGAGA
>VZQC01005877.1:487779-529826 GCA_009823505.1 Rhizomys pruinosus
CAAGCTTTGCAGGAAAATGGCTGGAGCTAGAGGACATCATTCTGAGTGAAGTAACACAGTCCCAGAAAAACAAACGACGAATGGTATCCCTCATCTGTGAATGCTAGTGCCAATTACCTAGTTGTAAGTATTTCTTGTGTAGGGCCCCCTGAGCTTTTTTCCAAAGCAGTTGGGCGTAATGCATATTGGAAACAACAGCAGCAACAATAACAGAAAGGACTGCATCAAAGAACTGACTGAAACATTGAACTTCTGCTCAAAACAGTCAACTTCCTCATGGAGAATATTGAGAAAGACTAAGATGAAAAGCATGTTTGGCAGAATGCATGAGCTCTGGCGGGGTGGGGGAATGGGCGGGAACACAGGTCTAGATTTGTTAAAAAAATAAAAAAAAATTTATGTGAAAAAAATGAATTTGCGTTGTAAATCAGCCAAACATACAATTAGGGCTTCAGCTTGATTTTCTGTCACGTTGGCTCTTTGGCTGCTGGAGAGAGGATGCTCTTCCAGGGCACACTTGGGAACTTTTAAACTGTTGTTTAGAATCTGGAGCTGGTTAATTTTATCACTGAGCTCCTTATTTTCCTCTATCACTTTATCCAGAGATGCTAGGAGCAACAAGGCATCATCATTATTTTCCTTATTTTTCCGCAATTTCTCAAACGTTTTATATAGAGAGTTGCTAAATTCCTTGCTTCTCACATGAGGCGAGTTAGGTGAGTCAAATGGATATATCTTCACAGTTACATCAAATAGTCTGCACCAAGGATTATCATTTCTCTTCATGCCACCAGGAGAGTCTTCAGTAATTCTAGGCTTCATTGATTTGGAGAGCTGGCTCCAGAGACTACCAAACCCACTAAAGAAATTCATCCTTTCAATTCTGTTTCTGTAGAACCACTCCTGGTACCAAAATCTATATTAGTCAGGGTTCTCTAAAGAAACAGAAGCAACAGGACGAATACATAGCTATATACAATTTATTGATTTGCTCACGTGACACAGTTCAAGGAGTCCAACAGTAGCTGTGCCACACCGGAGAGGCTGAGAATCCAGGGAACTCCTCAGTCCGCAAGGCTGGATGTCTCAGTAGTCCCAATCTGGTGCTGAAGGCCTGATGGATTCCCGGAGATCTGCTGGTCTCCGTACACGCTGGGATCTGTAGGGTTGATCACAGCAGCAAGACAAACTCACCAGTGAGAGAGAGGCAAGCCGCAGGAAAAAAAGAGACCAGATCCTTTTGGCATGGCCTTTAATACTGCCTGCCAGCAGAAGTTAATGCCCACATTTGCGGTGGGCCATCCGTGTTGAGGTAGTCCAATCCAACGATCCTTCTCTTATTTGTTCCTTAGTCCAGTCAAGTTGACACCCAGGATTTACCATCACAATGTTCCAGTTTACTCATTTGTTATGAGTCTCTTTAAGCTGTTGACCTCTCCTTGGTTTAACTTTGGTGTTGTCCATGATTCTAGAAATTTGTCCATTTCTTTTAGGTTTTCAAATGTAATGGAGTACAGATTTTTAAAGTATCTCCTTACAATGTTCTTGGTATTTTGGTGTCTGTTGTGATGTTTCACATTTTGTCTCTGATTTTGTTATTATGGATTTGCCTTCCTTTTCTTTTGGGTAGCTGTTCCAAAGGGTCAGTTTATCTTCTTTATCCTTTCAAAGAACCAGCTCTTAGATTTACTGATTATTTGTATTGTTTTCTCTGTTTCTATTTCATTAATTATTCCTCATATTTTTATTTCTTCTCATCTACTATGTTTGGGGTATTTTTTTTGCTTTCCCAGAGTCTTGAGTTGTGCTGTTAAGATTTTCACATGTGTTTTTTATGATTTTTAATGTAGGAACTAAGCTCTATAAACATCAATCGTGGCACCGTTTTTAACGTGTCCAGAGGTTTTGTTGCATTTTATTTTCATTTTTTTACTTTCAAATATAATTTTCTTTCACAGTTTCTTCTTTGATCCAATGATCATTCAGGAGTGTGATGTTTAATCTCCATGAGTTGATATAATTTATAGAGAATCTTTTGATATTTATTATAAGATTTATTAAATTGTGGTCTGCTAGGATGCATGGACTGTTTCAATTTTTGAATTTGTTGAATTTTGTTTTGTTTCCCAGAATGTGGTCAATTTTATAAAAGCTTGTATGGGCTGCTGAATAGAAAGTGAATTCAATTTATTGTAAGGTGTCATTTCATATTTCTCTCTGTTTATTCTTCATCCAGTTGATTTGTCTATTGAAGAAAGTAGCACATTAAAATCACCTACTATTACTGAATTAGGGGGTTAATCTGTGTTTCATAGTCATGTACTAGTGTTTCTATGAAATTTGATGAAAGTGCCAGACAGAAGAAATCTCTCTTTGAGTGGTTTATGAAAGTGTTATTAGAGACACTCAAAATAACATAGGCTATAGCCAAAGCTATTGATTATCACCAAGAAATGGAAAATAAGACCCTACTGCTCAATCCAGGACATACTTCCGAAATAGGACTTAGAAAAATAGAGCAGTAACTGACCTGGAAGCCCTTTACCTAAAGGTTAGCTTTCATAATGCTAGATAATATGCTAAGGGAGAAAATGAATCAATAGTACAACCCGGCCCTAATGTCTAATAACTATAATGAGCTGTGCAACAAACTACCTCTATTGGTGTAGTAGTGTCAATGTTATCTAGGGGATAATCAATAGCTATCTAATTGGACTTAAACCCTCTCAAAAGGAGTGATCTCATGAGTGCCACTGTAAACTCAGACAAATAAACTGTGTTGGAGCAGATATATATCTTAGACAAAATCCTATGAGTGTCATATATATAGACAAATGAAATTTCAAATCATAGGCTAAATATAGAAACATATATTTACAGACAAGCTTACTGTACACCACTCATCAAAGAAACTTCTCTTTGCAACACGATGGAGGCTACTGAATAATCCCCAAACTGGTCAAGCACAGAAAATATGCATCTGAAAGAAGCCAAATATTAGGAAACACTTCTACAGTTGAACCTCTATACCTAAGACGTGTAGTACTTAGCAGAATAAGGAGCAGAGAGAAAATGAGTGCATCCCTCAATTCTCACCAGTAAACCTTCCTTACACATTAGAGTGTGATGGGAACAGAACTCTACAACTGGCCAAGCTTCAAAGACTGGGAGCCTTCAGAAGCTTATTCCTGAATTAGATTCCTATATTGAACCTTACCCATCCATGAATCACAGATCATTGTGGAAAGACAGGCTGAAAGTTTGTAAGAGCCAGGGCTGGTGCATGAACTTATGAAAGCAGAGGCTTACAGACTACTGGAATCTTTCACGTGAACTTGTGATAATGTTGGCATCAGGCAGGGGACCCATGCCAACTCAGACAGTCTCAGAGTGAAGCAAGAGAAATGGTTGTGGAATTGGCCTGGAATGAGAATTATTGGAGAATTATTATATTGCTGGTAGAGTATGCCTTAAGATTTCTACATGTGCTGACTAGACTAAAGTGGATGAATTTACGTTGGAGGGGTATTTCAGTTCAAAAAGTTTAGTGGATATGACTTCATTTGGATGATGTATGTTGGGAATGGGAGGGGCTAGATTTGATTAGGAACCATTGCATGAAATGTAAAAATATTCAATTAAAAAAGAAAAAGAAAAATAATTTTTGTTTACCTCGTACTTTTCTTATTTTGTGGCTGTCTTGTTAAAGAGCACTTTACATAGAAAGGAGGAGAAACAATAATTTTGTGACAAAGACAGGACAATATATATATATATATATTATATCAAATCAAACCCTTTTGTCCCCCCATCCCCCCACCCCACCAGAGCCCATGCATTCTGCCAGACATACTTTTCATCTCTTTCTCCGTCTTTCTTAATATTCTCCACGTGGAAGTTGACTGTTTTGAACAGAAGTTCACTGTTTCAGTCAGTTCTTTGATGCAGTCCTTTCTGTTGTTGTAAGACAGGACAATTTTTAAAGCCAAAAATTTTATATACCTTTGCAGAACTGATGGTGGTTTGGGCTTGCCAAGGAGGAGCCTTCAAACATGACGAAAATCTTTCAGCCTAATAAAGAAAAAAAAATCATAAGCTGAAGATGCTAAAACCCATAATATATGTGGCATGCATATATGCATATTTTGGAGTGATGCATACGCATATTGTAAGGAATAACAACAACAACAACAACAAAAAAGGCTGGGTCAAAGAACTGACTGAAATGGTGAACTTCTGGTTGAAACAGTATAATTCTGCATTGTGAATTTTGAGAGAGAATGAGCAAAAGATAAAAAAAACACATGCTTGGCATAATGCATGAGCTCTTGTGGAGTGTGGAGGCAAGGAGGGGGGCACAGGTCTAGATTTGATTTGAAATTTTGTATGAAATGCACAAATTTTCAATAAAAAATTGGCTTTGAAAAACAAGAAAGAAAAAAAGCATTGTTGTTTAACTTTACATTCAAGGTAATTCTTTGATACTACAAAACTATTAGAAAGAAATACATTTTAACTATTCTAATCTGTACTTACATTAGGAGAAAATTGAAATTATGATATTGTTAGAATTGTAATATGATAAAACCCCTTGAAAAGTCTTATGGTAAACTAATCTGTAGATATTTAATACAAAGACTCAGAAATAAAATATTTCTAGTTGTTTGGGATACAGTATCAGTGCAAATACTTCATCTACTCTTAGGCTTTAGATTATCCTTTACAATAATTAGAGAAATTAATTAGTTATTCCTATTTTTCTCATCCTTTGTCATCTTTCCTTGATTTATTTAAAATTTTACTATACTCCCAATGTACAATAAAAATAAATTTTTGTGGAAAATATGTATAAAAAATCAAACAAATATGCCTACAAAAATATTAGCAGGTAAAATATGTCTAAATAAAAAAGTACTATTATATTTTAAAGCATGTCATATTTATTTTTGCTCAACACAGACATAAATAAATGTGACTTTTAAAAAAATACCATCACTTCATTGTTAATTCTCATCCACCACAAAACAACCATATTTCTGTCTCTGCTTAATTAATTTTGGCATCTTGCTGTTAATAAGATTTGATAAATTCAGTGTCATGAGTTCCATGCTTAATCTATTGATTGGTTCTGTTCTTTACATAGTGAGTATGTAAATGTGTGTTGAACTAAAGATAATAAGATCATTAAGTTGTTCTAGTCTTCTGAGCACATGAAAATGACCACATGTGCAAAGTCTAGTAATATTTCTATGCAATTGTTTTTCTCCTGATAAGTATCCCCTATGTTAAGAAAAGTTTAATGAGAAACAGGGAGATGGAGGAGAAGCTGAAGACACTTAGTCAGAGGCAACATGGGATTATGGGCAGGGAGATCACAAGGTTTGCTCAAGTAGAAGAACAGACTGCAAATAAAGAAGGATAGGATTCAGTGAGTTAGGGCTGCCCGACCAGATCCAGAGAGAGGTGAAGGAGACATTTTCCTGTTCTATTTTACCTGAACATTTCGTAATTTCATATATCTTTACAGATGAATAAGATTCAATTGTATGTAGACACCACATTTTAATTATCAATTCATCACTTAATCAGTATTAGGCTGATTCCATTTCCTTTCTACTGTAAATAGAGGAGCAATGAACATAGATGTGGGCCCATGGTCATGGTATCCACTGGTCTTATCATGTTTCCCACCACCCAGAAGCAGCTGGATTGATAGAACGATGGAATGGCCTCTTGAAGACACAGTTACAGCGCTAATTAGGTAGCAATACCCTGGAGGCCTGGGGCAAGGTTCTCCAGCAGGCAGTATATATGTTATGAATCAGCACCCAATATATGGTACTGTTTGTCCTTATAGCCAGAATTCATTGGTCCAGGAACCAAGGGGTGGAAGTGGGAGTGATTCCACTCAATATCACACCTAGTGACCCTGTAGGAAAACTTCTGCTTTCTGCACCCACGACCTTGCGTTCTGCTGGTCTAGATGTTTTGGCTCCAATGGGGGGAGTGTTTTTGCCATGAGATACTGCAAACGTTCCATTGAACTGGAAGCTAAGACTTCCCCCTGGACACTTTGGGCTTCTAATGCCTTTAAGCCAACAGGCTAAGGAAGGAATAACAGTAGTAGAAGGAATGATTAATCAAGACTACCAGGGGGAAATTGGACTTTTTCTCCACAATAGGGGCAAGGAAGATTATGTCTGGAAGGCAGGAGATGCTGTAGGGCGCCTTCTGGTGCTACCATGTCCTATGATTAAGGTCAATGGAAAACTCCAACAACCCAAACCAGACAGGACAATAAATGGCCCAGACCCTTCAGGGATGAAGGTATGGGTCACTCCTCCAGGGAAAGAGCCAAGACCTGCAGAGGTGCTTGCTGATGGTGGAGGAAATACAGAATGGGTAGTAGAAGAAGGTAGTCATAAATATCAGCTGAAGCCACGGGACCAGTTGCAGAAACGTGGATTATAATAGATATTAACTTTTGTCCTATTTGGTTAAGAATGTGCTTGTTCATATATATATATGTATATTAAGCGGATACTTGTGTTGTTCCCTTTTGAATGTGCAACTGAGATAAGTGTTAAGTGTTGTCATATTTAGGTTATTAGATACTGAAGGACTAAGTGTTCCTCAAGGACATTACCACCTACTCTAAGATATAATGCTTTGCTATTGCACATGAGACACTTATAACATGTTAGGTGGAATTATGACCTTGCCATTGTTTGCAATTGACATTTAAGCATAACATAAGGAGAGGCTATTTATTGGGTGTCAAGTTGACAAGGGGTGGACTTGTGATGGTTAATCCTGGGTGTCAACTTGACTGGACTAAGGAACAAATAAGAGAAAAAGGGTCTTCTGATTGGACCACCTCAACCCGGATGGCCCACCCCAAATGTGGGCGTTACCTTCTGCCGGCAGGCAGTATAAAAGGCCACGGCAGAAGGAGCTGGTCCCTTTTCTCCTGTGGCTTGCCTCTCTCATCTGGTGAGTTTGTCTTGCTGCTGTGATCAACCTTTTGGATCCCAGCGTGTACTGAGACCAGCAGATCTCCTGGAATCCATTCGGGCCTTCAGCACTAGACTGGGACTACTGAGACATCCAGCCTTGCGGACCGAGCAGTTCCCTTGGTTCTCGGCCTTTCCAGTGTGGTGCAGCTACTGTTGGACTCCTTGAACTCTGTCACGTGAGCAAATCAATAAATTGTATATAGCTATATATTCGTCTTGTTGCTTCTGTTTCTTTAGAGAACCCTGATTAATACAGTATATTAATCCATGAATTACGTTTTTTTTTTTTTTTCTGTAAAATATGACAGGGTCTTATTGTGGCTCATAACATCTCCTAACAACTAGAGGATGTAAGCTTGTGGCATCAGCCGTGGGTTATTCCTCCAAGGAGAGAGTTAATAGCCAATTAGATTTGGGATATACAGGCATATGGCTGCCACTGCTGCACAGTATTTCCAGGCATGTGAGTTGTAGCTGGAGCTGATGGAGGAGTCTTGCTTGACTCAAGGAGACCTATATTTGCTTTATATGTTCAGTGGCATTTGGTAAAACTCTCTGGTATTCCAGAGACCAACTGTCCACTTGCAAGTGCGGTCTCAATACATCTTTCTCATGTTTACAACAGGTCTTCGACAGCAGGCCCTTATTGCTTCTCTTCTTGCAGGTATCCCAGTTTACAGGCAAGAAGCCTTTATCGTTTGGGGGGGGCGCTTGGATCCCCTGGCCAACATCTCCTTGGTAGAATAATCCATTGCTGATATCAGAGCTCTCCTCTATTAATATATTTTTGCTTAAGTGCACATCTTAAGGAGACTTTAGTATTATATTTGGTTCTGAATATAGAATAATACTTTTCACAGTTCCTATGTCTATTAGTCAATTAAAGAAGGCAGTTTTACTGGTTTTATAAGAGTTTACCTCTATAACAGTTGGCTCCAATTTACAGTTAGAGAATTACCTCATCATCATCATTTTTCTCCTTGTTCTATGTAGGGGAGGTAAGAAAATCTCTCGTATTAAAACTTTGCAGCACCTAGAAGGTAAGTTTTATTAGGACTCATTAAAAATAGTTGTTACAAGTAAGATCCACAGAGGGGTTTGATGCCTGTAGCAGTCTGAGGCTTTTCTTCCTTTCAATGTTCAGAGGGGCCAACCTTTCTGCTGGCTTTTCCTGGTGCATGATACACAATGCAAAGCTGTATCCTTTCTTTCCTAGCCATTAAGTTGGTGACATTTTGACCTGTTGAAACATACAAATATTTTCCCTTAGTAAGTTTTAAGATTTGAATTGCAAAGTTTTTGACAAAAAGGTTTCATATATATCTGTGTCCCCCCCCCCTTTTTATTTTAGGTTTTTGTTTTTTGACCCATGAGTCCCTAAAAGGCAGTTGTATTACACATACCTATAGGCTGGAATCAAGGTACAGATTTCATCAAATTCACCCAAGCTGTTTTGAGTGACTATATGTGATTAGCTTGGGAAGCAAACTTAATTTTTTTAAGTTAAATCATCCTACAGTTAAGGTAAAAGAGAATGCTACAAGATGATACTGTACAGCAGTAAAACTCTAGAGAACAGTTTAGGTGTCAATTCCATAGTTATTGTTAAACAGATTTTAAGTAAAACAAATGCGGACAACAACTATTTATATTTCCAATTAACTCAGTTGCATTACCGTTTTTATCACAACTTTTAATTTTAAGGGATTCACAATATAAGAGCACAGTTGTTTTCAGATCATATTAATGTTCCTCAGTTTGCCATACAATTAGGTAATTGGTGCTAGCATACACAGATGAGGGATGCCATCCATCATTTGTTTCTCTGAGACTGTGTTTCTTCACTTAGCTTGATATATTCTGGTTCCATCCATTTACCTGCAAAGTTCATGATGCCATCTTTCTTATTTTTTCTCTTCAATTGTTTATTTTTAAGGGATTCTACAATACAAGAGCACAGTTGTTTTCAGATAACATTGACATTGCTCAGTTTGCCATACAATTAGTTAATTGGTGCATTGTTTTTGAAGTGAGCCAGATTATTAAGCATAAGCAATGAATGTAAGTAACATTCATGTAACACCAATTTTTAAGTATTTATATACAAATTCTGAACAACCCAAGTTTCCCATAGTCCAATTGGTGAAGCTTGTATGCACAAGCATGTTGATCAAATAAGAGTCCAATCTATATTGCTGTAGTCTCACAATTCATGCAAATCTCTCTGCAGCCCTTACATTCTACCACTCCGCTTCCACAAGTTTTTCCTTAGGTTTGGGGAAAGGGGTACAAGTGGTTGAGAAGCAAAACAGTCTATTTTCTCTGGAGATGTCATTTTGGACTCTAGTCTGTTCAGGTTGTTCTCCTTCATGGGTTGACAGCTTATCCAGGGGTACCTTTTTAGTCCTACTAACAAAGCACAAGCAATTAGATGTACAGGCAATTTAAACAGTACTAATTATTATGCCAAGCTAAGCTTTGAGCATAGACACAGATATTTGGATGGGTATGCTAATCCACAAACTGGTTTTTCTATAAAGGGTGACAAGATCTTATTGTGGTTTATAACAACTCCTAACCACTAGAGGACATAAGCTTGTGGCATCAGCTGTGAAATATTCCTCCAACGAGAGAGCTAATAGCCAATTAGATTTGGGATATATATATGGCTGCCATTGCTGCACATTATCTCCAGGCAATTGAGGTGTAGCTGATACTGACAGAGGAGTCTTGCTTGACTCAAGGAGACCAGTATTTTGCTTTATTGCTTTAGTGGCCTTTGGTAACACTCTCTGGCATTTCAGAGGCCAACTGTACATTAGCAAGTGACATCTCATAACATTTTTTCATGCTTACACCAGGTCTTTGACAAGAGGGACTTACCACCTTTCTCCTTGCATATATCCCACTTATAGGCAAAAGGCCTTTATAATTTTGGGGGGCTTGGATCCCCTAGCCAACATCTCCTAGGCAGAATAATGCATTGCTGATATCAGAGCTCTCCTGTATTAATATATTTTGCTAATTGCACAGATTATAAAGACTTGACTATTGTATTTGGCTCTAAATAGAGAATTATCCTTTCACAGTTCCTATGTCTATCAGTCAATTAAGAAAGGTAGTTGTGCCATCCTGCGGCATGAATCATTTGAGGAGGACTGGGAATTAATCACTCATTTAACTTGTTCTTTATAATTTCTTTTAAAGGTACCATTTACTTCTTAACTTCTATTATTCCTAATGCTACCAACAACAACAGCTTAGAAACCAAGAATATTTATACCAGTAGTGAGCCAATCAGCAGACAGATTATATAACAGTAATGAACCAATCAATACATAAGTCTTGCACCTATAGATACAATTCCTTATGTAAGACGTTATGTTCATGAAGTTGACAAGGTAACATAACATATCAACTTAAAAGTTACTGAAGCATGCACACTGTGTTCTTCAGCCAGAGCCTTTTGGCCACAGACCAAACGCCATGGCTACAGACCAAGTGCCATTTCTCTTCAGCCTGTTACTTCAGGCGCTCTTTGTCTCCCCTTTTTGTTTTACACAGGGGAGTGTGTCATGGGGCTACCACACACTCAAGATAGACCGTGTCTGTCTTAGGTGTCTCTGTATCTCAGGACTGTCTTACCTGTCATCGGAGTCCTGACTCTAAGCAAGAGTGTCCTGTCTTAAGTTGATCAGTATATGATGTGGACTTACCTGTCTTTGACTATCGGCCATCTAGTTGGGTGAGTCATTTTTTAACACTTTTTTTTCATTGTTTAGAGTAGTAAAGTTAAACTGTAAAAGCAACCAGTGTATAGTTTTGTTTTGTTTTGTTTTTCAATTTTAGTATAGTCCATAGATGACTAATTTTTTGCTCAGGCCAGTGATGGGTATTTAGCTTCTGGGTATGTTCTGCTTCCAGCACCATGGAAACAGAACTTGACCCTAAGCCTTGTCTGTGTCTTTACAAGTGTCTTTTTTTTAGTGTTCAATGTAAGAAGTTTCATCCAGATCATATTCAGATTTTCTTGAATTGGCTTAATACAACAAAGATTGAACAATCCAAATAGACTAATTACAATAGCTAACACACCAAACATGCCTCCAGTAGTATGAGTTATACTTTGTAACATTCCTTTTGGATCTATTCTTGTATGTTCATCATTAAATATTTGTGCAACAGTAGCAGCATCCTCATTAAACATACTTTTATCAAAAGTATCCTCAATTTCTCTTTTAAGTGTCATAATTTTTGCCTTTATTGATGTGTTACCATCTAAATAAGCTTGAAACTCCTTCCATTCTGTAACAGTTTCATTGTATTGTAATTCAGTAATACAGAAAGTAGTTGAGTTCCAATCACATCTAAGATGCAGTTGTTCCTGCAACTACATTTTTTTTTCCTAACCATCCTACCATTTGTTTTAATACATCTATTTCAGTTTTCGAACAGGAGTCAATTTCAACTTGATGGGACCACATAGTATAAGAATCTTGATGCCATTGGTCTACAAAATGCTTAGTTTGAATAGTAGTATGTAAAGCAATACCAGATACAGCAGCAGTTGTAGAAACTGCAATAAGACTCAAATTACAGCAAAAACTATTCCTATCATACGCTTAACATGCTTTAAAATCTTCTTTAGAAAATTCCAAAGTTACAGAATCTAAAGGATCATGAACCCAAGGCCTACCGAGATTTATAGGCATCCAAATGTGAGTATTTTGTTGCAAAATCATTAAAGATTCATTACCATTTAGACTAACAGAGGTATTAATACAGAATAGTCTACATTCAATACAGGAAATATTAGATGAAAAACTGAAAGTTCCTATAAGAATTACATAAGGCAAATGTACACAAGCAGTAATATTAGTGCTACTAAATTTTCTAAATGTATACATAGCAACTGACACTGAAGTTCCAGAAAAACTTCCATTAAACATTTGTATTGGTTTGATAGCTGCAGCCAATTTCCACAGATGAGTCTGCCCCACAGCAGGAGATGTCAAAATGGCCAATCGATTGTCTGCAATACCCCCAACACTCCAAGCCATTAACTGCTGCCTATAATAGATGGTCTTCTTGTTTCAGGTTCTCAGTCATCCTGACAGTTTTAAGCAAATCACAAGTAATAGCATTCCATTCTGAACAAGTTTTAACAAAAAGCCCATATGGTCCCCAATTGACCCATTGGTTTTTAATAATTTTTCAAAATTTACCTAAGCATTCAGACCATATAAATGGTTTATATTTTAATCCAATATAAGTAAAATCAGGGCAATTTGGCAATGTCAATTTCATTTCTTTAATAACATTATCCCATGTCTGATTTAAAGAACATACAGAAAGCCACTGTAAGTGTGTCCGGCTTCTGGTTATATTTATTCCTGGCAATAACCAATGTTGGTACACAAAAGTCAAACAAAATTCACCAAAGCCTAAACAAATGGGAATCTTTTCCATGGTATGAGTAAAATTATATTTAGTGCCATCATTAATGTTTAAAGAAGTAAGATCAGGGGCTGGAGGGATGGCCTAGCGGTTAAGAGCGCCGACCGCTCTTGCAGAGGACCCGGGTTCGATACCCAGCACCCACATGGCGGCTGAGAACCATCTGTGACTCCGGTTCCAGGAGAACTCCAGTTCCAGGGGAATCCGAGACCGTCTTCTGACCTCCGCGGCATCGCACGACACGGGTGCGCAGACCTGCATGCAGACAATACATTCATACACATAAAAATAAATAAAATAAAATAAAAAATAAAAAAAAAAGAGTTACTCTTTCTTTAAAAAAAAAAAAAAAAAGAAGTAAGATCATTCCACGGTGGAGAGAGAATCATTGGAGTAGTATAAACTAGTAAATCCATATCTCCCCAATACGTAGGTTCTAACATAGGAGGATTAGGAATATAAACCAAATAATTTACATTTACTGGTTGGCCAAAAGAAATAGCAGTAAATGAGACACACATGGCCAAAAACAAATTTTGGGGTTTTACAACTTTTTTAGAGGGATTAGCAGCTAGGATTCATGTCGCCGTCATTCCTGGCATCATCCTGATTATCTGTTTGTGGGCTTATCTGTCTAATCAGACGTTTCGGAATCCATCGTGGCACCTCTTCATCCTGAGGAAAAACACAAACACTGTCTTGGCCCCAGATCAATACTGGATCTGGACCTTTCCACTTATTAAGCAACACATCCTTCCACATAACTAGAGGTTTTTCTGTCCTGGAAGAGTTCCAGTGACGCTCACTAGCAGTGCGAGCTTCCTTGTCCAAGGTTAAAAAATTTAAAGTAAATAAAGCAAGGTTTAGTCTCTCTCTAGGGGGTTTACACACATCTCCCCCTTTTTGTTTTATGAGCATATTTTTTAGAGTTTGATGACTGCGCTCCATGATGGCTTGTCCTTGTGGATTATATGGTACACCAGTTTTATTAGTAATATTAAAAGTTTGAC
Organism: Rhizomys pruinosus; assembly: GCA_009823505.1. NCBI lineage: Eukaryota > Metazoa > Chordata > Mammalia > Rodentia > Spalacidae > Rhizomys > Rhizomys pruinosus. The sequence goes on from VZQC01005877.1 coordinate 501,263, forward strand.
AAAACTGGGAAAAAGCAGAGGAAGAATAAGCAGGCACATTATCTGTCTTGATGACTTTGGGAACACCAAGTATGGCAAATGTTCGTAAACAATGAGCAATGACATCCCTTATTTTTTCACCCTAATGAGGGGAAGCATGAGTGAATCCTGAAAAAGTATACACTGAAACCTGTATATATTTCAGAGTGCCAAATGATTGCTCATGAGTGACATCCATTTGCCATAGATGATTAGGTTGTAGTCCTTCAGGATTGACCCCATAGTGAGGGACTGGCAGTAAAGGGCTATAAGATTGACAATATTTTAATATGTGTCGAGCCTGTTCTTTAGTTAAATGAAATTTAGCTCTTAAGGTAGTTGAATTGATATTAAATAATTTGTGAATATTTGTTGCTTGTTCTTTTATAGAAAGTAGGACAACAGGGTTTGTAGCCAAGTCAGCCATAGCATTACCTTCACTTAATGGGCCTGGTAATCCAGTATGAGCTCGAATATGTCCAATGAATAATCTTTCCTTTCTGGACCATAATAGTCTTTAAATTTGCAAGAATAAGGTATGAGCTGATGTGGATGGGGAAACTGTCCCTGCAGTTTCTAAATGAGGAACAGCCTGAACAATGTATTTGCTATCTGTAAAGATATTAAGGGTTTGTGTAGAATAAGTTTCAAGAACTATCATTACTGCAGATAATTCAACTAGTTGTGCAGATGAATATGGAGTGTGAAAAGTGTTTGACTCTCCTTGGGTAACAACTGCAGCAACTCCATTGGATGATCCATCTGTGAATACAGTCAAAGCGTTAGGAAGTGGATGTGGTGAAATAACCCTAGGGAAGATTACTGGGTGTTGACTGAAAAATGTAAGTAGAGGTGGCTTTGGAAGATGGCACTCAATGGAAATATTAGTCGTGCATTTAAGGATGTCCCAGCTGTCAGAATTGGTGTACAACCATTGGAGTTGAGTTGTAGTATAAGGAGTAATTATAACAACAGGATGTTTACCAAAAATTCTTAAACATTGTGTGAGGCCAGTAAAAATAGTTTGGACTATTGTCTCAGGATAGCCAGTAATATGTTTACTATTAATAGAATAATTATTGATCCACAATAAGGGTCCATTTTGCCATAATATTCCGGTGGGTGAATGTGGAGAGGACAGAATTATGAACTGTATTGGTTTTGTAATATCAAGTCTTATACAAAGAGCCTTTTCAAGAGCCTGTTCTACTAAAGTCAAGGCCCATTTTCCTTCTGGAGTAATTTCCCTAGGAGAAGTTGGATCGGGGTCTCCTCTCAAAATGTCAAATAAGGGCTTGAGATCATGAGTTGTAAGTCGTAGATTGGGCCAAATCCTATTTATGTCTCCGAATAATTTATGGAAATCATTTAAGGTTTTTAGATGGGATGTATTAAGATGGACCTTTTGAGGTTTGATTAATGTATCCATGATAGTGTAACCTAAGTACTTTATAGGCAAGGTTTCTTGTACCTCTTCAAGAGCCATATGGAGTCCATAATGTTGTAATTGTTGAATGAGGGGCGTAAAGGCTGTTTGTAATAATATATTGTCTTTATGGGCTAAAAGAATGTCATCCATATAATGGATCACCAATATTTGAGAAAACTGGAGTATAAATGGTCGCAAAGCAGAATCTATAAATACCTGACACATAGTGGGGCTATTAGCCATTCCTTGTGGGAGAACAACCCAATGAAATATCTGATTAGGAGTCATGCAGTTAGTACTAGGAACTGAAAAAGCAAATCTAGGAGCATCCTCAACACTTAATGAAATACTAAAGAAACAATCTTTAATATCTATAACAGAGATATGAAAATTTTTAGGAATTGCAGCAGAGTTAGGGAGTCCAGGCTGTGTGGGACCCATAAGAACCATTGTTTCATTGACCTTTCTCAAGTCCTGGAGAAGACACCACTTTCTGATTTTTTCTTAATAATGAATATAGGAGAATTCCATGGGGAAGTTGAAGGCACAATGTGTCCTCATTTTAATTGCTCACTAACTAGCTCATGAGTCGCCTGGATATTTTCCTGGGACAGGGTCCACTGAGGGATCCAGACAGGGTCATCAGATTTCCAAGAAATTTTTAATGGTTGTATTTGATCAGTGGCCCCTAAGAAAAAGGATATCCTATCCCATGTCCATCAGTTTTTTGTTTAGGAATAATCGGTTTTGTTATTTCCTGAAGACATTTTCCTAAAACTTTTCCAGGTATATAACCCTGTTGCTTCATTAACTTTGTAGCAATTGTAGGCTCATCTGTGGTAAGATGGACTCCCATTTGACTTAAAATATCTCGTCCCCATAAGGTCACAGGCAGGGAACTGAGAACATAAGGTTGGAATAAGCCTGAATGACATTCATCATCTTTCCACTGTAATATTTTGGCACTTTTGTCAGGAGACTGGGAATACCCCAGGCCTCTCAAAGTGGCTGTTGATTTTTGTATAGGCCAGCCCTTTGGCCAATCTTTGAGGGCAGTAACCAAAGTTTCTGCTCCAGTATCTAAAAGTCTATTAATTGGGATGCCTTGAACAATAAGCTTCTTTATAGGCCTATTGTTACAAGTCATAGACCAAAAAATCATAGATCCTTTTCCTGTAGATCCAAAGCCCCTATTTCCTCAGGATTGGGGAATTGCCTTAGTTTGTTGTGCCGCACTAGGCAATAATACTAATTGTGCAATGCGGTCTCCAGGATTAGTCACAGATATGCCTTTGGGGGAATTAACCATAATTTGAATTTTGCCTGTATCGTCTGAATCAATAACCCCAGGGAGGACAAAAAGGCCAGTTAATATTTTTCAACTACGCCCAAGAAGTAAACCTACAGTTCCTAGAGGTAGTGGTCCCCTAATCCCTGAAGCCATCAACTGTACTCCCATATCTGGTGTTAATATGAGACTGGAGATGGCACAGAGGTCCAATCCTGTGCTTCTTGGGTTCCTCGGCAGAGGGAGTTAATGGTAGGAAGGGATTGTGATGAGGGATCATCTGGATTGGGTAAATTGGTGGAGTCAAGTCCATGGCTGCCCCATACATTTGGGGTCCCCGAGGCAGTGGGCCCATCTTCCTGATTTTTGAAAAGAGAAGAACAGGACATCCCTCTGAATCAGTTTTTGATCTACATTCATAGGCCAATGACTTCCTCTTTTGTATTTTGGACATATGCCTGGGGGCGCAAGTGTGACTGAGGGAAAGAATTTCCTCTATTTTGGGGGCAATCTTTTCTCATATGTCCAGGTCGTCCACAATTGAAACACTTAGATTTAGCTCTGCTTTCTGATCCTAGTGGAGAAACTCCACGTATTGCAGCAGCAATCACAGCCCCTGTGACTGTAGCATCATTAATATCTCTGTAGACTTTAATGTAAGCAGAGAGATCTCTATTCTTCCAGGGCCGAATGGCTTCTCTACACCATTTGTTTGCCTGTTCATATGCCAACTGCTTAATCAGTGGTATAGCCTGGTCCATATCTCTGAATATTCTACTTGCTGTTTGGATTAGTCTGTCTACAAAATCTCCATAAGGCTCATTCAGTCCCTGAATCACTTTTAATAGCTGTCCCTGTAAACCACCTACTCCTTGACTAGATCTCCAAGCTCGTGTAGCAGCCGCAGCAATTTGAGCATAAACTCCTGGATCATATTGTATCTGGGCTGCCAGCGTAGCATAATTACCCTCACCAGTGAGCATGTTTATATCTCTTTGTGGAAGCCCTGCTGCAGCGTTTTCAAGGGCAATTTCCATAGACAGCTCCTGCCAGGTGGTTTCCCAAACTAAGTATGAACCACCAGAGAGGACTGCTCTACACAATCTTTTCCAATCTTCAGGGCATAAATTCATACTAGCTAGAGTTTCCAGTATGCTAACAGTGAAAGGCACCTGAGGACCATAAGTGGCCACAGCTTCTTTTAATTGTTTAATTGATTTAAAATCTAGTGGCTGGTGATATCTTTGATGATTCTGGTCCTCTATGACAGGCCATTCCCACTCCCTTTCGGAGTCACTGCTGACCTTAAGTAGCCTCTTTAATTTTTTTTTTTTATTTCTGTATGTGTATGAATGTACTGTCTGCATGCAAGTCTGTGCACCCGTGTCGTGCAATGCCGCAGAGATCAGAAGAGGGCGTCGGATTCCCCTGGAACTGGATTTCTCCTGGAATTGGAGTCTCAGACGGTTCTCAGCCGCCATGTGGGTGCTGGGGATCGAACCCGGGTCCTCTGTAAGAGCAGTTGGTGCTCTTAACCGCTAGGCCCTCTCTCCAGCCCCTTAAATAGCCTCTTTATACAGGTGGTGACCTCATCAACATCCCAGAAGGAAAGTAATGGGCTCCCTTTGTCCTGTTTAACCTCTCTCCTCGGCCTCCTTCTGTCTCGTTTTATCTTTTCATATGGAGGAGTTGGAGGTAGAGGCATCACTGGAAGTGGATCCTTTCCCAAATCTTGTTCTAACTCATCTGCACTTAATTCTTCCCCCTCTGATTCCTCTCCATTTCTTTGGGATTCCCGCTCTCTTAAGATTTCCTCCAGCAGGGCAGGGTTCAGGACAAGCCCGCCACCGCTCCAGGAAGGTAAAATCAGGGCATTGACCCACGGGTACAGGACAATTGATTTGCTGAGTTGTGGCAAAGGGGGCCCAGTGACTGGCGGACCTAGACCTGACTCCTACATCCTGCCAAAGCAAGGCTGCCCGGCTGGGTGGCCCCATGCCCACCCCGTAGTCACAAGTGGGAGGGGATCCTGGCTTTGGAGTCAGGCGCAGGCACCATATTGTGGTCCTGAGCAGGGCAGGGTTCAGGACAAGCCCGCCACCACTCCAGAAAGGTACCGGGGCGCGGGCTAAGTTAGGACCCCTCCCCGCCAACAACTGGAATTGAGGAGAGAGTATCCAGTGGATTAAGAGAACATTCAAACAGGAAAGGAAGAGACTTTCAGTATCCAATATATAAACAAAAGTGAAAGCTAGAAAACTAGACAAGTCAGCCCTCCATAAACAACGAGGAGGGAAGGAAGGGGAAAAAAAAAGGCATTGGAAAGAGGCAAGCAAAACAAAACAAGCTTTCAGCCTTCAACAAACTGAAAAGGCATTTGAGATTTGAATCACAAAAGGGAAACCCACATGCCAGGGAGACGACGAAGAGACAACATGGGAAAGGTACAGGATAATTCCGCACCAAGCTCTACCAGCCCGGTAGGAGACAGCTACAATCGGATCCGCCTAGAGGTGACCCCAGAAACAGACGTTAGAGGAATAATTGCAGACCTATGCAGAGAAATTAAAGAACATAAAGAATTCAGAGAAGTAAAGAGAGAGAATGAAAAACTCAAAAAGGACCTAGAGGGATACAATGACAAACTAAAGGAAGAACTCAGAGAAGTAAAGAGAGAGAATGAAAAACTCAAAAAGGACCTAGAGGGATACAATAACAAACTAAAGGAAGAGATTGACAAACTCCAGAAAGAACGAGAGAGAGAAAAAAACAAACACCTTAAGGAAGTAGAAACACTGAAAAAGGAGGCCAACCAACGAAGTAAGGAGCACCAAGAAGAGATTGAGAAACTCATAAAGGAAATGGATATATTAAGGAAATCACAGGATGAAATGAAAAAGGAAATAGAACACTTATCCAACCAGGAAGAAAGGAAAGGAAAAAGCCTCAGAAATAGAATGGAGGAAGCAGAACAAAGAATATCAGATCTGGAAGATAACACAGAGCAACTAAAAAACTCAAATAAAGATTATGAAAAATTTAAAAATACACAAAACTGGAACAACCAGGAAATATGGGACACTATGAAAAGATCAAACCTCCGCATCATGGGAATAGAGGAAGGAGAAGAATCTCAAGAGAATAGTATTGATCAGATCTTCAACAGAATAATAGATGAAAACTTCCCCAAACTAAAAGTAGACAAACCCATTCAAATACAAGAAGCACACAGGACTCCAAATAGACAAGATCAGAAAAGAAACTCCCCACGCCACATCATAGTCAAAATGCTAGATGCCCAAAACAAAGATAAAATTCTGAAGGCCACAAAAGAAAAACAAGTCACATACAAAGGGAAACCCATCAGAATTACAACTGACTTCTCGCCGCAAACCATGAAAGCAAGAAGAACATGGAGCAAAGCATTCCCAGTGTTAAAGGACTATGGATGCCAACCCAGAATACTTTACCCAGCAAAAATGTCAATTACAGTTGAAGGAGAGAGAAGAATCTTCCAAGACAAAAACAAGATGATAGAATACATGTCCGGAAAACCAACTCTCCAGAAAATGCTTGAAGCAATTCAAAGGGCAGAAGAGAGGAGCAACTATCCTCAAGCACCTAGGAAAAGAAACTAATAAAAATATAAACATAGGAGTAGAATCAGAGACTAAAAGTCCAAATGGATAATAAGGTGAAAGGAAAAAACATCCATCTTTCAATTATAACCTTAAATATTAATGGGCTGAACTCCCCAATCAAAAGGCATAGACTGGGAGAATGGATTAGGAAACAAAATCCATCTATATGCTGTCTGCAAGAAACCCATCTCAATTTCAAGGACAGACACCAACTTAAGGTGAAGGGATGGAAGAAAATATTCCAAGCAAATGGTACCAAAAAGAAAGCAGGTGTCGCTATCCTAATATCAGACAAAATAGACTTCAAAGCAAAAGAAATCAAAAGAGACAAAGAGGGCCATTATATCTTCATTAAAGGAACAATCGACGATGAAGATCTCACAATCATGAATATATATGCACCAAATGCCGGCGCACCAAACTTTGTAAAGACAACTCTTCAGGATCTTAAGGCTCAGATTAACCCCAGCACACTAATAGTAGGGGACTTTAATACCCCACTAAGTCCTTTAGACAGATCAACAGGACAAAGGATAAACAGAGAGACATCTGAACTGAATGATACAATACACCAAATGGACCTCACAGACATCTATCGAATATTCCACCCAAACACCAGAGAATACACTTTCTACTCAGCACCCCATGGAACATTCTCCAAAATAGATCATATACTGGGCCACAGGGAAAAACTCAACAAATACAAAAAGATTGAAATAATCTCATGCATTCTTTCAGACCACAGTGCAATAAAACTCAATATCAACACCAGGATAAACCCTACAACCTACAAGAACACATGGAGACTAAACAACACTCTCCTGAATAATGAATGGGTCAAGGAAGAAATAAAGAAAGAAATAAAAACATTCCTGGAACTGAATGACAATGATAATACAACGCAGCAAAACCTATGGGACACTTTAAAAGCAGTCCTAAGAGGAAAGTTTATAGCTCTAAGTGCCTACATTAAAAAAACAGAAAGAGCACAAGTGAACGATCTAACACTCCAGCTAAAAGTACTTGAGAGACAACAACAAATGAACCCTAAACGCAGCAGACAAGAAGAAATAACAAAAATCAGAGCAGAGATCAATGAAATAGAAACAAAGAAAACCATACAAAAAATCAATGAATCCAAAAGCTGGTTCTTTGAGAGAATAAACAAGATAGACAGACCTCTAGCCCAGTTAACCAAAAGAAAGAAGGAACAACTCCAAATCAATAGAATCTGTGATGAAAAGGGAAATATCACAACAGATAATGAAAAGATCCAGACAATCATACGGAATTACTTTAAAAACCTATACTCTACCAAGTTTGAAAACCTAGAAGAAATGGATGAATATCTGAAATCTTGGGAATCACCAAAGCTCAACCAAGAAGAGATCGACAGCTTAAACAGACCAATAATATGTGAAGAAATTGAAGATGTAATAAGCAGCCTCCCAACCAAAAAATGCCCAGGCCCAGATGGTTTCACAGCAGAATTCTATAAAATATTTCAAAAAGACTTACAACCATTAATATTCAAGTTGTTTAGAAGGATACAAACGGAGGGAGTTCTCCCAGATTCCTTCTATGAAGCCAGCATCACTCTAATACCAAAACCAGGCAAAGATGCAACTAAAAAGGAGAACTATAGACCCATCTCCCTAATGAACACAGATGCCAAAATTCTAAATAGGATACTGGCAAATCGCATACAGACCCACATCAAGAAGATCATCCACCATGACCAAGTTGGATTCATACCAGAGATGCAGGGATGGTTCAACATACGAAAATCAATAAATATCATCAAGCATATAAATGGACTGAAAGACAAAAACCACACCATCATCTCAATTGACGCGGAAAAAGCCTTTGACAAAATCCAGCATCCGTTCATGTTTAAAGTCCTAGAGGGAATTGGATTGGAGGGATCATACCTTAATGTAATCAAAGCCATATACAGGAAACCCACAGCCAATATCATCCTAAATGGGGAAACGACAGAAGCATTCCCCTTAAGGGTAGGAACTCGGCAAGGTTGTCCCCTGTCACCACTCCTTTTCAACATAGTGCTTGAATCCCTTGCTAGGGCAATAAGGCAAGAAAAGGAAATTAAAGGAGTTCTAATAGGAAAAGAGGAAGTCAAGCTATCCCTTTTTGCTGATGATATGATTGTCTACTTAAGGGATGCTAAGAACTCCACCAGGAAACTCCTAGAAATGATTAGGAGCTTCAGTAAGGTGGCAGGATACAAAATAAACCTAGAAAAATCAGTAGCCTTTCTCTACACCAACAGTAGGCAGCTGAAGAAGGAATACAAGGAGACCTTCCCACTCACAATAGCCTCAAAAACAATAAAATACCTAGGAACAAACCTAACCAAAGATACCAAGGACCTCTACAACAAAAATTTTAAACCTCTGAAGAAGGAAATTGAAGAAGACATCAGGAGATGGACAAACCTCCCATGCTCATGGATTGGGAAAATAAATATAGTAAAAATGTCCATTCTACCTAAACTTGTATACAGATTTAATGCAATCCCAATCAAAATCCCCAAGAGCTTCTTCACATGTTTGGAAAAAAGAATCCTCAATTTCATTTGGAAAAACAAAAGACCCCGAATAGCCAAAGCAACTCTGGGCGAAAAGAGCAATACAGGGGGGATCGCTATACCAGACATCAAACTATACTACAGGGCTATAGTCATAAAAACAGCTTGGTACTGGCACAAAAACAGACCAGTTGACCAATGGAACAAAATTGAAGATCCAAACCTGAGCACATACAATTTCAGCCATCTCATATTTGATAAGGAGGCCAAGAAGACACATTGGAGGAAAGACAGCATCTTCAACAAGTGGTGTTGGCAAAACTGGATCACCACCTGTAGAAGAATGAAATTAAACCCCTACCTCTCACCCTGTACAAAAGTCAATTCCAAATGGATCAAAGACCTCAACGTGAAATCCAAAACTCTGGAGGTGATAGAAGAGAAACTTGGCAGCAGACTACAAGACGTAGGTGTAGGAAAAGACTTCTTAAATCAGACAGCAGCTGCACAAGAAATAAGGTCGTCAATTGACAAATGGGACCTCATTAAACTCAAAAGCTTCTGTACATCAAAGGAAACAATAAAGGAAGTGAAGAGAAAACCCACAGAATGGGAGGAAACCTTCACAGCAGATACATCCGACAAAGCATTAATCTCCAGAGTATACAAGCTACTCAAAAAACAAAGAAGAAAGAAAACAAATGAATCACTCAGAAGATGGAGCAAAGATCTGAACAGAGACTTCACAGAGGAGGAATTAGAGATGGCTGAGAAACACCTTAAGAAGTGTTCAACATCACTAATAATTAAGGAAATGCAAATTAAAACCACCTTAAGATACCACCTTACTCCAGTAAGACTGGCTAGGATCAAGAAAACAAATGATGCCAAGTGCTGGAGAGGGTGTGGGGAAAGGGGAACACTCATCCATTGCTGGTGGGAATGTAAACTTGTGCAGCCACTATGGAAAACAGTGTGGAGAACCCTTAGAAGACTCAAAATGATCCTGCCATTTGACCCAGTCATACCACTCCTGGGTATATACCCACAAGACTCATCTTACTGCAGAGATACATGCACAGCTATATTTATTGCCGCTCTGTTCACAATAGCAAAAAACTGGAATCAACCCAAATGCCCCTCAACTGACGAGTGGATAGAGAAAATGTGGTACATGTACACAATGGAATTCTATGCAGCAGTAAAGAAAGACAACATCATGAACTTTGCAGGTAAATGGATGGAGCTTGAAGACATCATGTTAAGTGAAGTAACACAGTCCCAGAAAAACAAACGACAAATGGTATCTCTCATATGTGGACGCTAGTACCAATAACCCAGTTATAAATATTTCTTGTGGAGAGGGATGCATATTAAAAGAACAACAACAGAAAGATTGCATCAGAAGGCTGACTGAAATGGTGACTCGGGAGGGGTGGGAGGGGTGGGAGAGGGACACGGGTGTATATTCGATTGGTGCATGTTTAATTGACATGAGTTCAACAAGTATCCAGTTTTGCCCAGACTCTGTCTACAAGATACATGGTGTTTTAGGACTTAGTAAAAGTAAATATGGGCATATTGGACAACATTGGTTTGAAGACTGATAAAAACGGTAATGCATCTGAGTTAATTGGTGATATAAATTGCTCTTGTCCACATTAGCTTTAACTAAAATCTGTATAACAATTACTTTGGGATTGGTATAAACAAATGTTCTCTATAATTTTGCTGTCATATAGTATCACCTGGTAGCAATCTCTTTCACCTATAGGATGATTTAACTCAAAAATGAACTTTGTTTCCCAAGTTAATCACATACAGTAACCCAAAACAGCATGGGTGAACTTGATGAAATCTGTGCCTTGATTCCACCCTATAGGTATGTATAAAACAACTGCTTTTTTGAGACTCATGGGTCAAAACTAAACACCTTAAATAAAAAAGGGGGATATAGATAGATATGAAAACTTTTTGTCAAAAAACCTTGCAACCCAAATCTTAAAACTAACTATGGGAAAGGATTTGTATGTTCCAACAGGCCAGAGTATCACCAACTTAATGGCTGAGAAAGAAAATGCAGCTTTGCAGTGAGTAGGATGTACCAGAAAGTGCCAGCAGAAGGATTGACTCCTCTGCGCATTGAAGGGAAGAAATGCCTCAGATTGCTGCAGACATCAGGCCCCTCTGTGGATCCTACTAGTAACAACTATTTTTTAATGATTCCTAACGAAGCTTACCTTCTAGGTGCTGCAAAGGTTTTAATACAAGAGACTTTCTTAACTCCCCCCCATAGAATAAAGAGAAATAAGAGGATGATGAGGTCATTCTCCAGCTGTAGATTGGAACCAGCTGTTATAGAAGTGTTCTCTTGTAAAATCAGTAAAACTGCCTTCTTTAATTGACTAATGGACATAGAAACTGTGAAAAGGATTATTTTCTATTCAGAACCAAATATAATGCTAAAGTCTCCTTAAGCTATGCACCTAAACAAAATATATCAATACAGGAGCTCTGACATCAACAATGGATTATTCTACCAAGGAGATGTTGGCCAGGGGATCCAAGCCCCCACAAATGGTAAAGGCTCCTTGCCTCCTAACTGGGATATCTGCAGGAAGAGAGGCGATAAGGCCCTGCTGTTGAAGACCTGATACAAACATGGAAAAGATGTATGGAGACCGCACTTGCAAGTATACAGATGGTCTCTGGGATGCCAGAGAGTGTTACCAAAGACCACTAAACCAATAAAGCAAATATAGGTCTCCTTGAGTCAAGCAAGACTCCTCCGTCAGCACCAGCTACACCTCATCTGCCTGGAAATACTGTGCAGCAGTGGCAGCCATATGTCTGTATATCCCAAATCTAATTGGCTATTGGCTCTCTCCTTGGAGGAATAACCCACGGCTGATGTCACAAGCTTACATCCTCTAATGGTTAGGAGATGTTATAAACCACACGAAGACCCTGCCATACTTGACAGAAGAAAATGTAGATCATGAATTGACATACCATCCAAACATCTGTGTCTATACCAAAGTAACCTACCATAACAATTAGTACTGTTTAAATACCCATATATCTAATTGTGTGTGCTTCATTAGTAGGATCGAAAGGCTATATATTATACTGTTTAAATACCTAAATATCTAATTGCATGTGCTTCATTAGTAGGATCGAAAGGTTATGCCTGGACAAGCTGGCAGCCCATGAAAGAAAACAGCCAGAACTGACTAGAGACCAAGACATCAGCTCCAGAGAAAGTAGAGTGTTTTGCTTCTCATCCACCTGTGCCCCTTTTCTAAGCCTATGGAACAATCTGCGGAAGAGGGGGCATGGTAGAATGTAAGGGCTGCGATTGGGGTTAATGGTGAAATTATAACAATATAGACTGGATACTCATTTGATCAACTTGATTGAACATACAAGCCCCCCCCCCTGCTGGATGGTGGTACCCATGAGCTGTGTGGGTTTGGGCACAACTGCTTGCAAATTCGTTTTACGTGAAGGATGCTTGTACTCACAAATTATCACTTATTGTTAAAAAAATGAAAACAAATCAAAAAAAAAGAGCAGAGAAAGATGCAGAAAACTTATGGCAGAATGCATGATCTGGGATGGATAGGAGTGGGGTGGGGGGAAGGGAAGGGGATATATGCCTGAACTGAATTGGAAAATGATGTATGAAATACACAAAGCATCAATAAAAAAATATTGAAATGAAAAAAATAAAAGATTTCCTCCAATGTTCCCTCCCATGGGAGATTTGAGTCTTAACCATAGGCTTAGAGGAGCCAAGGCATTCTCTAATTAACTGCCACATTGTAAATGTTCCCTTAAGAAGTGGCTCTAAATCTTCTTGTCTTTCTAAATCTTTTTTATATTGTTCCCAATGAGGAACATTTAAAAAACTTTCTTCCAGAATCCATGGACTCACCTTTAACATGGTTTCCACATAAGTTTTTTCTGTACTATCTTTTATAGCAGTCCCATTGGACTTTAACAAATCTTTTATGACTCTAGTCATCTGATTTATTGATATTTCTGAGCCCATTTTATTTATTTTCCAGCTCCCTTTTCATATTTTTCATTTTTTATTTTTCTACTTAATTTTTTATTTTTTATATCTTATATCCTTGCTCCCTTAACAGTCTGGCCAGAGCTTTTTACCTGAAGGGTTCCTCAGTTGCTCCCCCCATGTTGATGAAACTAAAGTGCTGCAGCAAGGTCCACGTACCATGCCTGTAAGGGCCACCAGGTGCGCTGTCCAGCTGCGCAAATCATCGGAAGCGGACTGGGAATTAATCACTCATTTAACTTGTTCTTTATAATTTCTTTTAATGGTACCATTTACTTCTTAACTTCTATTATTCCTAATGCTACTAACAACAACAGCTTAGAAACCAAGAATATTTATACCAGTAGTGAGCCAATCAGCAGAAAGATTATGTAACAGTAATGAACCAATCGACACATAAGTTTTGTGTCTATAGATACAATTCCTTATGTAAGATGTTATGCTCATGAAGTTGACAAGGTAACATAACATATCATTTTAAAAGTTACTGAAGCATGCACACTGTGTTCTTCAGCCAGCACCTTTTGGCCACAGACCAAACGCCATGGCTACAGACCAAGTGCCATTTCTCTTCAGCCTGTCACTTCAGGCAATCTTTGTCTCCCAAAGTAGTTATACTAGTTTTATAAGAAATTACCGCTATAACAGTTGGCTTTCATTTACAGTTAGGAATGACTTCATTACCATAATGTTTTTCTTTTTTCTATAAAGGGGAGAGGTAGGAAGGTTTCTCAGCATCTGGAAGGTAAACTTCATTAGGGCCCATTATATCCCAAACAGAATTCAGAGATGCTCAGTGTCTGTGACTCACGCTGTCTAAGGTTCCTCTTTCTTTGATGTTTAAATGGGACAGCCTCTCTGCTGGCATTTCCTGGTCCATCCTACACAGCCAAAAGTACATTTTCAGGCATTTAGATTGGTGTGTTTACTTGTAGGAACATACAAATCTCCTCCCATTGTTAGTTTCAAGATCTCAAAATTAAAAATGTATCAAAAGGTTTGGAACACAGAGTTTTCCATTTGTATCCCAGAAGGAATACTACACCACAATCCACCTCCCTCTTTTTTTAAATTTTTATGTTTTCACCTATAGATACCGAAGTTGTATTTCACATACTCATAAACAAGAACGAAGGTGTAAGTTTTCATTAAATTTATGCAGTTTATCATTGATTGTATGCTACTTATTTGGAAAGTAAACTTATACTTAATTCCTTTAAATTATCCTACAAGTAAATGAAATTGCTGCAAGGTGATATTGTATAACACAGAAACATATAAGGACCACTTTTGTACGTGAACCCCAAAGTTATTGTTGGAAATTCAATACAAATTATGAATAATAGAGTTAACATTTTATATTCCCAATTAGTTCAGATGTATTACCATTTGCACCAAAACCTTCAGCCAAATTTAACTAATCTAAACATTTTACTAAGTCATAAAATATCCTATAATATGTGGACAAAGCTTGGGCAGAGTTGAATACCTGCCAAATAAATTTTACCCAATATACAATTTGCTGTTTAAAACTATATGACTAGATTATGACTTCAGATAAATCAAGTCCTTTAACTTATATGGTTTATTTTTTACTTCTGTATAAATCTCTACCTCTCTATATAAATATATGTTATTTTTAAGTATACCATTTTAAACTGCAAACCTTACAGAGTGGATTTTAATGACTATCTTCCTTCAAGCTCTTGGCCTTCTTAAGGCCTGGCAGGAAAACCTGCTTTAAAGTCTTTTCGGTATCTAGCTTTTTTATGAGTACAAGCATACTTCATGTAAAACCAATATGCAAGCATTTGTGCCCAAACCCACACAGCCCAAGGCTCCTACCATCCAGCTGGAGGGGCATGTATGTACAGTCAACTTGATCAAATAAGTGTCCAGTCTATATTGCTGTAGTTTCAACATTCACCCCAAATGCAGCCCTTACATTCTACTTTGCCCCCTCTTCTGAAGTTTGTTCCCTAGGCTTATAAAAGGGGCACAGGTGGATGAGAAGCAAAACAGTCTACTTTCTCAGGAGATGTCGTATTGGACTCTGGTCAATTCTGGCTGTTTCCTTTCATAAGCTGACAGTTTGTCCAGGAATAACCTTTCAATCTTACTAATGAAGCACAAGCAATTAGACATATAGGTATTTAAACAGTACTAATTATTATGGTAGGTTACTTTTGTATAGACACAGAGGATTGTGTGGAATATTAATCCATGAATTACGTTTTTACTGTAAAAGATGACAGGGTCTTACTGTGACTTATAGTATCTCCTGACTACTAGAGGATGTAAGCTTGTAGCATCAGCTGTGAGTTATTCCTCCAAGGAGAGTGCTACTAGCCAATTAGATTTGGGATATACAGGCCTACATCTGCCACTGCTGCACAGTATTTCCCAGCAGGTGAGGTGTAGCTGGTGCTGATGGGGTAGTCTTGCTTGGATCAAGGAGACCTATATTTGCTTTATTAGTTTAGTGGCCTTTGGTAACACTCTCTGGTATTCCAGAGATCAACTATAAACTTGCAAGTGTGGTCTGAATACATCTTTATCATGCTTACATCAGGTATTTGACAGCAAGGCCTTATTGCCTTTCTTCTTGCAGGTGTCCCAGTTTACAGGCAAGAAGCCTTTACCTTTTGGGGGCGCTTGGATCCCCTGGCCAACATCTCCTTGGCTGAATAATCCATTGCTAATATCAGAGCTCTCCTGTATTAATATCTTTTGCTGAAATGCACAGCTTAAAGAAACTTTAGTATTATATTTCGTTCTGAATAGAGAATAATCCTTATCACAGTTTCTATGTCTATTAGTCAATTAATGAAAGCAGTTTTACTGGTTTTATAAGAGAATACCTCTATAATAGTCTGCTCCAATTTACAGTTAGAGAATGACCTCATCACCATCAAATTACTCCTTGTTCTATGAAAAGGAGGTAAGAAAGTCTCTCATATTAAAACTCTGTGGCACCTAGAAGGTAAGGTTCATTAGTACTCATTATAAACAGTTGTTGCAAATAGTATCCACCGAGAGGTTTCATGACTGTAGCAGTCTGAGGCTTTTCTTCCTTTCAATGTTCAGACAGGCCAACCTCTCTGCTGGCACTTCCTGGTACATCCTACACAATGCAAGGCTGTATATTTTCTTTCTCATCTGTTGAGTTGATGATGTTTTGACCTGTGGGAAGATAAAAATCTTTTCCCTTAGTTTTAAGATTTAAATTGCAAAATTTTTGACAAAAAGATTTCATATATAACTGTATACCTCCTTTTTATATTAGGTTTTTATTTTTTGACCCATGAATCTCAAAAAGGAAGTTGTAGTACACATACCTATAGGCAGGAATCAAAGCACAAATTTCATCAAATTCACCCAAGATGTTTTGGGAAACTGTATGCCATTAACTTGGGAAGCAAACTTAATTATTTAAGTTAAATCATCTTACAGGTAAAAGAGAATGCTACAAGATGACACAGTAAAACACAAAAATTATAGAGAATATTTGTATATGCCAATCCCAAAGTTATTGTTATACAGATTTTAAGTAAAACAAACATGGACAACAACAATTTATATTTCCAATTAATTTAGATGCATTACTGTTTTTATCAAAACATTTAAACCAATGTTGTTTAATATACACATATTTACTTTTACTAAGTCCTAAAACACCATGTAACATGTGGACAGACTCTGGGCATAATTGGATACTGTTGAACTAACGTCAATTAATCAAATATAGACCCATGTCCCTCTCCCAACCCTCCCACCCCTCCAGATTCGCCACTTCAGTCAGTTTTCTGATGCAGCCTTTCTGTCGTTGTTCTTTCCATATGCATCCTTCTCCACAAGAAATATTTACAACTGGTTAGTTGGTACTAGCATCCACAGATTATTGTTACCATTTGTCATTTGTTTTTCTGGGACTGTGTTACTTCACTTAATATAATATCTTCTAGCTCCATCCATTTACTTGCAAAGTTCATGATGTTGTCTTTCTTTACTGCTGCATAAAACTCCATTGTGTACAAAAACCACATTTTCTCTAACCACTCATAAGTTGAGGAGCATTTGGGTTAATTCCAGCTTTTTGCTATTGTGAAAAGAGCTGCAATAAATATAGCTATGCATGTATTTCTGCAGTAAGATGAGTTTTGTGGGTATATACACAGGAGTGGTATGACTGGGTCAAATGGCAAGCTCATTTTGAGTCTTCTAAACGTTCTCCACACTGCTTTCCATAGTTTATATTCCCACTATCAATGGATGAGTGTCTGCCTTTCCCCACAACCTCTCCAGCACTTGGTATCATTTGTTTTCTTGATCCTGGCCAGTCTTATCCGAGTGAGATGTTATCTTAAAGTGGCCTTAATTTGCATTTGCCCAATTATTAGTCGCGTTGAACAGTTGTAAAGATGTTCCTTATCCATGTCTAATTCCTCTTCCGTGAATTCTCTATTCAGTTCTTTGCTCCATCTTTTGAGTGATTCATTTGTTTTATTTCTTCTTTGTTTTTTGAGTAGTTTGTATACTCTGGGAATCAATGCTTTGTCAGATGTATCTCCAGTTAAGGTTTCCTCCCACTCTGTGGGTTTTCTCTCCACTTCCTTGATTGTTTCTTTTGATGTACAGAAGCTTTTGAGTTTCATGAGGTCCCATTTGTCAATTGTCGATCTTATTTCTTGTGCAGCTGCTGTCTGACTTATGAAGACTTTTCCTACGCCTATGTCTTGTAGTCTGATGCCAAGTTTTTCTTCTGTCGCCTCCAGAATTTTGGATTTCATGTTGAGGTATTTGATCCATCTGGAATTGACTTTTGTACAGGGCGAGAGGTAGGGGTTTAATTTCATTCTTCTACAGGTGGTGATCCAGTTTTGCCAGCACCACTTGCTGAAGATTCTGTACTCCATTGTGTCTTCTTGGCCCCCTTGTCAAATATGAGGTGGCTGAAATTGTATGAGCTCAGGTTTGGATCATCAGTTTTGTTCCATTGATCAACTGGTCTGTTTGTCTGTCAGTACCAAGCTGTTTTTATGACAATAGCCCTATAGTATAGTTTGAAGTCTAGTATAGAGATCCCCCTATAATGCTTTTTTCACTCAGGGTTGCTTTGGGTATTCGGGGTCTTTTATTTTTCCAAATGAAATTAAGGATTTTTTTCCAAGCCTGTGAAGAAGCTCTTGGGGATGTCGATTGGGATTGCATTAAATCTGTACAAGAATTTGGGTAGAATGGACATTTTTACTGTATTTATTTTCCCAATCCATTAGCATGGGAGGTTTGTCCATCTTCTGATGTCTTCTTCAATTACCTTCTTCAGAGGTTTAAATTTTTTTTTGTAGAGATCCTTGTTGTCTTTGGTTAGGCTTGTTCCTAGGTATTTTTGTTTGTTTGTTTTTGAGGGTATTGTGAGTGGGAAGGTCTACTTGTATTCCTTCTTCAGGTGCTTGTTGTTGGTGTAAAGAAAGGCTACTGATTTTTCTAGGTTAATTTTGTATCCTGCTACTTTACTGAAGATCTTAATCATTTCTAGGAGTTTTCTGGTGGAGTTCTTAGCATCCCTTAAGTAAACGATCATATCATCAGCAAAAAGGGATAGTTTGACTTCCTCTTTTCAATTACAACTCTTTTAATTTCTTTTCTTGTCTTATTGCCCAAGCAAGGGTTTCAAGCACTATATTGAAAAGGAGTGGTGACAGGGGACAGCCTTGCCAAGTTCCTACCTTCAAAGGGAATGCTTCTGTCGTTTCCCCATTTAGGATGATGCTGGCTAAGTGTTTCCTGTATATGGCTTTGATCACATTGAGCAATGATCCCTTCAATCCAATTCCCTCTAGGACTTTAAGCATGAAGGGATGCTGGATTTTGTCAAAGGCTTTTACCACGTCAATTGAGATGATCGTATGGTTTTTATCTTTCAGTACATTTGCATGTTTAATGATATTTATTGATTCTCCTACGGTGAACCATCCCTGCGTCTCTGGTATGAATCCAACATGGACATGATGGATGATCTTGATGTGTGTCAGTATGTGATTTGCCAGTATCCTGTTTAGAATTTTTGCAACTGTGTTCATTAAGGAAATGGGCACATAGTTCTCCTTTTTGGTTGTATCTTTGCCTGGATTTGGTAATAGTGTCATGCTGGCTTCATAGAAGGAGTCTGGGAGAGCTGCCAGTGTTTTTATCCTTCTAAACAACTTGAGTAGTAATAGTTGTGCATCTTTTTGAAATATTTTATAGAATTCTGACGTGAAACCATCTAGGCCTGTGCATTTTTTGGTTGGGGGGCTTCTTATTATATCTTCAATTTCTTCATATATTACTGGTCTATTTAGGCTGTCCATCTCTTCTTGGTTGAGCTTTGGTGATTCCCAGGATTTCAGATATTCATCCATCTCTTCTAGGTTTTCAAACTTAGTAGAGTATATGTTTTTGAAGTATTGTGTATGATTGTCTGGATCTTTTCATTACCTGTTGTGATATTTCCCCTTTCATCACAGATTCTGTTGAATTGGAGTTGTTCCCTCTTTCTTTTGGTTAACTGGGCTAGAGGTCTGTCTATCTTGTTTATTCTCTCAAAGAACCAACTTTTGGATTCATTGATTTTTTTTGTATGGTTTTCTTTCTATTTCATTGATCTCTGCTCTGATTTTTGTTATTTCTTCTTGTCTGCTGCATTTAGGGTTCATTTCTTTTGTCTCTCAAGTACTTTTTTTTGCAGTGTTAGATCATTCACTTGTGCTCTTTCTGTTTTTATAATGTAGGCACTTAGAGCTATAAACTTCCTTCTTAAGACTGCTTTTAAAGTGTCCCATAGATTTTGTTGTGTTGTATTATCATTGTCATTCAGTTCCAGGAATGTTTTATTTCTTTCTTTATTTATTCCTTGACCCATTCATTATTCAGGAGAGTGTTGTTTAGTCTCCATGTGCTCTTGTAGGTTGTTGGGCTTTTTCTGGTGTTGATATTGAGTTTTATTGCACTGTTGTCTGATCGAATGCATGAGATTATTTCAATCTTTTTGTATTTGTTAAGTTTTTTCCTGTGTCCCAGTATATGGTCTATTTTGGAGAATGTTTGGTGAGGTGCTGAGTAGAAAGTGTATTCTCTTGTGTTTGGGTGGAATATCCGATGTATGTCTGTGAGGTCCATTTGGTGTATTGTAACATTCAGTTCAGATGTCTCTCTGCTCTCTATTTATCCTTTGTCCTGTTGATCTGTGTAAAGGACTTAGTGGGGTATTGAAGTCCCCACTATTAGTGTGCTCGGGTTGACCTCTGCCTTGAGCTCCTGAAGAATTGTCTTTATAATGTTTGGTGCACTAGTGTTTGGTTCGTATATATTCATGATTGTGAGATCTTCTTCGTCAATTGTTCCTTTAATAAAGATGTAATGGTCCTCTTTGTCTCTTTTGATTTCTTTTGCTTTGAAGTCTATTTTGTCTGATATTATAATAGCAACACCTACTTTCTTTTGCTTGGACTATATTCTTCCATCCCTTCACCTTTTGTTGGTACCTATCCTTGTAACTGATATGGGGTTCTTGTAGACAGCGTATAGATGGATTTTGTTTCCTAATCCATTCTCCCGGTCTATGTCTTTTGATTGTGGAGTTTAGTTCATTAATATTTAAGGTTATATTGGAAATATGGATGTTGCTTTCTTTCACCTTATTATCCATTTGGACTTTTAGTCTCTGATTCTACTCCTAAGGTTATGTTTTTATTAGTTTCTTTTCCTATGTGCTTGGGGATAGTTGCTCCTCTCATCTGCCCTTTGAATTTCTTCAAGTATTTTCTGAAGAGTTGGTTTTCTACCATGTATACTACCATCTTGTTTATGTCATGGAATATTTTTATCTCTCCTTCAACTATAATAGACATTTTTGCTGGGTATACTAGTCTGGGTTGGCATCCATAGTCCTTTAACAATCGGAATGCTTTGCTTCATGTTCTTGCTTTCATGATTTGCACTGAGAAGAAAGTTGTAATTCTGATTGTTTTCCCTTTGTATGTGACTTGTTTTTCTTTTGTGGCCCTCAGAATTTTGTCTTTGTTTTGGGCGTCTAGTATTTTAACTATGATATGTCATGAGGATTTTCTTTTCTGATCTTGTCTATTTGGAGTCCTATGGGCTTTTTGTATTTGTATGTGTTTTTCTATTTTTAGTTTGGGGAAATTTTCATCTATTATTCTGTTGAAGATCTGTTCAATACTATTTTTTTAGATTCTTCTTCCTCTATCCCTGTGGTGTGGAGGTTTGATCTTTTCATAATGTTCCATGTTTCGTGGTTGTTCCACTTTTGTGTATTTTTAAATTTTTCATATTCTTTATTTGAGCTTTTTAGTTACTCTGTGTTATCTTCCCGATCTGATATTCTTTGTTCTGCTTCCTCCATTATACTTCTGAGGCTTTTTCCTTTCCTTTCTTCTTGATTTGATGAGGGTTCTATTTCTTTTTTCATTTCATCCTGTGATTTCTTTAGTATTTCCATTTCCTTTTTGAGCTTCTCAATCTCTTCTTGGTGTTTCTTAATCTCTTCTTGGTGCTCCTTACTTCGTTGGTTGGCTTCCTTTTTCAGTGTTTCTACTTCCTTTCNGTGTTAGATCATTCACTTGTGCTCTTTCTGTTTTTATAATGTAGGCACTTAGAGCTATAAACTTCCTTCTTAAGACTGCTTTTAAAGTGTCCCATAGATTTTGTTGTGTTGTATTATCATTGTCATTCAGTTCCAGGAATGTTTTATTTCTTTCTTTATTTATTCCTTGACCCATTCATTATTCAGGAGAGTGTTGTTTAGTCTCCATGTGCTCTTGTAGGTTGTTGGGCTTTTTCTGGTGTTGATATTGAGTTTTATTGCACTGTTGTCTGATCGAATGCATGAGATTATTTCAATCTTTTTGTATTTGTTAAGTTTTTTCCTGTGTCCCAGTATATGGTCTATTTTGGAGAATGTTTGGTGAGGTGCTGAGTAGAAAGTGTATTCTCTTGTGTTTGGGTGGAATATCCGATGTATGTCTGTGAGGTCCATTTGGTGTATTGTAACATTCAGTTCAGATGTCTCTCTGCTCTCTATTTATCCTTTGTCCTGTTGATCTGTGTAAAGGACTTAGTGGGGTATTGAAGTCCCCACTATTAGTGTGCTCGGGTTGACCTCTGCCTTGAGCTCCTGAAGAATTGTCTTTATAATGTTTGGTGCACTAGTGTTTGGTTCGTATATATTCATGATTGTGAGATCTTCTTCGTCAATTGTTCCTTTAATAAAGATGTAATGGTCCTCTTTGTCTCTTTTGATTTCTTTTGCTTTGAAGTCTATTTTGTCTGATATTATAATAGCAACACCTACTTTCTTTTGCTTGGACTATATTCTTCCATCCCTTCACCTTTTGTTGGTACCTATCCTTGTAACTGATATGGGGTTCTTGTAGACAGCGTATAGATGGATTTTGTTTCCTAATCCATTCTCCCGGTCTATGTCTTTTGATTGTGGAGTTTAGTTCATTAATATTTAAGGTTATAATTGAAAGATGGATGTTGCTTCCTTTCACCTTATTATCCATTTGGACTTTTAGTCTCTGATTCTACTCCTAAGGTTATGTTTTTATTAGTTTCTTTTCCTATGTGCTTGGGGATAGTTGCTCCTCTCATCTGCCCTTTGAATTTCTTCAAGTATTTTCTGAAGAGTTGGTTTTCTACCATGTATACTACCATCTTGTTTATGTCATGGAATATTTTTATCTCTCCTTCAACTATAATAGACATTTTTGCTGGGTATACTAGTCTGGGTTGGCATCCATAGTCCTTTAACAATCGGAATGCTTTGCTTCATGTTCTTGCTTTCATGATTTGCACTGAGAAGAAAGTTGTAATTCTGATTGTTTTCCCTTTGTATGTGACTTGTTTTTCTTTTGTAGCCTTCAGAATTTTGTCTTTGTTTTGGGCGTCTAGTATTTTAACTATGATATGTCATGAGGATTTTCTTTTCTGATCTTGTCTATTTGGAGTCCTATGGGCTTTTTGTATTTGTATGTGTTTTTCTATTTTTAGTTTGGGGAAATTTTCATCTATTATTCTGTTGAAGATCTGTTCAATACTATTTTTTTAGATTCTTCTTCCTCTATCCCTGTGGTGTGGAGGTTTGATCTTTTCATAATGTTCCATGTTTCGTGGTTGTTCCACTTTTGTGTATTTTTAAATTTTTCATATTCTTTATTTGAGCTTTTTAGTTACTCTGTGTTATCTTCCCGATCTGATATTCTTTGTTCTGCTTCCTCCATTATACTTCTGAGGCTTTTTCCTTTCCTTTCTTCTTGATTTGATGAGGGTTCTATTTCTTTTTTCATTTCATCCTGTGATTTCTTTAGTATTTCCATTTCCTTTTTGAGCTTCTCAATCTCTTCTTGGTGCTCCTTACTTCGCTGGATGGCTTCCATTTTCAGTGTTTCTACTTCCTTCTGGAGTTTGTTTTTTTCCCCTCTGGTTCTTTCTGGAGTTTGTCAATCTCTTCCTTTAGCTCTTTCCAAAGTTTGTCATTATATCCCTCTAGGTACTTTTTGAGTTTTTCATTCTCTCTCCTTAGTTTCTGACTTCTTTATTTTCTTTAATTTCTCTACAGAGGTCTGCAATTATTCCTCTAAGATCTGTTTCTTGGGTCACCTCCAGGGGGATCCCACTGTAGCTTTCTCCTACAGGGTTGGTAGAGCTTGGTGGTGAATTATCCTTCACCTTTCGAATGGGGTTAATTCTTTGATTTTTGTTGAGATAAGTCCCTATTGCAGAGTCAGTGCCCTCAGCCAGTAATAGAATATTTGTTTATAAGACCAGCAGGAGGAAGATGGGGTTCTGGGAGACATTGAGCCCTTTTGTGATATAGAAGGGGAAACTAAGGTTNTTTTTTTTGCCTGTATTCAGTTGACAATCACACATGTCTTTTCACTATGTTGAAGGCTTTTTTGCTTTCCTCCTTCTGACGCCTTTTTTTCCCCCTCCTTCTTTATGGAGTTTTGATTTGTTTAGGTTTCAGGCTGTCAATTTTGTTTATATATTGGGTATTGGAAGTCTAAGTCACTCTTCCCTTCCTGTTCTGAGCATTATCCAAAAAAATTTCTCCTCAGTCCCAGTTGGTGGTCAGAGGATATGCCTGATTTAGCCCATGCCCCGTACCTGTCTGGAGCAAGCTCTGGGCTCCTGTGCTTCAGGTGGTCTTAGCAAGACCCCAACCTGAGCACTGGGCACACTGATGTCATCTTTCTTTACCTCTGCATAGAACTCCATTGTGTAGATGTACCACATATTCTCTATCCACTAGTCAGTTGAGGGGCACTTGGACTGGTTCCAGCTCTTTGCTATTGTGAAGAAAGCTGCAATAAAACTGGCTGTGCATGTATCTCTATGGTAATATGAGTCTTGTGGGATTATACCCAGGAGTGGCATGACTGGGTCAGGAGGCAAGCTCATTCTGAGACTTCCAAGGGTTCTCCACACTGCTTTCCATAGTGGCTGTATGAATTTACATTCCCACCAGAAGTGGATGAGTGTTCCCCTTTCCCCACAACTTCTCCAGCACTTGGTGTCATTTGTTTTCTTGATCCTAGCCAGTCTTATTGGAGTGAGATCATATATTAAAGTGGTTTTAATTTGCATTTCCTTAGGCATTAGATATCTTGAACACTTTTTAAGAAGTTTCTCATCCATCTCTAATTCCTCACTTATGAAGTGTCTGTTCATCTCTTTGCTCCATCTTTTGAGTGGGTCAATTGTTTTCTTTCTCTTTGTTTTTTGAGTAGCTTATATATTCTGGAAATCAATGCTTTGTCAAATGTATCTGCAGGAAAGGTTTCCTCCCACTCCGTGGGTTTTCTCTTCACTTTCTTGATTGTTTCTGTTGATGTACAGAAGCTTTTGAGTTTAACGAGGTCCCATTTGTCAACCTTAGTTCTTGCACAGCTGCTGTCTGATTTTGGAAGTCTTTTCCCACGCCTATCTCTTGTAGTCTTCTCCCAACTTTTTCTTTTATTGCCTTCAGAGTTTGGGGTTTCACATTGAGGTCTTTGATGCATCTGAATTTGACTTTTGTGCAGGGCAAGATGTAGTGGTCTAATTTCATTCTTCTACAAGTGGTGATCCAGTTTTGCCAACAGGATTTGCTGAAGATTCTGTCTTTCTTCCATTGTGTATTCCTGACCTCCTTGTCAAATATGAGGTGGCTAAAATTGTAACTGCTCAAGTTTGGATCTTCAGTTTTGGTCCATTGGTCAGCAGGGGCCTTTTGTTTTTCCAAATGAAATTAAGGACTGTTTTCCAAGCTTGTGACGAAACTCTTGGAGCCTTTAATTGGTATTGCATTAAATATGTAAAATAGTTTGAAACGTCAGCTGGTAAGAGTGTGATATTCAAACCACTTACTATTTTTGTGCTGGGACTAATCTGTGGCTTTCCATGTAGTAGTACTTGTTTTATGAAATCAGAATCACTTATTATATGCATAGAGTAATAATGTTTTCTTGATTATCACCTCAATCTGTATGAACATCTGTATGATCATCACTATCTTCATTACTTTTGAAATGAAGTCTATTTTGTCAGCTATTATAACAGCAATATTATCATGTTTTGTAGGACCATTGACTAAGAATACATTTTTCCCATGTGTTCTTCAGAAGGTAGTGTGAGATAAGATCCCACTTAAATCCGTTATCAGGGAAAATGCTGGTAACCAAAGTAAAGCATGAAGAAAGTAGAGAGAGAATCCTGGCAGGATAGGTTATCTGAATAGTGTTCATGAGTATAGTAGCAGCAATATAAATGGTGCAATGTACCTTCACATGCAGAATTAGAGTGAAGCCATAGAGGCAGATAGATACAGTCAGTGGGACAAATTCCCAGGTGGCCATGTGCTTCTAAGTGGTACAAAGTAGCATGCTTAATTGACCAGTGGGTTCTGCCACATGAACTTGGATATGTTTTAAAAACCTCAAATGGGGGCTGGAGAGATGGCCTATTGGTTAAGAGCACTGACCGCTCTTACAGAGGACTCGGGTTCGATCTCCAGCACCCACATAGCAGCTGAGAACCGTCTGAATCTCCAATTCCAGGAGAACTCCAGTTCCAGGGGAATCCGACACCTTCTTCTGACCTCCGCAGCATTGCACGACACGGGTGCACAAACTTGCATGCAGACAGTACATTCATACACATACAGAAATAAATTAATTAATTAAAAAAATAAAACACAAATTGTCTAGAGCAGACTTTACAGGCCCTGAAAATAGCATACCAAAGGCAGGATGTGGAATAAGCTGGGGCTGAGTTGGCCTGGCTATTACTCCATGTTTTTAATGATATATCCCTAATAGGGGAGATGGCCTAAAGTGAAATTAAAATTTTAAGTGAGAAGTTAGAACAAAGCAAAAATAAGAGGCTGTCCTCCTCAATATTGGCTTCTGAACTTGCCAGTAAATTACATAAAGGAGAAAAGGGGCTATAAGTTTCAGTCTGCTGCTGTTTAAAGCTAAGAGACCCAGGAGAAAAGGCCGATAATAAAGAGGAGAATAATGTAGAAAAATTGCCAGATGCACCTTGGGTTCAACCTTTAATACAAAGAACAGAAAAATACATGTTTTTAACATGGTTATGGAGGCCTTAGTGATGACTCAGTGTGGGAAACTAAGATAGTCAGAAAATACTCAGCACTGGAGTTGTTGGAATTGGGAAAGTGTTTCAAACAATCAATGAAGGAGTCCTTCACCAACTGACTTGTGAGGCTGTGGGAAATGGGGACAGATGGAATTATTTTAAGTGCTGAAAAGCCGAAAAACGGAGTAATAAAATCACCCATCCCTCCTTGAGACATGGGCTGCATAGCCTGAGATGGAACAAGGGGAATAAATCCCTAATGGATTAGCTGATAAGAGCCATTATAGACACTTGATTACCCCCAATAAAAGTGCCCATAAATACCAGGGGGTGGAGAATGACATGAGATGGGTGAGCACTATTGAGGGAACTAGGTAGGAGAAAAGTAATATATAGTACCCATTTCAGTGGGATAGATGGGAAAGTTTTATCAGTGATTTAAGATAAAGCTTGATTGAACAAGGACTTTGCAATTGGTATGAAACTTCAAAGGCAGTTCCAAGTCTCTTGATGACTCACAGACTTTTTAAAGTAGGAGAGGTTTTGTCAAAACTCAGTGACTTACACCAACATGTGAAATATGTCTGTAGAGGAGTAAAGCAACCTAAAAGAGATATTAAAAGGACAAAACAAGAAAGGAAGTCTGCTTGGGCTGATGTGGCGAGATTTATGTCAAGCCAAAGTTCCTAAAGAGAAAATTGTCAGAAACCAAATTCTGTGCTAAAGAACCTCCAGAAGGCTTTAAAGCCAGAGGAAAAGTACAAAAAAAAGGCATACAAAGGTTAAAAACTGTCTAGGGAGTGGATAATGACCTCCTCCAGGTTAAGTAGAGTACCATTCTCTACTGAGAATAGTTTTGGTAGGGGTGGGAGCAGTTTGCCCAGAGAGGGCATACACCAGAAGCTAGGTGGTATCAATGAAAATATAGCAGGTATTGGGGCTGGAGAGATGGCCTAGTGGTTAAGAGCGCCAACCGCTCTTGCAGAGGACCTGGGTTCGATCCCCAGCACCCACATGGCAGCCGAGAACCATCTGAAACTCTGATTCCAGGAGAACTCCAGTTCCAGGAGAATATGACGCCCTCTTCTGACTTCCATGGCATTGCACTACACGGGTGCACAAACCTGCATGCAGACAGTACATTCATACACATACAGAAATAAATTAAAAAAAAGAAAATATAGCAGGTATTGTGACTACAGTAAGGGGCCATGGCCAGGGCTTTCCTGAGCAAGTGAACCAACAAATAGAGCAGAAACAAAAGGAAACTTATTCCTCCTTGGTCCTATGCAGGGCTGGGCAACTTGGGCTAGGCCTAATGAGTCTATAAAAGCTAAAGTTCAGGGAAGCTGCATATAAAAACCTGAGGATACCTATAAAGGGGAGAGGTAGGAAGGTTTCTCAGCATCTGGAAGGTAAACTTCATTAGAGCCCATTATAAACAGTTCAACCCCAATATTACTCAGAGAGATGCTCAGTGTCCATGACTCAGGCAGTCTAAGGTTCCTCATTCCTTAATGTTCAGATGGGTCAACCTCTCTGCTGGCATTCCCCAGTTCATCCTGCACAGCCATAAGTTGTATGTTTTCAGGCATTTAGATTGGTGATTTTTGCCTGTGGGAACTTAAAATTCTCCTCCCATTGTTAGTTTCAAGATCAGAAAAATTGAAAAATTTTTTTTTCTTTTTTAAATATTTTTATTGTTATTAAAATTTTTCATACATCATACATCATTTCTCAATCCAACTTAGGCTCATGTCCCTTTCCATGCCCCCCACCCCACCCAAGTTCATGCATTCTGTCATACATGTTTTTCATGTTTTTCCAAGTCTTTACAAAGTTTTTCTCAAAGCAGAGGATTATTGTTTTGGGGAGAACTTCACTGATTCAGATAATTTTGGTCCCAGTTCTTTTGTTG
>VZQC01005877.1:540944-556588 GCA_009823505.1 Rhizomys pruinosus
TCAATCCTGCTAATGAAGCATAAGCGATTAGATATATATGTATTTAAACATTGCTAGTTACTATGGTAGGTTACTTTGGTATAGACACAGATGTTTGGATGGTGTGTTAATCCCTGGATTACTTTTTTTCCCCCTGAGAGAGATGACAAGGCCTTACTGTGGCATATAAATCTCCTAATCACTAGAAGGTATAAGCTTGTGGCAACATCCACGAGTTATTCCTCCAAGGAGAGAGCTAATAATCAAATAAAGTTGGGATATACAGACATATGGCTGCCATTGCTGCACAGTATCTCCAAGCAAGTGAGGTGTAGCTGATGTTGGTGGAGGAGTTTTGCTTGACTCAAGGAGACCAACATTTGCTTTATTGGTTCAGTGGATCTTTGGTAACACTCTCTGGTATTCCAGCGACCAACTGTATACTTGTAAGTGTGATCTCAATACAATCCTCCCATGGTTACATTAGGTCATTGACAGCAGGGCGGGCCTTACCACCTCTTTTCTTGCAGATATCCCAGTTTACAGGCAATAAGCCTTAACCTTTTTGTTTAATTTAATACCAGGAGCTATTGGCCGGGTAGGTTCTAGAGGCCCCCCAAAACAAAAGCTCTTGCCTCTAATGTTGGTTACACACACACGATACAAACAAACAAGCAAGCAAACAAACAAAAAACAGTAAAACGCTATTGCTGAATATATGACATGACATGAGCATGAGCAAAAGAGATTCTGCTCGGACCTAGCCCTGGTACTGGAGAACCAGCCTTCATAGTACTGAAGAGTGCTACGCACATCACTAGGATGGAATGGTCCTTAAAGTTCTACTACAAACGTCACATGCTGCACTTTTCATGCCAAAGCTTTTAGTTAAATGGTGTCTGCATGGTATACGTGCACCCAGGGAAAATTCCAACTGGTTTTATGTCCGACTCCCTGGTTGGGGGGGTGGAAACACACAACTGATATAGTAAGGCAGGTTGACCCTAGTGGCAGGGAAAATTATAGTTCCCAATAAAAAGCTAGTGTCATCCTTTTGTTAAAGAGCTGTAATGCCCTGATTAAGAAACCATCCAAGCATTTGTGTTTGTGTCCATACCGTGACTTGTTAAAATAGTTAATGTTTGTTTAGATTTTTGTGTTTCTTTTTATTTGTGTTTTAGTAGTAGGAATAAAAGTAAATTCCTAAAATGAGCCAGCAGGCCATAGGAAACAGAACTTAGATAGAATCAATAGTTTGATGTCTCACCTCAGGGAAAAAAAAAAAAATCATTCTAAGCCCAGGGAATTTTCTGGAGTAAACTCCAAAGAAGGAGGAATGGAATATGGGATACGATAGATCTTATTTTGAAGTGGACTTATTATCAGCAAGCTAGAAGCTGAAAAGATGGAGTCTAGCTTACACGGGGGTGGGGGTGGGGCGCTAAGAGCAAAGCCAAGCCCTCAGGCTCACTGAGAACTGGCAGAGCCATTTGTGAAAGGTACACTGCTTGACAAAGTTCCAGTGACCTGACTTGTCTGGTTTGAGTCTGCTCTTCAGCTGATCTTGGTTTTTAATAATTCCTTTTATCATATTATTTTTTGGTTTTCTAACTTGCTTAACATTTGGCGTTCTAGCAATTAGGATACCTGCTTCTGCCTAAAGGAACGGACCTGACAGATATTATGCCTTTTCTAGAAATGAGTCCATTGTGAGAAATAATGACACAGTATATACAACTTAAAAGTATTATATTGTAGCAATTAAGAATTATATAGAAACTGTTTCATGCACAGATTATCCAAGTAAAGAAAGGGGTTTTGGTGATCTCATTGGCCAGGTTTAAACTAAAAAGAGGATTGTAGGGCAAAGTGCAAATAAGTCTGGTGAGGTCTCATGTTCTAGTGATCTGACTAAAAGACTAGTAGCCTTTAGGAACACCTCAGCAAGAAATGTAACCAGAGAAACTGAGGAAAACAGAAACTGAGAAAAACAAAGACCAGAATAAAACAAGATATGAATCAAAAACACATCAGCAATGAAATGGCTTACAGGTCGAGTGGGTGAAAATCTAAAGTAATGAAAGTATAGTTCTGTATTGTTAAAGCTTTAAAGCTTACTTTTTACACTGTTTAGCATCTTTGTAACCACAAAGCATAAAAAATGATGTCCTTAGAGTTAAAAGCTAATATTAACTTTGCTTTCCTGCAAAATTGCTAAATTGCTTAGCAGAGTAGCTATACCATTACTGTTTTATTTTAATTTTTTTGATGTCTAAGCTGAATGGTTGTACTATTTTGATTGTTTTACTTTTCTTTGATGTTAAGGATGAGTGCAGCTGTGAATTTTCTGAAAAATATTTATTGGGAAGTTCGGCTATTTTTTTTCCATTGTCTTAGTCTTGCATAATCATTATTAGTCTTAGGATATATAAAAATAAACAGGGCCTGAGGAGCAGGAGAAAGAAGCAAAGAAGCAAAAAAAAAAGCAGAAAGCAGAAAGCAGAAAGCAAAGAGAACAGAGCCAGAGAGAATTAGTAGAATGGCAAACCTGAAAAGCCCTCTGCACAGAAGCAAAGAGAACAAATCCTCTTTGTAACCCTCAGACCACAAAAAATAGAGATTCTTGTGTCTTGTCTGATTGTTTTCTTGTCAACACCCACTTCAGGACCTGAATGTGCTGGAGCTGGACTCTGGAAGAGAACATGTGCAAGGAACTCTGGAAAACCACAAGCACCTTTTTGGAGTAGGGGCCGGGGGCATATAAAAGCCAGTCAAGTGAGTCTGGCTGTAGCTTGCAATTTTGACATCATAGGTGAAAGTCACAGTGTCCATGCTGGACTCTGGATGGACATGTGGGAAGGGAATCACTATAAGTGATAGTTTGACTCAATTAACTTTTCAGGCAAGGCTTAATAAACCTGATAATCTCCAAGAATCTAAGACTGGAGAGTCTGTTCCTTGATTTTTCTTGGAAACCACTGGCAGCAGAGGCAGGACACCATGTGCATATCTTATCTCCTGGTAAAATCTCTGATGCAGGTAGTGTCTGTCTTATGTGATAAGGGGTGTTTCTTGAATCTGTATGCTGTTTTTGATTTAACGTATTAGTCTATATATTTTTATTGAGGAATTAGAAGTACTTATTTTCAGAGTTACTTAAATTGTGTTATGATTCCTGGCAATTTATTGATTTTTTTATAGGTTGGCATTTTCCCTCTTCTCTTATTTAATATTTTTCTAGCCTTATTTACTCTTTCCTATGGCATGGATCATAGAAGGACTTTTTTTTTTTTCTTACTGTTTCAGACTATAGGATTCCTAATGTATCTTCTATTGATCTGGCTTAGTAATCAAAAGGTTATTTATTTTAATTTTGCCTATTTCTATCATATAATGTTCTTGTTTTTTATAGTTTTAATTTACTATTTTTATTTTACATTTTTTTGGTCTTTTTGAGACAGGGTTTCCTGGTAGCTCCACCTGTCCTGGAACTCTCTATGTAGACCAGGCTGGCCTGGAACTCACAAAGATACACCTGCCTCTGCCTCAGGAGTGCTGAGACTAAAGATGTGTGCCACCATGCCTGGTTTATTTTTATGTGTATGAGTGTATTGCCTGCATGTGGGTAAATGTATCTGTGTTATACAATGTTCTTGGAACCCAGAAGAAGGTGTCAGACCCCTGAAACTGAAATTGCAGATGGTTTTTATCTACTATGTGGGTCCTCTGCAAGAGCAGCCATGGCTCTTAACTCCTGAGCCATCTCTCCACCTCCAGAAAGTTCTTATTTTCCTTCAAATTATGAAGATACGCTTCCTGGGTTGGCAGAATGTATCATCCATAACTTGAAATATATCATCCATCGTAAGCTCTATATGTTTTTAAGAATCAGATGAGTAATCTGGTGTTATTTTGATATACCGGCACTTATACATGCTTTGGAGTTTCCCTCTTACTGATCAAGAGCACTGAAGATCATTATCTACCTGTCCCTTCAGAATGACATCCAAGCATTTCTCAGGATAAAGTGACCCTACGTTCAATGAAAGTTTCATAGAACACTTCTCCACTTTATCCAGCAGACTTTTTTTTTTTTTGGTCTTTTTGAGACAGGGTCTTCCTGTAGCCCCAGCTGTCCTGGAACTCACTCTGTAGACCAGGCTGGCCTTGAACTCACAAAGATCCTCTTGCCTCTGCCTCCCAAGTGCTAGGATTAAAGGTGTGCACCACCACGCCCAGCCAGCAAACTTTTATATTAATCTCACCAAAATTATCTTCTGGCATGTTAAGCTCTGTTCACAAAATTCAACTACTTTTCTAAGATTATGTTCCAAGGTCTTCCACATTCATCCAAAAGTCAACACGGTCAGTTTCTTCAGATTAGATCAACAACTCAGTCTCTGCTACCAACTTTTTCATTACTTCCTTTCTGTTGCTGTGATAAATCATCATGACCAAGGAGTTTTATATTAGGCAAAGTGTATCTGAACTTAAGAATCCATCACAGCAGGAAGGCATGGGCACAAGCAGCAACATGATGGCAAGAGTTGAAAGTCAAGAGCTTACATCTTCAAAGGCAAAGAGAAGCAGAGACAGCCGCTGACCAAGTGGCATGTCTATGAGCTCTCAAAGCCTGTTCCATTACTTACTTTTTTCAGGAAGGCTCCACCTGATAAAGATTCCAGGCCTTCCCAAACAGCACCGCCAAAGATGGTCAAGTGGTCAGACACATGAGTCTATAG
Organism: Rhizomys pruinosus; assembly: GCA_009823505.1. Classification (NCBI taxonomy): domain Eukaryota; kingdom Metazoa; phylum Chordata; class Mammalia; order Rodentia; family Spalacidae; genus Rhizomys; species Rhizomys pruinosus. The sequence goes on from VZQC01005877.1 coordinate 545,666, forward strand.
GAAACCTTTCTCATTCAAACCAAATTTGTCATGATAATTTGGGGGAAGAATTTCCATCAAGTAGAAAATTTTGACTGTATTAATTCTTCTGAATAATATAGAGAAAATTTAAGCAAATGAAAATTGTAAAAGGTATAATAAAGTATAGATGCATTTGTAGAAAATAGGTAAGATTGTTCATTTTATTATGTTTCCAACAGGTTGTGACTGGAAATAATATAGCATAAAGTAAGTAGCTTATATACATAACAAAGTTTTATAGTGACATGGTGATATAAAGCTTAGAACAATTGCAAAGGTAATTAAATAAAATCTAGATATCTTACAGTATCCTTTTACAATTCTGTCACAATTTTGAGGTGTTTATATGACATTTGTGTTATGGCTTTGTTAAGAGTTTTAATATTTTTCAAAAGAGGACAAGTTTCTTATTATAGTATATTTTAAAAATTATTTGCTTTATATCTGAGTGTAATATTAATAACCTCAAAAGCCATTTTTCCTGGAGAAATATATTTTCTATTAAACAGCAAAAGTTTGGATGGTTATGGGAGGTTATTTTATAGAATGTAAAGGCTAATATTTCAGGGAAATTACATGTTTTTGAGGACTGTCAGCAAGTACATACAGGAAAAGTGCTTGTTTCTGCAAGAGAGACATATTTCTTTTAAAAGTGGTGGTTCATTTCTGTTTTTTTGTTAAGGTAAAACAGAGCCTTCACAAATTTCTAATGATGCCACATAATAACATGAAATTTAGAGTGCTTGATTATTTTAATAGCATTGCCTTTATTTTTCCCTTTAATTTAACCTCAGTCAACTTATAAAGTACTCAATAATGATAACTATGCAATACATTATAGACATTTACTGTAGATTTAATAAATAAAACTATCTGCTTTCTGTACAAAGGTCAGTTGGAATAAGTACGTTATTCAAAGGCCATAGATTAAGTTTCTGCAGGCTGTTCACAAACCATGAATATTTAATACCTATGTACTTTTCTACTATTTTAGTTACTCAGAGAGCTGAGAACAATAGTTCATAAATTTCTCCTGGAAAATCTATGTATGTAAAATATTATTGAAGACTTTATAAGAAATAACCATTTTTTTTCTGCAATTAAGTTACCATGAAAGGATTCTTGATTTTTGTGCACAAAGCAGAGCAAGTACAACAGGCTTCTTGTGATTTTTTATTTGGTCGCGTTGATAAATGTTTTTTTTTTTTTTTTTTTCTTTTTTTTTATCCCGCCTGCCTCTGCCTCTCTAAGTGCTTAGGATATAAAGACAGTTGCCCACCACGCATGTCCTCTCCTTCTTTTTTTTTTTCTTTCACATATAAATTATTTATATTATTTATTTTTAACAATCTAGACCCATGTGGTCCCAACCCATTCCCCCACCTGCAAGCTCATGCATCCTCTGCCAAACATGCTTTCCATCTCTTAGACTTTCTCAATATTTCCAAGAGAAGTTGACTGTTTTGAGCAGAGTTTCACTGTTTGCAGTCAGTTCATTTGATGAGTCCTTTTTTGTTGTTGTTGGTTCCAAATGCGTTATGCCCAACTGCATTTGGACAAAGTCTTCGGTGGGCCCACCACAAGAAATACTTAAATTGGGGAATTGGCACTAGCATCCCAACAATGAGGGATCCATTCATCGTTTGTTCTGGGACTGGATTCACCACGATGATGTCCTCTAGCCATCACCAGCTTGTTTTTTTTTTTTTTTTTTTCTTTACTGCTGCATAGAAACTCCATTGTGTAGAAGTGATACAATTTTCTCATACACGGTAATTGAGAGTGCACTTTAGGATGGTATCCAGCTCCTTGTATTGTGAAGAGAGCTGTGCAATAAAACATGCCGTGCATGTATCTCTGTGGGCGTCAAGTGATGAGTGTACATGACCAGGAGTGGTATGCTGCTGGACAGGTTGGCCAAGTTCACTTCCAAGTCTCCAAAGGGTTTTCCAACACTGCTTTCCATAGTGGCTTGTAGTTTACATTCCACCAGCAATGGACGCGTGTTCCCCTTTCCACACAACTCTCCAGCATTGGTATCATTTGTTTTCTTGACCTAGCCGTCTTATTGGAGTAAGATGAATCTTAAGTGGATTTCATTTGCATTTCCTTAATGATTAGTGATGTTGAGCAGTTCTGCAGTGTTTCTCAGCCAATTCTCTTAATTTCCTCGCTTGTGAAGTCTCTGTTCAGTCTTGATGCTCCATCTTTTGACAGGGCATTTGTTTTTTTTTCTTCTTTGTTTTTTGAGTAGTTTCATATATTCTTGGAAATCAACGTTTTCAGATGTTTCTGCAGTAGGTTTCCTCCATTTCGTGGTGGGATTTATTGTTCCAACTTTTCCCCTTTGATTTTTCTTTTTGCTGTACAGAACAATTTTGAGTTTGAGAGGTCCCATTGTCAATTGTTCACCTTTAACTTCTGCTGCAGCTGCTGTCATGATTTAGAAGTTCTTTTCCTACGCTTATTGTATTGTAGTCTGCTGCCAACTTCTTTCTATCACTCTCTCAGAGTTTGGGTTTTCATGTTGAGCGTTCTTTAATCCATTGATTACTTTTTGTACAGGGGGAGAGGGTAGGTGTTAACTTTCATTCTTCTACAGTGGTACTCCAGTTTTGCCCAAAACACTTTGCTGAGAGTTCGCTTCTTTCTCTTCCATTGTGGTTTCTTGGCCCCCTTGTCAATTATGAGTGGCTGAAGATTGTCATTTGTGCTCAGTTATGTGATCTTCGGTTTTGTTCCATGTCAACAGGTCTTTTTTGTGCCAGAGTACCAGGCTCTTTTATGACTATAGACCTGTAGTATAGTTTAAAAGTCTCGGTATTAGAGATCCCTCCTGTTGTACCCTTTCACTCAGGGTTGATTTGCTATTCCAGGTATTTTCGTCTTTGTTTTCTTCCAATGAATTTAAGATCTTTTCTTCCAAGACCTGTGAAGATAACTCTGGGGATTTTGATTGGAGATTGGCACTTAAATCTATAAAGAGTTTGGTAAAAATGGACATTTTATTCAATTGCATAATTTTTCTAGTCCCATGAGCATTGGACGGTTTTCCATCTTCTTGAGGTCTTCTACTAATTTGCTTTTTTAAGGGTTTTAAAATTTTTGTTGTAAGGTTCTTTGGTGTACTTTTGTTGTAGGTATATGCTCCTCGGTATGAGAATCATTACTTATTGTTTTGAGGCTTTGTGCATAGGTGGGAAGGTCTTTTGAATTCTTCTCCAGTCTGCATTGTTTTCTTGGTGTAAAAAGGCGCATTGAATTTAAGGTTATTTTGTATCCTGCACCTGTTGCTGGAAGCCCTGTTAATCGTTCTAGGAGATTTTTCTGTGGAGAGTGATTTGAATCCCTTAAGTGTAAACAATCGTATCATCAGCGAATAGGGATCGTTTGACTTCCTCTTTTCCCAATTAGTACTCCTTTAATTCCTTTTTCTCGCCTTATTGCTCTAGAAAGTGTTTCAATATATTGAAGAGGAGTGGTGACAGGCGCAGCCTTGCCGAGTCCTACCTTAAAGGGAAAATGTTTCTGTCATTCCCATTTAGGATGATATTGGCGTGGGTTTCCTGTTATATGGATTGTTACATTGAGGAATGATCCATCCAATTCCCAATTCTCTCTAAGACTTTAATCAAGACGGGATGCTGGATTTTGTCGAAGGCTTTGTCAGCATCAAGTTGAGATGCCGTTGTGGTTTTGTCTTTGATTCTGTTTACATGTTTGATGTTTATTGGGTTTCGTATGTTGAACCATCCCTGCATCCTCTGGTATGAATCCAACTGCGTCATGAGGAGGACTCTTGATGTGGGTTGTATGCGATTTTTGCCCGGTATTCTGTTTTAGAATTTTGGCATCTGTGTTCATGAGGGAGATGGGTATATAATTCTCTTTTAGTGGCTCTTTGCTGGTTTGTTAATAGGATGTTGGCTTCATAGAAGGGACTTGGGAGAATTCCCTCTGATTGTATCCTCTAAACAGTTTCAGAGAAATAAATGGTTGTAGTCTTTTTGAAATGTTTATCGAATTCTGCTGTGAAACCGTCTGGGCCTGGGCTTTTTTAGTTGGGCGGCTTTTTATTACATCATCTATTTTTGCATAGGTTTATGGGTCTGTTTAATCTGCTGGTCTCTTCTTGGCCAAGCTTTGGTGATTTCCCGGATTTCAGATATTCATCCATTTCTCAGGTTTCAAACTGGTTAGAATATGGTGCTTGTTACGATTCCCATATAATTTTTCTGATACTTTCCTTGTCGTTGTGCTCATTCCCTTTCATCACAGATTGTATTGATTGGAGTTGTTCCTTCTTTCTTTTTGTTACCTGGGCTAGAGGTCGTCTGTCTATCTTATTATTCTTTCAAAGAACCAACTTTTGGCTTCATTTATATTTTTTGTATGTTTTTTGTTTCTATTTCATGATTTCTGCTCTGTATTTTTGTTTATTTCTTCCTGTCTGTTGATTTAGGGTTCATCTGTTGTGCCTCTCAAGTGCTGTTAGCTGTTAGTGTCTTAGATCATTCATTGTACTCTTTCTGTTTTTCTTAACGTAGGTGCCCAGGGCTATAAAACTTCCCTCTTAGTGACTGCTCTTAAGGTATCCCATAAGTTTTGTGTGTTTGTATTGTCATTGTCATTCTAGTTCATGGAATGTTTTTTATTCTTTCTTTATCTCTTCCTTGACCATTCTATATTCAAGAGGTGTTGTTTAGATTCTCCATGTGTTTCTTGTAGGCAGGAGGGCTTGTCGTGGTGTTGATATTGAGCTTCATTGCACTTGTGGTCACAGATGCTGAAAAATATTTTCAATCTTTTGGTCTTTTGTAGAGGTTTCTCGCGTTCCCAGGATGGGGTCGATTTTGGAGACTGTTCCGTGGTGTGCTGAGTAGAAAGTGTATTCTCTGTGTTTCGGATGGAATGTTCGGTCGAGGTCTATGAGGTCCATTGGTTCTCATATCGTTCTTTCCATTGTCTCTCTGTTATTTTTTGTCCTGTTGATCCATCCACATAGGGATCCGGGGTATTGAAATCTCCCACTATGCGTGTGCTGGGGTTGTCTGTGACTTGTTGTCCCTGGCAATTGTTTTATAAAGTGTTGGTCACCCGCATGGGGGCTATATTCCACTGTGAAATCTTTTGTGGCTGTTCTTTGCTGCCACTATGTCCTGGCTTCTTTGTTCTCTTCTGATTTCTTTTCCTTGCCGTTCTTTATCCGATATTTCACATCGGCACCCCTGTTTTCTTTTTGGTACCTTTTTGCTTGTAATATTTTTTTCCCTTCCCTTCACTCTCAGCGTCGGTGTGCCTGTTCCTTGAATGGTCCGCTGTGTTCTTGTAGCCCGCACGCTCGCGGATTCTTTTCCTCCTCCAGTTCCAGTCTCTGTTTTTGCTTGGGGACTTCGTCCCTTCCTATTTCCGGTTATGCCTGATCGGTTTTGTGTTGCCTCCTTTTTGCCTTATAATCCCTCTGCGTTTTATTAGGTTTACCTTCTGCTCAGTTAGCTTTTATGATTTCTCCCTTATAGCGTGCCTGGGGTCGGTGCTCCTTCTTCTGTTCTTTGAATGCTTCAAGTATTCTCTGACGGGTTGATTTTCTGGACATTTGTCTGTATTCTTTTCAGGTTGTTTTAATCATGACGACTTTCCTCTCTCCTCCCACTATGATTGACATTTTTGCTGGGTATAGTAACCTGGGCTGGAATCCATTGTCCCTCAACACTGAGACTGCTTTGCTCCAGGTTCTTCTTGCCTTCATCGGTTGCGATGACAAGGCCTGTGTTATTCTGATAGGTTTCCCTTTATATGTCACTTGTTGTTTTTATCTTGTCGCTTTAAGTCTTTTTGTCTTTGTTTTGGGTGCTAGCATTTTAACTATGCTGTGGAGTGGAGTGAATTCTTTTCTGATTTTTTTGTGTTTGGATTTCTTTGTGCTTCTTGTATTGGTCTTGGTTTGTCCTTTTTTAGTATCAGGAAGTTTTCATCTATTAATCTGTTGGAGATCTGATAAATGCCATTGTCCTGGGATTCTTTCTCCTTCCTTCTATTCCTATGATGCGGTAGGTTTGTCTTTTCATAGTGTCCCCAGTTCCTGGTTGTTCCATTTTTGTTTTTTTAAAATTTTATAATCTTTCCTGAGGTTTTTAGTTGTTCGGTGTTATCCTCCAGGTCTGACATCTTGCTGCTTCCTCCCAATCTGCTCTGAGCTTTGTTTTCAATCCTTTTCTCTGAAGGATAAGTGTTTGTTCCTTTTTTTTTTTCATTTCTCTTATGATGTTCTTTAGTGTTCTATTTCTTTCTGGAGCTTCTCAAACTCTTCCTGTAGCTTCTTTCTGTTCGCTGGTGTCTTCCTTTTCTTTTTCAGCATGGGATCTTTTCAGTGTTTTCCTTCTGGAGTTTGTCATTCTCTGTCTCTCGGTCCTTCTTGAGTTCCTCATCCTCTTTTCTAGTTTATAATTGTTCTTTTATGATCTGTAGTTCTTTAGATATGTTCCCAATTATGTTTCTAATATCTGTGTCTGGGGAATAACATGCGAGTGGATACAAAATGCAGGAGCTCTCATCATGAGGTTGGTAAAAGATTGGCAGTGAGATTATCCGCCAATGTTTGCCAGTGTAGTCTCTTATTAGTGATTATGGCATATGGGCTTCTACATGGCCTGTATTAAAATTGTGAGGTAATAAATGACTAGTCCGCTTCTTTGTGTTGAAGGCTTGCTTTTGCTTGAATCTCCTCTAGATGCTTTTGTAATCTCAGTTGGCGGGGTGCGCTCTTTTCTGTTACTTTCTGCTGGGCTCAGGAGATCTCAAACTCTCAAGAGTCACACAAGCGTGCCTTTCATACCGGCTGCGGAGGACAATTCCGCCCCCACAGCCACTAGATCCTATCAAGCCAAAGACCACACCTTGAATCCCACGGGCTGTGGGGGTAACTCCAACCTCACCGCCACAAAGGCCAAACAAACAAAAGACATCAGGACCAATGATCAGCAATCAGCTCGCCAGGCCACCCAGTTCCTACCTGTCTCTCCCTCTCTCTTCGTGGGCTCACGGAGATCTCATAAAATCCGGAGTTGAAAAATTTTATAAACCAAATGTGTTGGAATTAAGGGCATCACTTTATTTTGCATTTTATAATATATTTAAACTCTTTTTGTATATTTTATATTTTGTGATATTTTTTATAGAATGTGTTACCCTGTAGCTCCCGCTGTGCTGGACCCACTATGTAGATACAAAGCTAGTCTGACTTCAGAGAAGTTCACCTGCCTCTGGCTCCGAACTGCTGTGATTAAACATATGGGCCACTGCACTCAGCTGTTTCATCTGCTTTAAAATTTTATTATTATACTATTTGAGTGCATATGAATCTGTTTGTGGGCAAATATGTGCAGGTCATAAGAGAGCTTGGTGGATATGGGTGGAGTTCAGTTTCTTTTCGTCAGCTGGGTCCCAGATACCAAACTCATATTGTTAGGCTTAAGGACAAATGCCTTTATCTATTGTACCATTTTGCTGGGCCTATTTCATGTTGTGCAGTAGAATAATTTTAAAACAGTGGATCATAAAGTACAAAAGAGATGGCGTATTCAAATTTTATATGGTTTTCAATTTGGAGAGATCAAAGACAATCTTATGTTGCTTTTGATCTCTCAACACAAAGTTAGTATTTTGTATTTTACTTGTCGTCATTTCTTACACTTTATTTGGCCAAATTACTTTCATCATTCAGAACTATGAAAGTTTACTTTCAATGTATGAATGTGAAAAACAGATGTAGACGTAAAATTTTGATATATATATAATTATATATATTCATAAAGCCATCCCTTATTTTGAAAGTATTGTTTATGAACGCAAAGAAAGTTTTATTCTGTGATTTTGGCACTCATTTGGTCCTCAGGGAATTTTGTTTCCTGTCATTATATTCCCTTCATAAGAGTGTGAATAGATTATTGATAAGCTTTAGCAGAAATGTCAACCCTTTAATGTTTTCTAAAAAATCTCCTTTTTTTTTTTTTTGTCTTTTCGAGACAGGGTCTCCCTGTAGCCCCAGCTGTCCTGGAACTCACTCTGTAGACCAGGCTGGCCTTGAACTCACAAAGATCCGCCTGCCTCTGCCTCTGCCTCCCAAGTGCTAGGATTAAAGGCGTGCACCACCACGCCCAGCTAAATTTCTCCTTTTTTAAAACTTTCAACATTTGCCTCCTCCATGTATCTAATTTCCTCAAACTTTTATGTCCTTAGCTTGTTTTATCCTGGGCTTGATCAGAGTAAATACATTAGTATCACTCTAGTAAAAGTTCTGGCAACAAATATAATAAATAAATGACTGTTTCATTATATGATATGAAATTAACCAATTGAGTAAGTTGAACAAGTTGTGCTTGATTACCTGAATTATAAAGAATATATATCCTATGTGTGTTATGTTATAAGCATGTAGAATAAGTTAATTCATTGAAAGTTCTTTAACTACTACATGAGCCTCATGATTTTTTTTTTGTAGATGAAAGCACTCAAAACAAAAATAAGGACTAAAAAAATTAACTATCTTGCCCAAATCCAAAGAGGCATATAGTGACAAAATTAATACATAAATCTGAACAGCTGGTTTCTGAGGTCAAATTCAACACATTTGACAAACAAACAACTAGTAAAAATGAGACACAGAGGAGGGTAATTCATATATTAGACATGGGTCAAAGCACAGCCATACAGAAAGAGAAAAATACATTGATGAAACCCATTTTAAAGATTGTACCCTCCAACACATTGTTACAGAAATATTACTAAATAAATTTTCAAAAGAATGCTAAGATTAGGAAATTTGGTATCTAGGCATCATAAGGTAAAGAGGTGACTTGTACCTTGTCTCTCTACTGCAGCAACTCTACTCATTTTCATTTTTCTGTTTTTACTTTTTTTTTTATGTTTATGAGAGTTATATCTGCACAACACATTCATTGCTCATGGAAGCCAAAAGAAAGTGTCAAACGCCTTAGATCTTGAGTTGCAGAAGTTTATTCTCAACCATATGGGTTCTAGGAACTAAGCCCAGATTCTCTGCTTGATCAACTAGTGTTCTTAACCCATTATTCACTTTTCAAAACCAAGTACTTTCAATAATTTAATGCTTTTATATAGCATTTACAAATATCAATAATTTGGGGGGGTGCTAGATTCTCATTTCAGTAATTGTTCCTTAAAAGTTTTTACAAATATGACCCCTCTGCTTACCTTCCTCATGTTCACTGCATACTTATTTTGTGGTTTGAAGGAGGTGTTCTCCATGGGTTCAAGTATTTGAACCTTTGCTCAGTTGGTGGGATTGCTTTGGGAGATTTAGTAACTTCAGCCTTAATGGAGGAAACTGGTCCCAGGAAGTGAACTTAGAGATCCTTTGCCTTGTTCCATTTCAGTTTCAGGGTTTCTCTCTCTCTCTCTCTCTCTCTCTCTCTCTCTCTCTCTCTCTCCTTCTTATGCCCGCTTGAATTTGATAAGTAAGCTGTCCTCATCTCAGGTAGCTCAAGAATATCTGATGTTTAGAAAGAAAGCAGAACCCTGAAGTTCAGAACAACAGGAAAACCTCACAGCACTCACCAACCTCAAATACACTTGTGGGCTGTGGTCAAATAATGATTTTTTCTTGTAGAAAGGTGGAAACAAATTCCATTTTTTCCACCTATTGTTTGTAAAACAAACTGTGCATAATATGCTCCTTTCAAGGTTTCTTCTTTAAGGTATGTTTCCATAACATACTCACAAGAACATTATTCTGTGTAAGAAAAAGGTCATGGAAAATTAAAGTTATGCGTTCACCTTACAAGGGGATTCCAAGACATACTAAAATTACATAATGGTAAAGAAGCTGACATAATATAAATTGATCTCAAATCAAACGGTTAACTTGTGATTTAAACATAGTAAGATTTCTATGTTTAAAGATGTAACACAGTCCCAGAAAAACAAGCGGTGAATAGTTTCCCTCATTTGTGGATGCTAGCACCAAATCTCCAGATGAAAGGCAAGCTGGACAACAAAATTGTTATATTTTTGTTTATCTGAAAGCAACTATGTTGTTATAATGTAAATTTCTTAATGGGCTCTAGAATCAACCAACCACTTACTTTCAGACTCTGTAATTACAGTATATGGGTAGAAAGTATGTATTCATATTTTAGAGAAATACAAAATTGAAGGAGGAAAATGTGAATTCCTAAAAATACAAAAAAAAAAAAAAAGACTGAGAGAATGTTGCAGGACAGTTATGGCAAAATGCATGATTTGGGGTGGGGTGGGGGGAAGGGAAAGAGGAATATGTCTAAATTGTACTGAAAAATGATGTCTAAAATGATGTCTAAAACATCAGTGAAAGCATAAAAATAAAATGCATTCTCATAAAGGTCATTACCACCTATTCAAAAGAAAAGCACTTTAATTGAAAAGTCTGTTTTCTCCTATGCGTTAATTAAGTACTAAATTGAAGTTCTGTGATCTAAATATCTCTGTACTATTTCCCATTACTACTCACTGTAAAAAGATGTGATGAATTTAATTTTAAATCTTTAGGATGGTTACTAATGTAGCATGACAGGTGTCCTTCAAAGAGGGAATTTCAACATAGATAATAACATATTAGACCATGTGAAGAACTAGAGAATGATGACAGCCATCTACCTGGCAAAGAAAGATGCTTATAAGTAATACCTGAAGCATCCTTCATTCAGAATTCCACACTCATAAGTTATAAGGGAATAAATTTCTGTTATCTAAGCCATTCAGTCCATCATATGTTATTGCAATCCTGGAAAATTAGTAGAGAAATTAGGCCTGAATTTGAACTGTTGTTATAACAAATTTCTAAAAGTATGCAGTCATCAAAATTTAGTAATTCATAATAGAAAAAGC
>VZQC01005877.1:572961-642320 GCA_009823505.1 Rhizomys pruinosus
ATATATATATATATATATATATATACACACACACACACATATATATGCCACACCTGTACTAAAATTATGTCATCTTAAAATAAACTGTATGTTATTTCCATATCATATTTCAGGATGCATATTTTTCCTTTTTAAATTTATGTTACTATTATAAAATATTTAAGAATGCTATATCGACAGAAATTCTGCAAGTTTAGACTGACGTCATGAGAGGTGGGATTAAAGTGAATGAATATTCTCAGACTTATGGAATTCTATTAAAGAAAACAATAGAAGTCCCGATCTGAAAATATGCCTTATCTTTTAAGAAAATGGAAGTATGCATTTAAGTACTGCTCAGAGATCAGTAGGACTAGGTCCAGGGTGCACTGGCCTGGGAAACAGAGGTGTCTCCTCTTCATTTCCAAGGAATGGGGATATCTGGTCAGTTTTATGGGGCCAAATCAAGGATGAAGGATGACTTGAGGTTGCTACCCATAACTCAGTCTGGACCGCTACTAAACTACTATGGTTAGAAGGAAGCACATTCAGATGAATAGAGTTATTCTCTATCTGTAAAACTGAAGAAAATTTCTCTGCTAGACTATTTTTTATATATTTATGCCTACATATAAATTATTTCGATAGTTAAGCAGTTTTGCTTTCATTTATCTGTGTTTCGTGGGGTTTTTTTAATTTAATTTATTTTTTATGTCTATGAATGTACTGTCTGCATGTAGGTTTGTGCACCCATGCCGTGCAATGCCGTGGAGGTCAGAAGAGGGTGTTGGATTCCCCTGGAACTAGAGTTAAAGACAGTTCTCAGCCGCCATGTGGGTGCTGGGGATCAGACCCAGGTCCTCTGCAAGAGCAGTCGGCACTCTTAAGCACTAGGCCATCTCTCCAGCCCCTTATCTGTGTTTTGAATTGACTATTTTATAAACCTTGTCACATATATTCTACACCACACTTTGTATGTATATTCATAACAGCACTATTTCCTTTTACTGTCATTTTATCAGTTCAAGCAGAAAAGCCTCCATTTCACATCTATTTACTGTTCTCCACTTCTAATTATAATTATACTTCATCTTCATTAATTTTAAAACACTCCGTAGGGTTGGCAAGGTGGCTCAGCAGTTAATGGTGCTTGCTATTCAAGCCTATCTGAGTTAGACCTTCAGTACTTACATAATAGTGCAAGGAAAGAACTGACTCAGCAAAACTGTCCTCTAACATCCACAGGTACAAAGAGGCAAGCATTCTAACACATAAATATCATGATCAAACTTAGGCATCATACACATACAAACCAATAAAAAGTGCAATGTAAAAATATATTAGATACTGTGATTTTTGTTTCAGTCATTAAACACTAATTTTGCATTTTTTTTGGTCTTTTTGAGACAGTGTTGGCAAGGTGGCTCAGCAGTTAATGGTGCTTGCTATTCAAGCCTGACTATCTCAGTTAGACCTTCAGTACTTACATAATAGTGCAAGGAAAGAACTGACTAAGCAAAACTGTCCTCTAACATCCACAGGTACAAAGAGGCAAGCATACTAACACATAAATATCATGATCAAACATAGGCATCATACACATACAAACCAATAAAAAATGCAATGTAAAAATATATTAGATACTGTGATTTTTGTTTCAGTCATCAAACAGTAATTTTGCATATTCTTTTTGTTCTTTTTGAGACAGGGTCTCCCTGGAGCCCCAGCTGTCCTGGAATTTGCTCTGTAGACCAGGCTGACCTTGAACTCACAAAGATCCGCCTGCCTCTGCCTCCTAAGTTAATTTTGCATTTTTAATGAAATGCTTTGTGATTTTTGGATAATATAGTTTGATGGCATTCAAATCTGTCTCCTCCCTACCCACCACCTCGACTTCCTTTCATCCAGTTTAATGAATTCTCATATATGTTATATGGCTTATATAGTATGATTTGTATTTCCCAAATCTCCCTCGGTGTGGATCCATTCCCTGGACCCATCAAGAGCCTTATCCATGTAAAACAATGCCTCTAACTTCCAGAATCCATCAACTGCCAAAGCATAATCTAACAACATGAAGAATAGGAAATTTTGTTGAATTTGTTCATTGTTTTGCTTACTGTTGTTTATTCTTTCCTAACATGCTAATATTGTATTTAATTTTTCTTTTTGTAAAGAAAAAATAATTTAACTTTTATAATGAAGTTCTGGTAGATGTAATTTCTCTAACAATTTATCCAGCTGGGGCTGTTTTGATTTAAAGTTTCCTTGATTATAAAAGTCAAATTTGACAGCTCTTTCCTTCTAGCAACTGAAAAATCTGTGTAGTTTCCTTTTGCCATCCATGATTTTTTATTAAAAAAAAAATCTGCAGTCTTTAGATGTTTTGGAACCATAAGCAAGTTTTTCTGACATTATCGCTGATTTCAAGGTATGTTATTAACTTTATGTTTCAGGTTTTCATTTTATGAATCCTAGTACAGATGCTGTTGCCTTTAATCGGTTTGGATCCATTCTGTGGCTTAAATCTACCAAAATATTTTTCTTCCAAATTGAGAAGATTTCGCTCACTAGTTCTTTGAGAACTTCTTAATACTGTCCACTGATTTGCATCCAAAATCACTATTATGGTTTCATAAGACATTCAGATTCTTTTTCTCTTGGATTTCTGATTTGGAAATTTACTTTTTTTTTTTTTGAACTTTTTTTATAAAGCCATTTTTAATTGAAGCTTTGTGCATTTCATACAAAATTTCTTTTTATTTATTTATTTTTAAATATGTATCTTGTAGATTATCAAATCTAGACCCATGTCTACATACAGAGCTCATGTATTCTGCCAAACATGCTTTTCATCTCTTTCTCAGTTTTTCTCAATATTCTCCGTGTGGAAGTTGACTGTTTTGAGCAGAAGTTCACTGTTTCAGTCAGTTCTTTGATGCAGTCCTTTCTGTTGTTGTTGTTCTTGTAGTTGTTGTTGTTGTTGTTTCCAATATGCATCTCTCTTTTGTGCTGAGCAGAACCTAGCAGCCCTGCTTGGGGGGAAGGGCGCAACACCTACCTGCAGATGCTGTGAGGAGCTGGTCCCTCATCTCAGAGACCAGCTGACTGCTTCCTGCAGCCTAGCCTGAGTGATACTCTCAACGTGAGCTCTTGGCCTGGACCCACGAGACATGTGTTCCACTCTTGGCGGTAAAATCCCACATGCCAGAGCCAGGAAAGAATTTTACTGTAAGAGAAGCCCAACTGACTCCATTTTGAGTATAGCCGCCATTTTAAGCAATTACTGGAACCTGCCCAATTCAGGGAAAAGGTTGCCCCCCTTTATAAATTTCCAGGTTCAGTCCTGGAGACCAGACTAATAAAGCCTAAGACACCAGTTATCGAGCTTCCAGAAAAGGTATCTTTAAATGAGCTTCAAAAGTCTTTGGGGTCCTTTAATTGGTTCTGCCCTTGGCAGCAAATGTCTTCAAAGGAAATGCGTCCTTTGTATGACTGCCTAAGGGTCCCGAGGAGCCATCTTCCTTGCGCCAGGTAACCAGGGAGGCTCGCTTTATTATGAAAAGATAAATTCCACTCTGCAACAGGCTTTTGTGGTCAGGTTTGACCCCTCCCTTCCCTTGGTTGGAATAGTTCTCACCCCAGGAAATTGCCCAGTAGGGGTCATTTGGCAGTCTCATGGGCCTCTGGAATTGTTGCACCTTGCATATCATAGAATTCACAATACAACCCCCTACTTAGAGGCGGTGCAGCCATGATTACACAGCTTCACCAAAGAGCCCTCCATCTCTTTGGTATGGAAACTGAGCGGCTAATTCTTCCTCTTAAAAATGATCATTTGGATTAGGCTATGCAACATAATGACTCTTTTTGCTCTTTCCCTTGAAAGCTTCCCTGGTGTGATTAATAACCACCTGCCTGCTCACAAACTCTTAGCTAGCCTTGAGAAGCTTCCGCTGACAGGGCCCCAGGTTCTGGTGTCTCAAGCCATTCCTAGGGCCCGCCTGGTTTATTACAGATGCCTCTAGCATGGGGGTGGCATTGGTGTCTGTCCAGCCAAACTTGTCCTCTAAAGTCAGACATTTCTGGCCACTGTATGATGGCTCAGTACAACTCAAATAGCTCTTTGCCATTTACCAGGCCTGTCTTTTGTTTTCTTCTGAACCTATCAATATTTTCACTACTAGTAAATATTGTGCTTCTATGTTACCATTGCTGCTCTATGCCATGTGTCAACTGGATCTTGCTAAACCTCTTGATACTTTCATATTTCTTACAAAGGAAGCACTTGAAGCACGCTCGGCTCTGCTTTTTGTCCAGCATAACCGATCTCATTCAGGCTTGCCAGGACCACTGACAACACTCAATGATGAAGTGGACAGGATGGCAGCAGAAGGACAGTCCTATTGTTTTTTTTTTTGTTGTTGTTGTTATTGTTGTTTTGTTTGGTTTTGTTTTTAATTATTATTATTTGTTTATTTTTAAGGAATTCTACAATATAAGAACACAGTTGTTTTCAGATAACATTGATGTTGCTCAGTTTGTCATACAATTAGGAAATTGGTGCATTTTGCAAGTATCAAAGTCCAAATTTTGAACAACCCAAGGTTCCCATAGTCCAGTTGGAGAAGCTTGTATGCACAGGCATGTTGATCAATTAGGAGTCCAGACTATATTGCTGTAGTCTCATGATTCACCCCTATCTCTCCACAGCCCTTACATTCTACCACGCCTCCTCTTCCGCAATTTGTTCCCTAGGCTTTGGGAAAGGGGCACAAGTGGGTGAGAAGAAAACAGTCTACTTTCTTTGGAGTTGTCATTTTGGACTCTAGTCTGTTCAGGTTGTTTCCCTTCATGGGTTGACAGCTTTTCCAGTGATACCTTTTTAGTCATACTAACAAAGCACAAGCAATTGGATGTACAGGCATTTAAGCAGTACTAATTATTATGTCAAGCTAAGCTGTGAGCATAGACACAGATGCTTGGATGGTATGCTAATCCACAAACTGTGGTTTCTCTATAAAGGGTGACAAGTTCTTATTGTGGCTTATAACATCTCCTAACCACTAGAGGACATAAGCTTGTGGCATCCGCTGTGAGTTATTCCTCCAAGGAGAGAGCTAATAGCCAAATAGATTTGGGATATATATAGACACTTGGCTGCCACTGTTGCACAGTATCTCCAGGCTGTTGAGGTGTAGCTGATATTGACGGAGGAGTCTTGCTTGTCTCAGGGAGACCAATATTTTGCTGTACTGCTTTAGTGGCCTTTGGTAATGCTCTCTGGCATTTCAGAGGCCAGTTGTACACTAGCAAGTGACATCTCATAACATTTTTTCATGCTCACACCAGGTATTTGACAACAGGGACTGTTCTAGTTTGTGTTCCATTGCTGTGACAAAATACTCTGACAGACACCAACTTGGGGAGGAAAGGATTTATTCAGCTTACATCTCCCAGGTCACAGTTCATCACGCAGAGAGCCCATGACGGAAACTCAGGGCAGGAACCTGGAGGCAGGAGCTAAAGCACAAGCCAAGGAGGAATGCTGTTCACTGGCTTGGTCTCTTGGCCCATGCCCAGCCTGCCCTCTTATACCATACACAACAACCTGCCCAAGGTGGAACCACCCATATTGGGCTGGGCCCTACCATATTGCCCAACATTCAAGACAATATTCCACACACGTGGCCACAGGCCAATCCAATGGAGCCAATTGCCCAATTGAGACTCCCCCAACCCAGGTGGGTCAAGTTGACACTAAAGCTATCCAGCACAATTGACCCCTTGTCAACTTGACGCACAAAACATATCACTATTAAACCACCACCTTTCCAGTTCTTATCCCCAAAGTATGATGTTAACATTAATTACAACCTAAGACAGTACCACCTTAAAAGCCCCACAGTCCTTAAAATGCCCAAACACTTAAAGTTCACAGTCCGTTAAAAGTCTCTTTACTGTGGGCTGCTGTAAAATCCAAAACAAGTGCTGTCTTATTTCAAAGGGAAGAATCAGCACACTCGAACAAAACCTAAGTCTAGCAAGTAGCTCAAGGCTGGACACCTGGGACTCACTCACAATCTTCTGGGCTCCAAAAATTTCGGCAGCTCCCCTTCTCTGACTCTGCCATCCGTGGCACACACAGCTCATCTCGCAGGCCCAGGCCGAATACATTCCACACCTGCCACTGCTCTTGGTGGTCATCCTATAGTCCTGGCATCTCCAAAAATCTGAGGTTGCCACTGAAACTGAGGCAGCACCTTAACCAGTGGTCTCTTCTGACCTCTCCTGGTGCAAAGCCTCAGTTTCTCTCCATGACCCCTGCAATCCTGGGGTCTTCACTGCAACCAATGTGCACTTCCACCAATGGTCTTTCCTGACCTCTCACAGTGCCAAGCCTTGGATGCTCTCTGTGACCCCCTCAAATTTCAACACTGGAACCATATAGGAGACTCTTACATGTTACCAAATCCTGCTTCTGGCTCGAGATGGAAGCTCAGGCCCCTTCAGGATCACAGCTTCTGTGTGCTGACCCTGAAGAAATTCTTCCTAGAAGGTTTCACCACAGTGATGCTGGTCTCTTGTTACATACAGCTGATTTTTCAGCCCCAGCTAACCAGCATCAATTGTCCCAGTACAACAAAGCTTTTACTTCAGGTTCTGGTCTCTTGTTACTTACAGCTGATTCTTCAGCCCCAGCTGACCAGAACCCACAGATTTCAAGGTCCTGATGATCTCTGCTCCACTTTGAAACTAGAAACTTCACAAGCCAGGCCTCCATCTTCTACAACTCCTTCAGCAATACTGCTCCAAGCTCCACAGCAATGATCTTTAGGCATTCAATGATCTTCCCAGCCCAAAGTTCCAAACGCCTCCACAATCCTTCCCCAAAACACCAAAGTCAGGTCTGTCACAGCAAGACCCCACTCTTCTGGTACCAATTTCTGTTCTACTTTGTGTTCCATTGCTGTGACAAAGCACTCTGACCGACACCAACTTGGGGAAGAAAGGGTTTATTCAGCTTACATCTCCCAGGTCACAGTTCATCACTTGGAGGAGTACTGTTTGCTGGCTTGCTCCCCTGGCCCATGCCCAGCCTGACCTCTTATACAGTACAAAACAAACCTGCCCAGGGTGGCACCACCCATAGTGGGCTGGGCCCTCGCACATTGCTCAACAATCAAGACAATACTCCCAGACGTAGCCACAGGCCAATCCAATGGAGCCAATTCCCCAATTGAGGCTCCCTCAACCCAGATGTGTCAAGTTGACACTAAAGCTATCCAGCACAGGGACTTACTGCCTTTCTCCGTGCATATATCCCACTTATAGGCAAAAAGCCTTTATAATTTGGGGGGGGGGTTGAATCTCCTAGCCAGCATCTCCTAGGCAGAATAATTTATTGCTGATGTTAGAGTTTTCCTGTAGTAATATATTTTGCTTAATTACACAGCTTATAAACACTTTACTATTGAATTTGGCTCTAGAGAATTATCCTTTCACAATTCCTATGCCTATCAGTCAATTAAAAAAGGGTAGTTATACCTGTTTTATAGGAAATTACCACTATAACAATTGGCTCTAATTTACAGTTAGGGATTGACTTCAGTACCATCATGTTATTTTCTTTTTCCTATAAAGAGGAGAGGTAGGAAGGCTTCTCAGCGTCTGGAAGGTAAATTTCATTAGGGCCCATTATAAACAGTTAACCCCAATAGCATTCAGGGAGATGCTCAGTGTCTGTGACTCAGGCAGTCTGATGTTCCTATTGTTATTCAACTCTTTTCCAAGCTTCCCGTTAGCATTCCCAGTTCTATCAATCAGCACACTTCCTGCATCTGATGTTCCCCTCCTTAACAGTTGGTGAGTGTAAACAGATGGTTCGCAGCTGCCAGGCTTGTGCTCCATTTCTGCCTTTAAGACCTCTTCAGCCTATGGGGGTCAACCCCCGTGGCCTAAAGGCCAATGCCCTTTGGCAAATGGATGTCACACATTATCTTCCCTTTGGATGCCTTAAGTACTTACATGTTACAGTCGACACTTATTCTCATTATGTAATGGCTCTACCTACAACAGAAGAGTCTGCAGCCAAGGCTTGCCATCACCTACTTCACTGCATATTGATTATGGGTGTCCCACATCAAATAAAAACAGACAATGGCCCAGTGTACACTAGTGCCCAGTTTAAACGCTTCTGTGCTTTTTGGAATATTTCTCATATAACTGGTATTCCTTACAATCCCCAGGGCCAAGGCATTGTTAAAAGAATGCATAAAACTTAAAAAAAAAAAAACAGTTACAGAAGCAGCAAGGAGAACTGTATTAAGGTTCTCCCCACGATGCTGTGTGCAGGGCACTGTTTACCATAAATTTTCTATCAGTTTTGAAGCCTGAGTTAGTAACTCCAGTCCACAAACACTGGAGTCCTCTAACAGGACATAGTAAGGCACCTTTGGTGCAGTGGCGTGACCCTATGTCCAGACAATGGAAAGGTCCAAATCCATTATTGCCTGTGTGTTCCCACAGACAGAGCCACGGCCGATATGGGTGCCTGCAAAGAATGTATGCCCATGGACTACACGGGATGGACCTAGAGACAACGGAAAAGCTGACTTTTCTGAGTCTCAAGAAGAATAAAGACCACAGACCACTTGAGTCATGGGTGACAAACATCTCCCTATCTTCAGTAAAGCAAATAGTTATGTTGTGTTCTAATGAATCTTTTTTTTTTTCAGGTGCTGTTAAATTCTGACATGAGAAGCCCTCCTTCCCCCTTTTTCACAAAAAAAAAGGAAAGGAAAAACATGATGGTAATAATGTCATTTCCCGCCGGGCATGGTGGCACATGCCTTTAATCCTTAATCCTAGCACTCAGGAGGCAGAGGCAGGCGGATATTTGTGAGTTCAAGGCTAGCCTGGTCTACAGAGTGAGTTCCAGGACAGCTGGGGCTACAGGGAGACCCTGTCTCGAAAAGACCAAAATAAAAAATATAAATAAATAAATAAATAAATAAATAAATAAAATAAAGTCATCTCCCTAACTGTAAATTGGAGCCAACTGCTATAGTAGTAATTTCTTATAAAACAGGTGTAACTGTTTTCTTTAATTGACTGATAGATATAAGGACTGTGAAAAAGATAATTCTCTATTTAAATCCAAAAATAACAGTAAAGTCTTTATAGGCTATGTAATTAAGCAAAAATATTAACACAGGAAAGCTCTGATATCAGCAATGAATTATTCTGCCTAGGAGATGTTGGCTAGGGGCTTAAGTCCCCTCAAAAATGTTTTTGCCCATACGTGAGATATCCATAAGTGAGATATCTGCAATAAGTTGAGAGGCAGTGAATGAGATTGGAGAAGTTGAAATGGGTCTGGGAAATAATGCAAAGACAATCCTCATGTATGAAATTCTCAAATATAAAAGCTAAAAATGGATAAAAGCAAGTCGCAATGACAGCTTGTCTACAGATGGTTGGCCTGTGAGTTCACAAGGGAGGATGTGTTAATGATGTTAATTTAAGTACGAAGACGTCATCATAGGCTATACCATTCCTTGCGTCTGTTTCTTGTACTATAACAGGGCGGATTACAGGTAAGCATGCCATACATTCATTTTTCTCTCTTCTTGACGGTAGAGGCAATGTATCTTGAGTTTACAAATTTCTGCTGCCTTGACTTTCTGGCTCTGATGGACTGAAACCTGGAAATGTAAGTTAAAAAAAAAACAAAAAATAAAACGAAACAAAACAAAACAAAAAAACTTTTTCTCCCCTACATTGCTTTCTTTAGTGGTATTTTATCATAAAACAAAAATGAAACTAGGACAGGAATTTACACTCTGTTGGTCTCCTAATAAGAATTTCACACCAAAGATATCTACTGGCTTTTAATTGTAATTTTGGAAAATACTATATTCAATAGAAGTCACAAAAATATACAAGTTTTAGCAAAAGTATATAAAGAGTTTTATTTTCTTTTAAAATGAAAGTATAAATACTTGTTACCTGTTCTTTATTATTTAAGAGTAAATATTTCGGTAGTTTGTGCAAATATCTATTTTTTTTTTTTTATCTTTTCGAGACAGGTTCTCCCTGTAGCCCCAGCTGTCCTGGAACTCACTCTGTAGACCAGGCTGGCCTTGAACTTACAAAGATCCACCTGCCTCTGCCTCCTAAGTGTTAGGATTAAAGGTGTGTGCCATCATGCCTGGCTGCAAATATCTATTTTCTAGTACTCCAACTTGCTTGTTCTGTAAATTCTGTCGATACCTAGCAAGAAGTTTCTTGCTTCTATCAGTATATTACCCCTTTCTTAAGGAAAAGTAACTTGCATGATATGATTCAAGTATTAAAGAACATCAAAAATGAGCTGCTATGGTTCTGTTCACTTAACAGTAGTGAACTAATACTTCTCTAACCAGAGAAGCCTAGATTAGTCAGTTTACTCTATAGCATGTTTCATATAATTGAAATTTGATTTTTTTATTATTTTTTCACTATCATTTCCCAATTTGATGTGCTGTAATTTTATTTTATTTATTTTTGATATAGTACTTTTCTTGATGTTTTGTGTATTTCATACATTATTTTTCAGTTCAATTTGGACATATTCCTCTTTCCCAGTCACCCACCCTACCCCAGTTTATGCACTCTGCCTTACATATCCTGCATCTTGCTCTCAATCTATCCAAAGTTTTACTCTGAAAAGGTTTATTGTCCTAGGCAGAATTCAACCACAACAGTTGTTTCCTTGACCCAGTCCTCATGCTGCTGTGGTTCCCTCCCAACTGTACCACTCCAAAATATGCCCATGTACATGTAATATATGTACCAGAATTATGTCCTCCAGGAATAAACTGTATGCTAACTCTGATATATGTCCAATAGTTCACATTTTCCTTTTAATTTTTTGATGCTCTAAAATATGAATATATATGTTCTGCCCATATACATAAATTACCATGTCTGAAAGTAAGTGGTAAGTTAATTCTAGGGCTCATTACAAGATTCACATTATAACATCACAGTTGTTTTCAGATAGAAATATAACAATAATGTTGTT
This sequence comes from Rhizomys pruinosus, assembly GCA_009823505.1. Classification (NCBI taxonomy): domain Eukaryota; kingdom Metazoa; phylum Chordata; class Mammalia; order Rodentia; family Spalacidae; genus Rhizomys; species Rhizomys pruinosus. Next base: position 584,009 of record VZQC01005877.1, read on the forward strand.
CAGCTTGCCTTTCAATTGGGAGATTTTGTACTAGTATCCACAAATGATGGAAACCATTCCCTGTTTGTTTTGGGGGGAACTGTGTTACTTCACTTAACACAATAGCTTGAAGTTCCATCCATTTATCTGTAAAGTTAATGATTTTATCTTTCCTTAACGCTGCATAGAACTCCACTGTGTAGATGTACCACATTTTTGTTATCCACTCATCGGTTAAGAGGCATTTGGGTTGGTTCCAGCTCTTGGCTATTGTGAAGAGAGCTGCAATAAACATAGACGTGCATGTATCTTTGCAGTAGGATATATACTTATAGCTATATACCCAGGAGTGGTATGGCTGGGTCAGGTGGTAGGCTCATTTTGAGTTTTTTAAGGGTTTTCCACACTGTTTTCCATAGTGGTTGTAGGAGTTTACATTCCCACCAGCAGTGGATGAGTGTTCTCATTTCCCCACAACCTCTACACCCATAAACACAGTCATGTGTGTGTGTGTGTGTGTGTGTGTGTGTGTGTGTTGAAATGTATTTTTCTTTGGATTTAAAACAAGAGACTATCTCTGGGAATACATAATTATTAACAGGCATTTATTAAACATATTTTAAAACTGTATATACAATCTTATATTCATACATGTATGGAAGTTTATAAGCAATGAACAATTGTAAATTAACTCCCAGGCAAGAGTAAGATATTTTTTGGAGTGAACTTATATATTTAACTCAGTAGGACATATTAACTCTGCTCTTAGGTCACATTTTTGGAAAAAGAAATGCACGTATTTAAAGTAACTAGTATTCTAAAACTCACATTGTTAGAACATTATTGTGGAGATTTTATAATACCTGATTTGTCTGAAAAAGATAGCTATCTTCCTGATTTTTGATGCTCGTTAAACAGAGCTTATATAACTCCATAAAAGATGAGAACCATGTCATATACAGAAAATTAACTACAAGATAAAGTCTTGGCAAGAGTAAGATTTTGCAGTAATTACAATATAGTCGCTACTAGAAACTGAAAGTTAATAGTGTGTCACAGAGAAAATATATAGATACACAGATGTATGTATCTAAAAATGAAAGGCATGTAACTCCATGAGTAACAAAGTATGCTGAGCCATGCTATCAGTTTATTTAATAAAAAGTAAGTCTTGGAAGAAATTTAATTTGAGAGACAGATGAAAATTCAGTCCCCAGTTTCTTGGGGGCCATGGAAACAAGTGAAACAGTGTATTCAAGTTATGAAATTCAGTCATACTTAGCAAAAGATACCATACTTAAAATGAACCTTACTGATAATAAAGCAGATTTATATAACTATTTTTCATTAGAATCGTTCCCTGTTATTTATGTACAACATCCTGTAATGTTTGAGGCATGTGAAAGCTTTAGTCTCATAAACCTTTTAGACGTCAATGAAGTTAGTTTTGAGGAAGCCATAAATTTTGTACTTTATTTCACATTGTTCTGCTTATGTAATGCATATTATAGGTATAATTTGTGTAATATTACTTGGTATTGATTTCAAAATTCAGAAAGTTATGTTTCCTAGAACTGGGTCTTTAACATTATCATGGCTAGAAAACATTTTAATCACCACTTACAATAACATTACCCCCCAACTGAGATCAATTTATATACCCAGAATGTAGCTATTATGTTCACTATTCTCAGCATCTATTTGGCTTTCTGTCAACTAGTTTCAAATTGTTCAGAAAAGCTAAGAAATCTCGCTTATTATTATTTACTTGCATGGTAAATAGTAAGATATCACAACTTTACTAACAAAGAACAAAAAATATTTTAATATAAAAACATTTAGTTAACCCATATACCTGGTTGATATATTGAAATACATGGGAATGGGAATATATAGCTCTTTTGCTTAAAACACACACACACACACACACACACACACACACACATATATATATATATATATATATATAATTTTAGAATTCATACATTTTATGGATGCATGATAGTAATTTGATGCATGTGTACAATATTAATTGATCAAATATTAATAATACACATTTCCATTTCTTCAACCATTAATGATTCTTATGTGTGGTGAATATTATACACTCCAAATCTAGCCATTTTGAAATATGTCATTTATAGATTGTACTCAATCATTATTCTATTGTATTAAAGGAGAAATGATAGTGTCATCCTTTCAAATTGTGGTTTAAGGGGCCTTTACTAAATTTCCTACTCATCTCCTTGCCTCTTAACCTTCCCAGTTTCCAGAGATAACTATTCCACTCCATGCTTCTATAAAGTTGACATATTTATATCCATAAATGAATGAAATCATATGGTAATTTATTTTCTGTTTCTGGATTATTTCACTTAGCATAGTGACTTTCAATTCTATCGATTTTGCTATAAATGACAGGATTTATTTTTTATATCTGAATAGTATTCCATTGGGAATATCTACCTTATTTTCATTATTCACTGAAGGACAGCTGGAAAGTTTTCATATTTTGGCTATCATGATTAGTATTACAATAAACATAGGAGTGCAATACCTGTTTGCTATGATGAATTCATCCATTACCTATGAAATTATTAGATATGTAGTAGATCTCTATATGGTTTTTAAAGGAAGCTCCATATTTTATTTCAAAATGGTTGTGCTTATTTGTTTTATCACAAAAAGTGTAGAAGAGTTATTTTTTCTCTAATTCTGCACCAGGTTTGGTTACTTCTTTTTGCTTTGTTTTCATTTTGAAGACAAAATCTCACTATTTAGCATACACTGGCCTCTAAACTAAAGATCTTTATTCGTTGCTTCTTGATTGCTCTGACTACAGCCATGTACTGTATCCAAGATTTTCTTTATGTTTTGATGACATGCATCCTAATTAGGGTGCCCCACATGGTTATGATTTGCACTTGTCTAATAAGTTATGAAACTGAACATATTTTTCATATATTTGTTTTTCATTTACATGCCTTCATTTGGAGAAATCTCTGTTCAATTCCTTAGACCTTTTTAAGTGGATTTTCTTTGACAATTATTTTATTAGTTCCTTTATGCATTCTAGATATCAGTCCCCCATTTCAGGTACCACTTATAATTATTTTCTCTCATTGTTCACATTGTCTCCATCCCTAACTACTTCCTTTGCTGTGCAGAATTTTCTTAGTTCTACATAATCCCCATTTATCTACTTTTTATTTCTGTTAAATATGGTTTTAGGGTTTTGCCTAAAATTCACTATGCCAATGCGTTGTTTCTCTTACAATTTATTCTTATAACACTACTGTTACTAGTAGTAACAGCAGCAATAGTGCTTTACATGAGTCCTTTTGGCCATCTGAGATTGTGTCTTACCATATAGTGTAGGAAGCTTTCTTTTGTGCCGAACAGGTACCACGCGACCCTGCTAAGGGGAGGAGGAAACAACACCTGCCAGCAGCTGCTGTAGGGAGCTGGCCTCTCGGCAGAGACCAGCCAGCTACTTCCTGTAGCCCGGTCTGCATGGTGGTACTTCCAACTCAGGCCCTTAGCCTGGGCCCATGAGACATGTGTTCCACTCTTGGCCGTGACTTCCCACCTGCCCCGAACTGCTGAACACTGGACAGGAATTTCCAGGCTGATGGCTGTTGGCCTGTCTTCAGCCTATGTCCACTCACAACAGCAGCTACCCAGATTGGTGGTTCTCACGGGGACCTCTTTTCAACCCACTGGCCACCTGAACGAAATGCAGGCCTACTTAGGCCTGTATGCACGCAATAATTAAAAAAATGACCACCGGGAATTCCATGATGATGTTACTGGAAATTCGCATTTACTCCTTGCTACAGCCTGTTTTTATAAACCAAATGACGTCAGTTCCCAGAGTCAATCATAGGCGCCCCCCAACTCCATGCCACTGCACACCATTGCCCCACCCACCACCTCCCAGCTAGGCCACGTTATTTGCACCTCCTTGGGGCGAGGTCAGAGAAATCCCTTGACTCTCATCCACGTGTTGCCCTGAGGTGTGCTAGCTGAGAACAAGCCTCCAATTCAAACTGGATCTTCCTACAATATAGCTCAGGCTAAAATGAAAAACATGACTATTCTTTCTTAACCTTCCTAGTGCAAGGAAGAGGTGTGTACCAACACTTGTGGCTCAAAATTATTTATCCTTTAAATACTTTATAAGTTTCAATTATGCAGTCATGTAATCCTAGATTTTTATGGTTTTAGATGGGAAATTTTAAATTGATGTTTAAATCTCTCTGCATAGATGTATTTCTGTTTTTTTTTCCCAAATTGAATTTTTGTTAGAAAATGTCTTTGTGAGAAATTTTTCATTTATCCTAAACTTTCCAGATTTTCAGCACATAATTATAATTGTTATCTATAGTCTTTTATTTAAATTATAATGTCATTCTTCACAATTAATTGTATTCTTTTGGGTCTTCTTTTATTTTCTGTTTTGTCTACATAAATCTTTGTCAATTTTGTTAATCCTTTCAAATCAAGACTTTGGGCATGGTATATTTGCTCATTCTCATAATCCCAGTACTCAAAATTTTGAAACTGGAAGAATGTCATGAATTTGAGACCAGCTTGCAATAGATAGGAGTTCCTGGTCTTCCTAGTCTACAGAGTGTAATGCTGTATCACCCATATATTCCCCCACCCAAAAGTCATCCAAACTCTGTTTCACTGATCATTTATGTTTTATTTTAAGCTTTTATTTTAAATACTTATGCTTTGATTTTGTTAGAAATTTGTAAAAAATAAATGGGTTTGGATTGTCCATGATTTTGTAAATCCTCAGACTTCATCATCTGATGCCACATGAGCTTGTGATGGCAGCTTCCAAAGTCTTCATGGTATAAAGTATAGAGAGGATAGCTCCATGTTCATCAGATCAAGAACCAATGGTATTGGACTTGTGGCATGAGCAGTCATAGTTCTCACATCACCAGATTTGAAGCAGCTGTTCTATAGTGTAACTGGCCTGGCGGCAACTCAGATATTCTAAGGAGATACCTGTGTTACTCGAACTGACTATCAGACTATTAAAACAGTGCCCCCCAAGAAACTGGGATTTCCCTAGAAATCTAATACTAAGAGAAGGGAAAGCCAATGCCTAGGCTAATCAAAGGGAAACTTTTCTCCCAGAAGGAGATTTAAAAAACAGAAAAGATAATATTTGTTCAGTGCATATGCATATTTTGGAGTGATGCATATTGGAAGGAACAACAACAACAGCAACAGCAACAACAACAAAAACTGGGTCAAAGAACTGACTGAAATGATGAACTTCTGCTCAGAACAGTAAAATTCTGCATCGAAAATTTCTTAAAAGATACTGAGAAAAAGATGAAAAACATCTTTGGCTGAATGCATGAGCTCTGGTGGGGTGGGGGGAACAAGGAAGCAGGAATGGGTCTAGATTTGATTGAAAATTTAATATGAAATGCACAAAGCTTCAATAAAGGTTGCTTTGGAAAATATTAAATTAAATTAAATTAAAAATATTAAAACCAGAAAAGATAATATTTGTTCAGTGGTGGACAGGACCACAATTTGACTGGAATTGCTTAGATATACATCACTCTGGCACTCTACTTTAAGCTGTCCTCTCTTCAGGATCCCATAAATGGACTTGGTGGATTACTGGATTTCTTTCTTCCTTTCCTCAGTGTGAGAGGAGTAAATAAATATTTTCCTATTTTTGCTGCTAATTTGAATTTTTTTTGGCTTATTGAAGATAGGTGGTTCAACCTGACTTCTTGAAACACAGGCCTTCACCCTAATTTCAGTTAACAATCAAATATAATTCTCAGAAGGAATGTGCAATATGCATGCCTGGACCTGAATATCCACAACAAGAGCCACAAGTTTGAATGTGGTTTTCTCCTAATGGATTTACCAGATATTTCCTGAATCTGTGCCACTGGTAACCATGTACTAGAGGTTGGAAAACAGAGATATCTCTAAATCCTGTGCTGTGATGAGGTTAGTGTAAACCATTGTAGCCCTGTAATTGCTTTTAAAAACCTGTGAGGATCACATGATTCCTTTTCCAAGTACCAGGGAGCATGTACACATGGGATGAGGGCTTTGGGAATTAGTATCTCTACTTTAAATTTTATAGCCTAAGGAGTTAATTTTGCTTACTTAGTAAAAACATCTCTTCAAAAATATTTTAGATAGTGGTACCATTACTCATATCAGGTAATGTATGTGATGCTGGGGAGAGATCTTCTAGGTCTTTCAATTTTCAAAGGCAGATACTAGATTCTAAATAGAGAATGACATTAACATTTCCTCACACTGAATTTTTCTAGAAGTTTCACATGCTTCTCAACATTTAACTTAAGACTACAACAGTTAAAATGACAATCAAACTACAATGTTTCTCCATTTAATCTTAAATATCTCAATATGTTATAAACCAAGTTTTCACTAGTCAAAGCTAGAAAATATAATATGTAAAGAAATCACAGTATATATGACCAGATCTTGGGACATTATCAAGGTATAGAAGTCCAGGCGGTATTTCTGTAGATGCCCTTCATTTATATATGATATCAGAATATATAATTTTCAATTCCAACACATTATATAGTTATTATTTTTCTATGTCACATGATGCAAGAAACTTTAGATAGACCTATAACCTTGCACATATCACCAATTACATTGTTGGAAGAGTATGAACTCAGTTGTCCAAAACTGCAAAATTTGTGTTCTTGCAATTACTAATATGATTATTTTAATATCTCCTTTACCTAAGTACTTGAGGTACTGAGGCAAACAAAACTCAAAATTTCAAAGATTTTCAGCATACTTGATGATTGGTTCCAGTTGACTATCTTTCAAGTGACTGGAAAAACAAAAACACAGTAAATTATGAAAATTGCACTCAATAGTTCAATGAGCAATTTATCTGGTCCTTTCTCTATGAATTTACCTGTAATTTTTTGTTTCTTATATAATAACTGTAAATTAATAATGAAGTTAAATAAGAGTGATAGTACAAAAATACAACATGTATTTTAAAGCTTCACTGAGTGGAACAGGCATAAACACTAAACAACAAAGTAGATTACTGAGAAGAATTAAACTACTTCTGGTTGCATTTTAATCATTACATTTATTGTCATATTCTTTATGATTCCTGTCAGATACATAATTTCACAAAATAGAATAAAAGTAGAAATATCATTTTGTAAACTACACATATGAGCTTAATTGTATTTAATAAGAATGTGCAATTAGAACCAGAGTATCATCATTTCAAGGAGAATAAATTAATACAAAGTGTATAATGATAGGACACCGTATACATCCATACTGGTTTACTAATATATTTTCAATTTCATATTCTTTTAAAAGGTATTTACAGACATTTCAACATATCAATAAAACAAAAATAAGTTAAAATTTCTAATGAAATATAATCAAATATTGTAATTATCTAGTTAAAATATTTTAAAAGACTTAAAAATTGGTCCTGCTATGTAAATTTTGCATTTTCAGACACTGGGTAAAATACTGATTGAGACAGATAAGTAGCTATTCCATTTTTCCCTTTCTGAAAAAATGGCTTAAAATGTTTTTAATTTCTACCATACTGATTTTACTTGCAAGACTATATCAGATCACCAATCAAAAAATTTCACACTATTTTTATCATTAAATTTCTTATCATATAAAAGGTATAAGGAGTGCTTGAATGTTACAAATAAAATATATAATAAATACATTATGAGGTACTGTACAGTCACAACTATGTTTACAGAGACTATGAAGCAATCTTAAAATATGTCAGGAAAAATGTTAACTTACTAAATGTCCGGAAACAATTGGAACTGCTACAGCATCTTACAAGTCAATATATTTTAGACTGTAAGAACATTTCTCTAATGATACATTTACACAAAGCCAAGATCTTCAAATATGTCTTAAGATGAATGTACACAAAACTTTCCATCAGTATTTTGTTATGTTTAAATTTTTCATCTCTAGCCAGGTGTGGTGGCACACACCTTTAATCCTAGCACTCGGGAGGCAAAGGTAGGTGGATCTTTTTGAGTTCTAGACCAGTCTGGTCTACAGAGTGAGTTCTAGGACAGCTGGGACTACATGGAGACTCTGTCTCGAAAAGACAAAAAAAATCATCTCTTAAAACATAGGTTTATCACTAAAGAAATGGGAAAATGGGGGAACTTTAAATGGGGATGGTTTGAAGGGAGGGTTAGATGGGAGAGAGAGAAGAGAGATAAAATTGTCCAACTAGTGGAAAAAGAAAAAAAAAACAGAGAAAACCATACTAGTCTGTGGTTAGCAGTCTCCCACACTTGAACATGGAGACACAAACTGAGTCTGCTAGATTAAAAGGGAATAAAGGAAGGAGGGAGCTGTGGGAAAACTTAGTTGAGATGGGTAACATTCTAAGCCAATGGTACTTCCTTGGCCACACCCATGGGGTGGAGTGTAGTGATGAAAAGATTTAGGATATGGCCCTGAGAATTGAGTCATGATGGATATTTAAGCAGACATCTTGGAAAAAATCTCTCTCTGCATTTGAACCTCAACCTGTGTACACATGGTGTGCTTTTCTGCACGTATTTTCCACATGGATCATCCCAGGATTAAATGGGCCCCACGACAAATCTCTGAGGCATCCCCACAATTGGTGCTGAATTTGTGTGGGACCAAAGGAAACCTTGACAACTTAGGTATGCATACCCCTACATCTTGCCTTTTCCCTCTCTTTCTCCTCTCTCTCCTGATATCTATCTGTTGTGGTGGAGCCTTCTTTCCTGCTGGCTTCGGTGGATGGGACAGTGGTCTGAGGGCATGCGGCTTTGTACATGTGGAGGAGAGCAGCCTGGCTCTGCTTTGGTTCAGAGGGAGCACCCAATGACTTCCAGGCATGTGCCTCCTGGCATGATCACTCCTGCAGGCTATAAAAGCCAGTGACCTCAAGGCTGAATTTAATATTAAGGTTTAGCAGCCATGCTTGCACTTGAAACCATTTTTCATAATTCTACAGGTCTGAAAAACTTTCTGGTTTTAAATTTCACCCCCAAAGAAAGACTTCATCTCCTGCTGTGAAAAACCCACTCCTCAAGCTATGTTCCAATCTTAACTTGCTTATATGTAAATTTTCTCCTTGTAGCTCTCCTTCACCTGAGCCCACTTCTTTCTGTTGCAAATTAAGGCCTTTCATGGAACTGCCCTCTTTCAAGAGCATCCTCTTCTAGACAATTTCAAGCCTTGGCCATTTTTCTCTTAAATTTTGTATACAAAATTTGTTTTTTGTATAAAATTATGTTGCTCTCTTGTCTTCTTGTGGGTTTTCTCTAAATCTAACTCTTCTTACCTAAAACCTGCTGGCTATTTGTAGATCCAAGATTGAGATTCAGCTAACAGTAATTCAAATCCATTTCAGCATGTTTAACTTAAAGTGTAATATTTTTACTTAACCCCTGGGTACCATAGATATCCTTTGAGTAAATAGATATGCATAGTTAAAATTAATAGGTTGATTTAATTTTAACTTGCTCTTTTTTAAAATATGTTTCACCTTAAAAATCTCTTCTCAAAAAAAATCTCTTCTCACAGAATTCTTGATCACAAGTGGTCTGAGCTCTGGCCTGGTGCCATAAGCCTGCCTGCTGTGCATGCATACCAGCTGCTGCACTGAGTATATGATATCTAAATCATGCCCTTTAAATTTTGATTTTTAGGTAACATTCTTTTGATTTTAGCATTTTGGAAACAAGATAGATAGATTTCTATGAAAATTTACAGGCCTTGAAGTTCTAACCAAACAAACTTGCTCCGATAAATTGTCTTTTTTTAAGGACCATTGCTAAAAGTCATCTTTTATAGAGAAACCACAGTTTGTGGATTAGCATACCATCCAAACATCTGTGTCTATGCTCACAGCTTAGCTTGCCATAATAGTTAGTACTGTTTAAATGCCTGTACATCTAATTGCTTGTGCTTTGTTAGTAGGATTAAAAAGTTACCCTGGATAAGCTTTCAATCCATGAAGGGAAACAACCTGAACAGACTAGGGTCCAAAATGACATCTCCAGATAAAATAGACTGGTTTGCTTCTTGTGCCCCTTTTCCAAAGCCTAGGGAACAAATTTCAGAAGAGGAGGCATGGTAGAATGTAATGGCTGTGGAAGACTGGTGTGAATCATGAGACTACAACAATATAGACTGGACTCTTATTTGATCAACATGCTTGTGCATATGAGCTTCTCCAATTAGACTATGGGAACCATGAGTTGTTCAAAATTTGGGCATAGATACTTGCTAATTGGTTTTACATGAATGTTACTTACATTAATTGCTTATGCTTGACAATTACCTTACTTCATGGTTGGGATTTCTGGATATTAATTAGCCTTAGTGTGAAAATAATGTTTCAGGTCTGACCTGCCCCACACTGCCTAGCACTCAAAACAGGTTTGAGCAGCTGGCTACTCAAAACTCAGTTTCCTTTGGGTTGGTAGCCTCGCCCATGGGCTCCCCTGCCTTTCAGAAAAATTAAAACAAATAAATTAAAAGGGTGAGATGTGGGAAAACTTAGTTAAGATGGGTAGCATTCTAAGCCAATGGTACCTCCTTAGCCACACCCATGGAGTGAGGTGTAGTGATGAAAAGATTTAGTATTCGGCCCTGAGAATTGAGTCATGATGGATATTTAAGCAGACATCTTGGAATAAAATCTCTCTCTGCATTTGAACCTCAACCTGCGTACACGTGGTACACGTGGTGTGCTTTCCTGTGTGTATTTTCCACATGGGTCATCCCAGGATTAAGTGGGCCCCACCAAAACTCTCAGTGGCATCCCCACAGGTAGCCATCAGAGGCTTCTTGTGGGAGCCTATGCAAAGACTTGGCAAGCCAACTGGCTGAGCACTTCCACCCCACAACCTGGTCTGGCCAAGCTATTTGCTCAACACAGAGCCTTGGCTTTGGGGCTCTGGTCACCACCCCATTATGGCCACATAAATTTCATCTGCCTGGGGCTAACCACACCCCAAGACAGATCTCACAGTCTGGTGTTTCCCTGAAAGCCTCTGTTCATTCAAGACCCAGCCAGCTACTCCATACTCTCTTTGCAGGATGGTGATCAAACTGGAGGACCCTATTCCATCCAATTCCTGCTAATACTCAAACACAAGCCTGATGAGCTTACCTTATGCAAACATGGAAAATAACGGACCAGGGACTCTCATCTGATGGCAAAGAATAATCTGTTTATTGTATACAGTACCTCTCTTACATAAGCAGAGTGATGTCATCCCTCAGGGTTCACTCCCAGCCCCTGCGTGACACTCTGTAAATATACTGAGCTCTGTATCACAAGTTTGTCTCACACGGTTTATTGATACAAGCCTTTCTCACCTAAGGGCAGATTCAGGTGTGAAGGACAGGCAGTCAATTAAAAACAATGCAGCTACATGAGGTCTTCCTCTTTCTACACTACTCCAAAACCGTAACAAAAAGTTATACACATAATACCTTTATATCAGTCCATACTAATTGTTAGAGGCTACAAGAGAAACAGTGCCAGCCATGAGAAACATCCCTTTAATTGTTGGACAAAGTAGTCCAAGAGACTCCAAAAATTACACAGAATATTGCCACAGCTGTGTATTGCCTCCAAGAACTTGAAGATAAAACACTATATTGCTGAAAACAGTACATACTTCAGACACGAAATTTGGATCAATGGAGCTGAAACTGACCAGGAATTGATCTTCCCTGATGGCTAGCTCTCATGGATTTGTAGAGCACTATATAAGCTGCTAAGGAAGAAAATCAGTCAATGGGCAAGCCCCAGGATTAAGGCATAATATCCACAATAATGAATGGCACAGAAAACTATATTTGTGTGTTAGAGCCACTTTTATATTGGGGGTAATCAACAGGGACCTAATTGGATTAATAGCCCAATCAATGGGAGGGGACTCATGTGTGGTACTGCAAACATAACCAATACATATGACAGAAGAGATCATAGACCTTAGGGTAGACCCAAAGGCTGTCAGATTCTATACAAATGTAATTTCTTACTTTGTGCAAAATATGGATCCTTATATTTATAGACAAGCATCGCAGTTACCATTCATCAAAGAAGCTACTTTTGTAACAGAGTACGATTATTAGAGTTTCACTTTAAGTTGAGCAATTCACAATCTTTGTATCGGGCACACAGAGATTGTGAATTGGTCAACTTTAAGTGAAACATTTACAATGCAACCTCAATAAATAAGCCTCACAAAACATAATGGAGTAGAGAGAATAAGAATGCATCTCTCAATGAAAATCCCACATGCAGCATAGAGCCATGAACACAAAAAAGACACAAGTGGCCGACCTATAGAGAATAAGAATCCGCAGAGTGTGGGTCTTCTCACAAGACTATTAACTCCACTATTCCAGGGCTCAGGGACCATTGCAGAAGAGGGAGTGGAAAAGAGAATACTAGGGAGGAGGTACACGACCATGTGGAAATAAAGTCCTACAGTCTTCTGGAACCTTTTCTTATGGACTTACCATAATGGTGTCAGGATGCACAAGACCCATGCAAACTCAAGTAGACAAAACTCAGCACAGTATTGGGCAGTAGGCCCTACTCTTAGCCAAAGAACTATTGGTAGCTGATTATTTCTGGGTGAGGAAGCAATGTTCTTCTTTTTTTTTTTTTTTTTTTTTTTTTTTTGTCTTTTCAGAACAGGGTGCTCCCTGTAGCCAGCTGTCCTGAACCACTGGATGTGTCTGTAGACCTGGGTGGCTTGAACTCACAAAGACGACCTGCTCTGCTCCAAGATGCTAGGTTAAATGGCGTGGCGCCACATGCCTGGTGTGATGTTTTTTTAAAGGAAAATTGCTTCTAAAGGGAAATAATTCTAGATGATTGAAACAAGACTCAGTGATGAACGGATTAGCGATTGCACTGGAAGACATCTGAGAACACTACTTGAGTCCATAGGCCTTACCATAAATGAAAGAATGCATAAAATCCTGTGGGCACGGCTATGAGAGCGATGGCAGAATCAAAAGAAGGTATGCAATTGATAAGACATGTTTGCATGAAGATAACAAGATTCATCAAATATTTATAAATATGTGAAGTATAATTTGTTATTTTAAAGAATGCGTACATTCACTGCAGAAACAAAATGAAAGCAATTAAAAATATGCAACATTATTCATTTCCTATGATGAGATGACTAAACCAGATTTAAAACATATTTCACTATTTTTATAATGCTGATGGACTATTCTATTCATTTCTTTTCTTTTTTTTTTTTTTTTTTTTTGGTCGTTTCGAGACAAGGTCCCCCTGTAGTCCAATTTGTACTTGAACTCATAGAGATACACCTGCCTCTCCCTCCTGAGTGCTATAATGAAAGGCATGCTCCACGATGCCCAGTGCTTTCATTTCTTACTATTGCAAAGATATGTAAAATTCTTCTTTCAGTGCTTGCTTATTCTGTATTTTAAGATATTAACAGCCAACTCTATAATTGTAATTTACTGTAAGTCATCAGCTAAAAAGCTTTATTCATAATATTGGGTTATATCCTTTGTATCAGATTGAAACAACATATGATTCATGAAGTAACAAGTTATTTTAGTTATAATTATTTTGTTTTCAGTAGAAAAAAATTATAGATAAGATTGTGTGAATTATGCTAATAGAAAATAAAATTTACTTTCACAATAAAACTGCCTTCTGTTAAACAATAGCAATATTTAATTCTGTCCATTTAGTAGCTTTGTATTTTTGTTTGCTTAGTTGTTTGAGACCAAGACTCACGTACTCCATTTGGGATAAAATTCACTGTCTAGCAACGGATGACCTTGAACTGCTTTTCCTGTTTCTACCAAATTCTTGGATTACAGATCTATGGAAGTATATCTAGCTATAATAGTTTTAGAGTTTAATTTTATTTTGTGAAAAAAAAATCCTATAACAGGGCTGGAGAGATGGCCTAGTGGTTAAGAGTGCCGACTGCTCTTGCAGAGGACCCGGGTTTGATCCACAGCACCCATATGCTGGCTGAGAACCGTCTTTAACTCCAGTTCCAGGGGAATCTGACATCCTCTTCTGACCTCCATGGCATTGCACAACATGGGTGCACAAACCTACATGCAGACTGTACATTCATGTGTGTATAAATAAATATTAAAAAAATAACAATTATATCATTTCTAATATCAAATTATATTTACTCTGTATCACCAAGTATCCTACAGAGCACATATTTTTGTTTCAGAATTCTATAGTTTATAAATTAAAGATATTAATATATAGTTGTAAGTCAGGATTTAGAACTCAAATGTTTTTCATGAAGAAAATTCCATCAAATAATAGCAAATTAATAAATAATAATCACTTATTTTTGTTTCAGTGTAATCTACATGAATTCCAAGGTCTGCCACATATAAGTTGGGTTATCATAATTAAGTGAAAATATATAAAAATTCCAAACTCTCAAATAAGCATTTTTAAATGAGATACAAAATGAAGTGTGTTTATTAATTATAATCTTTTCTCTAATTAAAACTAAAATTTAGGGACATTGTCATCATTACTAGCTTAGATTTTGTTTTTAACTGAAAATGTTCAGGACTTTTTAGAAAATAAGAAAGACAGAAAAACAGTATATCAAAATAATAACACTACATACCCCCAAAACATTACAATGATAGTAAAATAATTCCATGAGAGCCAGCTGTATATAAAATTGACTGTTTAGATGAAATGAGCTTGTCTTCTAAAAGAGACTGCCATTTTTTTGAGTCCTGAAATATAACTTCTAGGCCCAGATAATTTCACTGAAGAATTCCCCCAATGACAAGTGAAAACCAACACCACTGCTCTACAATATATTCCATAAAGTGAGAGATGCCAGAGTATTTTCCTATTTGTTGTGTGAAATAATTATTACTCAATAATGAAACCAAAGGAAACACATTAACAAGAAATTATAAAAAATATCTCCAGTGACCATAGAAACAAACTTCTTTTGCAAATAACGAATAAGATGGAAAATGGTAAAGATATTTAGACATAATGATGAAGCAGAGTTTATTCAAGTACATAAGGTAGATTTAACATTTGAAAATTAAATCAACACAAAATAAATGCTTAACAAGCTAAAGATGAAATATCACATGAGCCTATCATTTGGTATAGAAAAGGATTTGATGAACTTCAATACTCATTCATGGCTTTACAATTTCTCAGAAAAAATAGGGGTAGAAGGAAGGATCAACATTTTGATAAAATTCATCTTTAAATCACATAGTGCTAAAATTACAGTTAACAGTGAAAGATAGAATGTTTTCTATTTAAGATTTGGAACAGGACAATGGTGTCCACACTCAGGAATACATTTAAACATGGTACTTAACGTTCTTAGTGCAATAAATTGGTGACATAATATTTGAGTCATAAATTGTAAAACAAGAAATAGAATTTCCCCTATTCAAAAATGTTGGAATTATCCACATAAAAATGCCAAGATGATCACATACAATCCCCAAGAAATATGTGTCTTAAAAAAGGCATTTGCCGGCATGGTGGCACACATCTTTAATCCTAGCACTTGTGAGTTCGAGGCCAGCCTTGTCTACAGAGTGAGCTGCCGGCCAGCTGGGAATTAAAGGGAGACCCTGTCTCAAAAATACCAAAAAGGGTGTCAATATACCTGATAAAATAAAAAAAAATATACTTTAATATAAACAACTAAGTGGTCACTGAAATAAAAAAATGTAACATAATTTGCAGTCTCTTGATTTGAAATAACTATGTTTAATAAACTATAGATTTTCTATAACAAAAAAATACTGTTTAAAAGCACTTAGTGGGCCTTTCGATTGTGACTCATTGAGCCATCAAGAAGGGGCAGAATGAAAACACCACTTTTGGGTGAAGTGGCAACTTGTGTTGTTTTAATTCAATCAGTGTCATGACAAGAAAAAAAAATACTATTTTGAAAAGTAAGTAAATAAATATCAACTCATAAGAAGTCACCAATCCTTGTGTGTATGGAATAGATACTCCATTTTTAAGTTGATAGTTCTACATAAATTGACATATAGTCTCAACAAAATTCCAATCAATATTTAAGTATAATATTTTATAAAATATAAAGTTCTAGACAGCAGGACTACAGGGTGGTGGCCAAGGCAGCTGCAACTGCCTGGAACCCCTTGCCCCTACCCTTTATGGCTTCTTAACACCTAGAAAGTCGCAACCTCTGTTACCAGCATCCGGAGTGGCATGGGCAGAGCTACATAGACAGACAGCAGGACTACAGAGAGGCGGCCAGGGGAGTTGAAACTGCGTGGAGCTCCCCCTTTCCCCCTGCAGCTAGGGAGCAACAAGAAACCCCGAACCTCGGGTACCAGAGTGCAAAGCTGCATGGGCAGAACTAGAGAGGCAGAGAGCAGGAATCCCTCGCCCCCCCCCCCCAAAAAAAGCTGGTGGTGATGTGGTGTGGAGGATCCAGTGGGCATAGTGAAGGTGATTCTAGCCTGCACAGCCAACACAGAGGAACTGGCTGGTAGGAAGCAGAGTGAGTGACCAAGCATTCCTCCATATTACATTTGAGATTAGCACAGGAATGCAAACAACAAAACAAATCCACATACCAAAATCACAAGGAAAAAACAACATTGGAAAAGCTCATAATAAATGCACACCAAACTCTACAATTTCTATAGAAGATCCCTACAAGGAGATCGCCCTGGAAGGAAATTAAGACACGGAACTTAGAAGAACAGTTGTAGACATATCCAAAGAGAGAAATCAAATAATATAACGAACAAACGAGAGAATTAAGGTGAAAGACTGAAAAACTCAGAAGGAACTAGAAGGAAATAATGATAAACTCCGGAACGAAATAGAGGGAGAGAATGGCATACTCTGGAAGGAAATGGAAACACTGAAAAGATCTCAAGCTGAAATGAAAAAAGAAACTGAACAGCAAAGCAAAGAGCTACAAGAAGAGAATTACAAGCTCCAAAATGAAGTGGAAATACTAAAGAATTTGCAGGATTAAATAAAAAAGGAAATTGAACATTCAGCCAATCAACAGAAAAGGATGGGAAAAAGCCTCAGAATCAGAATGGATGAACTAGAAAAACAAATATCAGACCTACAGGATAACATGGAACAACTAGAATAGTCAAGTAAAGATAATGAAAAATTTTAAAAAATACAAGAGTAGCACAACCAGGAAATGTGACACACTATGAAAAGACTAAATCTCTGCATCATAGGGATAGAGGAGGGAGAAGAATCCCAAGACAACAGTACTGATCAGATCTTCAATAAAATAATAAGAGAAAATTTCCCCAAATTGAAAAAAGATAAACCCATGCAAATATAAGAAACAAATAGTGGGGGCTGGAGAGATAGCCTAGCGGATAAGAGCACTGACTGCTCTTGCAGAGGACTCGGGTTCGATCCCCAGCACCCACATGGCGGCTAAGAACCTTCTGTAACTCCAATTCCAGGAGAACTCCAGTTCCAGGTCAATCCGAGACCCTCTTCTGACCTCCGAGGCATTGCACGACACGGGTGCACAAACCTACATGCAGACAGTACATTTATACACATACAAAACTAAATAAAATTTTAAAAAATTAAAAAAAAAAAGAAACACATAGTACACCAAATAGAGAAGACCAGAAAAGAAATACCCCATACCATATCATAGTTAAATTGCTGGATGCCCAAAACAAAGACAAAAATACTGAAAGCCACAAGAGAAAAATAACAAGTTGCATATAAGAGGAAACCCATGAGAATACAACTGACTTCTCAGTGCAAACTATTAAATCCAGAAGAACATAGACCAAAATATTCCCAGCACTAAACAACGTTAGATACCAAGCCAGATTATTATGCTCAGCAAAAATGTTGATTATAGTGGAAGGAGAAAGAAAAATCTTTCATGTTGTAAACAATGTGAAAGAATACATATAAAAAAATACTTCAGAAAATACTTGAAGCAATTCAAAGAACAGAGGAAAGGAGGAACTATCTCCAAGCAACTAAAGAGAGAAATTAATAAAATCATAACAACATAAATAAAAACCTAGAACAAGAATGCAAACAAACAAAATGAAAAAACAAGTTGAAAGGAAGTAGCTCATACCTCTTAGTAATAACCTTAAATATTAATGATATGAACTCCCAATCAAAAGATATACACTGGGAGTATGGATTAAGAAACAGACGCCATCTATATGCTGGCTACAAGAAACCTATCTCACCCACAAGGATAGTGACCAGCTTAAAGTAAAAGGATGGGAAAAAAATTATTCCAAGCAAATGGTACCAAAAATCAAGCAGGAGTTGTTATTGTAATATCAGACAAAATAAACCTCAGAGTAAAATTAATCAGAAAAGACTAAGAGGGCCATCACATCCTTATCAAAGGAACAATTAATTATGAAGATTTCAAAGTCTTAAATATTTATGGAACAAACTCAGGTGTAATGAAATTTATAAACACAATTCTGTATGACTTCAAGGCACATATTGATCTGAGCACACTTATAGTGGGGGGCTTCAATACCCCAGTGAGCCCCTTAGATAGATCAACTAAACAAAAAAATAAACAGAGAGACATCCACACTGATCAACACAACACACCAAATGGTCCTCACAGAAATGTACACAATATTCCACCCTATATCAGAGAATATATTTTCTACTCATCTCCTCATGGAATAGTCTCTAAAATCGAACAAATACTGAGAGAAGAAAAGAAATCACAATGAATACAAAACTACTGAAATTATTTCAGGCAATCTTTCAGAACACAGTGTGATAAACTCAAAATCAACACCAGAAAAAGCCATGCTAGCTGCAAGAACAGATGGAGATTAAACAACACAATCCTGAATAATGAATGGGTCAGGGAAGAAATAAAGAATGAAATAAATGTATTCAAGAAACTCAATGAAAAAGACAATACAACACAACAAAAGCTATGGGATACTTTAAAAGCAGTCCTAATAGGGAAATTTATAGCCCTAAGTGCCTATCACAAAAAAAAAGAAAAGAAACAGAACAAGTAAACGATCTAAAACTGCAGCTAAAAACACTTGAGAGACAACAACAAATGAACCCTAAACACAACAGACAGGAAGAAATATCAAAAATCAGAGCAGAAACCAATGAAATAGAAAAAAGAAAACAATACAAATAATCAATGAATGCAAAAGCTGGATATGTGAAAGGATAAATGATAGATGGACATCAAGCCCAGTTAACCAAAAGAAAGAAAGAGCAACTCCAGATCAATAGCGTTCCTGACGAAAAGGGAAACAACCCAACAGACAAAGAAAAGATCCAGACAATCATACAAAAATACTTCAAAAACCTATATGCTACTAAATTTGAAAACCAAAATGAAATGGATCAATATCTGAAATCCCGGAATCAACAAAGCTTAACCAAGAAGAGATTGATAGCTTAAAGTATTAAACCATAATAGTGGAGGAAATTGAAATTGTAATAAAAAAAAAAACTGTGAATTAAAAAAAGCCCAGGTTTCACAGCAGAATTCTATAAAAAATTTAAAAAGTACTTACAACCATTACCATTCACACTGTTCAGAAGAATACAAACAAAGAAATAATCCAAATCCCTTCTATGAAGCCAGCATCACTCTAATACTAAAACCAGGCAAAAACACAACCAAAAATAGTACTGTAGAGCCATCTCATTAATGAACATCAATGCAAAAATTTTCAACAAAATGCTTGCAAATCACAAACAGACTCACATCAAAAAGATCATCCATCTTGATAAAGTTGGATTCATACCAGAGATGCAGGGATGATTCAGTGTATGTAAATCAATAAATATCATAAAACACGTAAATGCACTGAAAGACAAAAAACCCACAATCGTCTCAATTTATGCAGAAAAAGCCTTTGCATCCCTTCATGTTTAAAGTTCTATAGGGAATTAGACTGAAAGGAACATTCCTCAACATAATCAAAGCCATATACAACAATCCCACTGCCAACATCATCCTAAATGGGGAAAATTAAAAGCATTTCCCTTAAAGGAGGGAACTTGGCAAGGCTGACTTTTGTGGCCATTGCTTTTCAATATAGTGCTCAAAATGCTTGCTAGGGCATTAAGGCAAGAAAGGTAAATTAAAGGAATAATAATTTGAAAAAAGGAAGTCAAACTATCCCTTTTTACAGATGATATCATAGTTTACCTAAGGCATGCTTAAAAGTCCACCAGAAAACTCCTAAAAATGATTACGAGTTTCAGTAAAGTGTCAGGATACAAAATTAACCTAGAAAGATCAGTAGCCTTTCTTTACACCAACAATAAGCAACTGGAGAAGGAATATAAGGAGACCTTTCCACTCACAATAGCCTCAAAAAAAAAAAAATACTTGGGAACAAACCTAACCAAAGCCACGAAAGATCACTACAAATAAATAAATAAATAAATAAATAAATAAATAAATAAACCCCTGAAGAAGGAGATGGAAGATTACATCAAAAGATGGAAAGACCTCCTATTCTCATAGATTGGGAAAATTTAAAGAATAAAAATCTCCATTCTACCCAAATTAATATACAGATTAAACACAAACCCAGTTTAAATCCTCAGGAGTTTCTTCACAGACTTGGAAAAAAAGTTTTAAATTCATATGGAAAATCAAAATCCCCTGAATAGCTAAAGCAACCCTGAGTGGAAAGTGCAATAGGAGAGATCACTTTACCAGACTTCAAACTATATTACAGGGCTATAGTCATAAAGACAGCCTGGTATTGGCACAAAACAGACACTTTAAGCAAAGGAACAATTGAAGATCCAAACTGGAGATCATACAATTTCAGCCACCTCATATTCCACGAATGAACCAAAGAAGTTCAATGGAGAAAGATAGCATCTTCAGCAAATGGTGTTGGAAAAATTGGACCACCATTTGTAGAAGGACAAAATTAAACTCCTACTTCTCACCCTGTACAAAATCAACTCTAAGTGGATCAAAGACCTCAATGTGAAACCCAAAACTCTGAAGGTGATAGAAGAAAACATTGGCAGCAAACTACAAGACATAGGTGTAGGAAAAGACTTTCTAAATCAAACAGCATTTGCATAGGAAATAAGGTCAATAGTTGATAAGTGGGACCTCATCATACTCAAAAGCTTCTGTACAGTGAAAGAAACAAGGAAATGAAGAGAAAGCCCACAGAGTGGGAGGAAACCTTCACCAATCATACATCTGACAGAGCATTATCCTCCAGAATGTATAAACTACTCAAAAAACAAGAAAATAAGAAAATAAATGACCTACTCAAAAGATGGAGTAAAGAACTGCACAGAGACTTCACAAGTGATGAAGTAAAGATGGCAGAGAAACATCTTAAAAAGTGTTCAACATCATTAATAATTAAGGTAATGCAAATTAAAACTACTCTAAGATATCATCTCACTCAGATAAAATTTGCTAAGATCAAGAAAACAAAAGACGCCAAATGGTGTAGAGGTTCTAGGGAAAGGAGAACACTCATCCACTGCTGGTGGTAATGTAAACTCGTACAACAATTATGGAAACCAGTGTAGAGAACCCTTAAAAGACTCAAAATGGGGCCGGGCGTGGTGGCGCACGCCTTTAATCCTAGCACTCATAAAATTTAAAAAATGAATAAATAAATAAAATATAGTTTAATATGGGCTAAAGAACAAGTATTGGGGTGAAAAAGAGATGTTAGAAGAAAATAAAAGTTCCTTAGAAGAGTTGTCACATTTTATTAATTTTATATGTCTCGTGTTAATCCTAAATAAAAAGTCAAAGAAAAAAATCAAATCATCTCACTACAAGAAGAGGGAAAGAATACCAAAGAAAAAGATTATTACAAAATTATCAGTAAACAATTAATCAGTATGCATATATATATATATGCATGTTGTATGTATAGTTCTTTATTACTTAATTAGTGGATTAAAAACAAGTATATATTGCCTTCAAGTGATTCACGCCAGCCTTTTGCATGTAATATTGTTAATTATAAACTTGTTTATTATGGTACAACCTACATATTATATTTTTGCATACAAGTACTATCATTTTAAAGTTTTTGTCTCCAAATACTGCCTTAAATATGTAGAATCAAGAACATATATAAAGTTAATGTTTCCATGAAGTAAACATTCTTTTGACAATAAACCGAGCTCTCCAAATAATAAATCATGCCCTCTTTCTAAACGGTGGTGAGAAACTGTTTTTTACAAGCCTTCACTGAGAGTACAGAATGCAGAAGTCTCAAGCAGCATGAAATTTAAATAGCAGGATCTCTAGATGCCAGCACTCAGCCAATAAAACATAGATATAGATAGATGGCAGTGCTTACAACTGAATTTTTCTCAAATACATGTGAAATATTCTCCAAAACAAATCATCCATGAGATCATAAAAAATAGTCTTAGCAAAACTAAAAAAAAAAAATTAAATCAAGTGTCCAATCATTATGACTCTAATTTTATGATACTGTGAGTCAATACTAGAAAGAGAACTGGAAACTGGACAAATGTATCTTAATTCACTAACATACTCTTATGGATGCTGTGGAGATTTCTCATTTCTTGTCTTATTGAAGGAAAGAAGAAATTCAAGAGATAAAAGACAATTTGAACAGAATTTTATTTAACAAAGCTAGACAAAAGAAAAGAGTCCAAAGAGAGTTTGGAATGGGCTGTCTCAAAGGAGAAGAATAGTGGGTTTTTAATTGCGGGTTTTAAAGAAAGTTTTTGTGAGCATTTATGAGGTATTATTTGATCATCCAGGATCTTCAGGTAGGACCTAAGTATAGAATGCTTTAGGCAAGCCCATCCTCCATCCCTACTTTCATTAGCAAGAGGTGGGTGGGAAAGGAACCTCAGACCCCTGCTGCTCCAGATCTGAGGCAATATGAACTACAGTAGTACATTAATCAGACCTACTGCACTATCTAGTATCTCCAAACTCCTAGTTGTAGCCGACATCATGTATACAGGCCATATATCAACTTAGAGCTCCCTTTCCTTTAGAAACCATTTTTGTTCGTTTTTGTTTTTCTGTTTTGTTCTCATTTCCTTTGTGTTTTGTGTTGCTATTTTGTTGTTATTGTTGATGTTGTTGTTGTTTGTTTACTTTTATTTCTGAGACAGGGTCTCCCTTTAGCCCCAGCTGGCCTGGAAGTCACACTGTAGACCAGGCTGGCCTGGAGCTCAAAGAGATCCACCTGTCTCTCCTTCCTTAGTGCTGGGACTACAGGCATGTACCACCAGTCTACATCCTTTAGAAACCTTTAAAAACACAAGGTTAATTGGTGAAGACTATTATAGAACCTGTTCTTATAATTTAATCTGTTGTAGTTAGGTGCATTAGAGTAAAAAATCTGTGAAAGTCCAACAGTATATGTAGGAGGGGGTATGTTATAATTCTTTCTGCTAATCAGCTAGAAATTAACTTGGTTTACTCAGACCTCTTAGACTCAGTTTATAGCTCTCTCATAAATCATCCTATAGTGTTTCCAATCTCTTTGTGTTAACTCTAACATTCATTTTAATTCACACTATTTTTTAAAACAACTTTTAGATTTAAAAAATCAAACGTAAGTATAGAAATACATTGAAACAAGTGAAAATGAAAACATGTCATATAAAAATATATAAGATGTAGCAAAAGGAAAACTAGTAGAGAAGTTTATAGGAAAATACTGATTAATCCAGCACTTGGTATTTAGCAAAATACACAGCAGCGTCTGTATACAAGAAAAAATTCTTCTTTCACTCATAATTTTGTCGGTTGAATTTATAATGAGTACGTGATTGGCTTTCATTTTGGAATAGATACAATGGCTGATGATGGATGGAGCAATGCTAAGGTATTTTTAATTTTTTATTATTAATTTTATTTATTTCTGTATGTGTATGAATGTACTGTCTGCATGCAAGTTTGTGCACCCGTGTCGTGCAATGCCACGGAGGTCAGAAGAGGGTGTCAGATTCCCCTGGAACTGTAGGTCTCCTGGAATTGGAGTTTCGGACGGTTCTCGGCTGCCATGTGAGTGCTGGGGATCGAACCCGGGTCCTCTGCAAGAGCGGTCGGCGCTCTTAACCGCTAGGCTATCTCTCCAGCCCTGGTAAGGTATTTTTAAAGGGAGGGTCCTATGACAGACATGGAAGCTGAATAAAAAACTGAAATCCCATGGGGCTGGAGAGATAGCCTAGCGTTTAAGAATGCTGACTGCTCTTGCAGAGGACCCGGGTTCGATCCCCAGCACCCACATGGCGGCTGAGAACCCTCTGAAACTCCAATTCCAGGAGAACTCCAGTTCCAGGGGAATCCGACACCCTCTTCTGACCTCCGTGGCATTGCATGACACGGGTGCACAAACCTGCATGCAGACAGTACATTCATACACATAGAAAGTAAAAATAAAAAATTAAATTAAAAAAAGAAAAGGAAAAAAAATTTAAAAAGTACTAAAAAAAAAAAACTGAAATCCCACAATCATTTCCAAGATTATGCACAAAGTGTCCTAACTAACACTATTTAGCTCTTTAAAAGCTTCATGTTAACTCTTAATGATCTACCAAATTTAAGTCACAATGAACCTTTAGGGTACAAGCAAATTATATGCAAGTCATACCAATTCCTGCATTTAAAAAGAAAGATCTTGGGGTTAGAGAGGTGACTCAGTAGTTAAGGACACTGGCTGCTCTTGCAGAAGACTTAGGCTTTGTTCTCAGTACCTGATGGCAACTAACTACCAACCATAACTCCAAATTCAGGGAATCTGATTTTGTCTTCTGGCCTCCATGGGCATTGCACACATGGGTAAACTTACATATATGGAGACAAAAACACTAATACATATAAAATAAAAATAAATCAAGAAAATTTTTAAAAGAAGTATTAGAATAGAAAATATTCTCTGTAACATTGCCTGGTAAAATCTGTAAAATCTATAAATCTGTAGTCTTGTCTGTTGAAAAATCTACCTTTCCAGTTTCACTGGTAAATCATGTGGTCATGGTTCCACTCCTGGGAAGGAAAATTCACCTTAGATTATGCTAAATAGATGGGTGGAATATTTAGTGTGTTAATGAGATAGTAAAATTTTCCTGCCTGGAATCCTACACTCATTTTTCTGGTTTCAGTAGGCTCTTTCATAACTTACTGAATGAAGTACGAACAGTACTAAAGAAGTATTTACAATGATAATTGTCTACATATTGTTAGCAAAAGGAAAACCTTTTCAGTAAATAGTGCTCCACTACATGAATCAAGCCAAATGTGGTTGGAGAGATAGCTCAATGGTTTAGAGCACTGGCTGCTCTTGCAGAGGACCCAAATTGGAATCTCAGCACATTTGGCAGCTGATAACTGTTCATCAGTAACTCAGGTTGCCTGTTTCTGACTTCTTCAGGGGTTGCATGACACAAGCATACTTGTACATATTCAGGCAATGTATTCATACATGCAAAACTAAAATTAATAAATAAAATATTTAAAATGAAAGAATCAAGGTAAATGAAAAAAAAACTGAAGCCACTGCTCATAATAAATATCAGAAAAGAAATTAAATGGAGACTATACAAATTGCAAATAAAAATAAGAAAAGAAATTTTTAGTTAGGTAAGATACGATTGATTAAAAAAAAAAAAGAGAGACAAACTTCCAGTCAATGAAACTAGAAATAAAAATAAAAATATTGCAACAGATGACACAGAAAGTAAAATAATCATAAAATCCCATTACCTTGATTTGTACACAGATTGAATAACCTAGAGGAAAGAGATAATTTCCTAGAAAACTGTAACCCAATAAGATTGAATTATAGGGCCGGGCGTGGTGGCGCACGCCTTTAATCCTAGCACTCGGGAGGCAGAGGCAGGCGGATCTTTGTGAGTTCAAGGCCAGCCTGGTCTACAGAGTGAGTTCCAGGACACTCGGGCTACAGGGAGACCCTTCATCAAAAAAAAGAAACAAAAAAAAAAAAAAAAAAAGATTTGAATTACATGGAAAAGCAAAAAAAAAAAAAAAGTAACAGAAAGCCTGAACTGGAATATAACTACAAAATTTAAATAACAATTAAAAAAGCACAGGCTTAGCTGCCATCAGCATGAATTCTATCAAAGGTTAAAATTAGTGATTTTAATCTTAATCTTGAAAAAAAAGAAAAAAAAGTAGAGAAAACTTTGAAATTAATTTTATGAGATCAGGAATGCACTGACAGCAAAACCAAATAAATGACAAGAAATGAAGTGGTCAATAACTCTCAAGAACATAGATGCAAAAATATTCAATAAAACATCTATGAATTTTATTGACTAACTCATCAAAAATATTGTTCATCTTGATAAAGTAAAATATATGCCTGAAATACAGGGTTGATACAGTATATCAATATCAGCAGTCTGTTAGGGTCTGAGAATCTACACCAGACACACGGAAGGAGGGAAAACCAAGACTTTATTTTGGGGAAAAATAAACCAGCATGCTGAGGTGGGAGGGAAAAGGCTCAGACCCAGAGAAGTTGGCTCACAGGCCTTTTATACAGGGTCTAGGGGAATTTTAACGGGGTTTGGGTAACTTCTAGCCTTATTGGATAATAGCAGAGCTACAGCTCATGGTTAGGTCAGCCCACCTGCCCCCACAGACCAAAGGTTATCTTTAGACACAATCTTGGGACTGGAATGAGGAAATGTTTAATCAGTCCACCTGTCCTCACATAACAACAGTATCAACAGTTATCTGAAGCATGCTTGTGCATGGATAGCAAAGAACCCAGGGACAGGACTGTGTGTGCTCAGTTATCCTGTTATGCCCAAACCATTGGGACCCCCAAAAGACCACCAGGACATGCGGCTCCGATTTAAATACAAAAAGTCTTAATTCAAGCTCGAGCTTGGACCGCAACCCTTCTGACCTTCTGACGCAGCAGGCGGGAAGAAGCAGTCCTGTAGCTCAGAAGGGAGGATACTTTAAAGGAACCTAATCTAGGGTAATTTTTCTTTATCTGGATCAGACCAGACCTGTTTCCCAAGCCTCGGATGTATCTGGTAGACTTCAGCCGGGAGAAAGTAAATGCTTAACCTTTGTCCAGAGTAGAAGTCTGGAATTAACTCTTATCTCCTCAATGCTAAATACCAAATTTGGGAGATTAAAAAATAAAAAATATATGATTATCACAATATGTTCTGTTTAAAATAATTTTAAAATTCGAACTTCCTTCTTCAATTAACAGTCAACAAATTACACATAGGAAAATTTTCAACATAATGAAAAAATCACTTATTAATAATTATCAGAAAACATTATAGTTAATGGAGGAAAATGATCCAGTATAAAAAAGGATGAAATTTCTAAATTTGTATGACACAAAGACAATGTCCAATAATTCTTTGCAGGGCTGGATTAATACTCAGTCATTAAAGTGCTTTCTTCTCAAACCTCAGGACTACAGTTTGGATCTTCCACAGCAGTGCAAAAGCTGGGCATGGTGGTTACTATAATGGAAGTAGAGAAATGCTTCCTTGGTTGCTAAAATATCTTACAATGTTATGGTAATTAAGAACTTTAGAGCAGCAAAAGCTCTAAGACTGGATATAAGAAAGAAGAAGCCAAACAGGAATCTTGCCCCCTGTAGTCACCCAGTATAGAAGTCTTTCCTGTAAACTTTACCCTGGACAGAAGTCTTTGTTTCTCCAGCTGTCACATTCCTGTAGGCTTTGTGACCATATGTTATCTGTCAATCATTTATTTAATTACTACCTATGTGTTATTTACTCTTTGTTTGACTTTGTCTTCTGGATATAAAAGCCTCCAAAGATTCAGTCAAGGGGCTGACTCCTTTATGGAATGATTCTTCAATCAGACATGCTAGCATGAAATTAAACTCTTTCTCCTCACTTGACTTTGGCTTCGGTCTCATGAATTTCCCATAATATTTCCTTGAAGAGAAAGAGATGGGCAGATACTGGGAGTCTACTGAGCAGGGAAACTAGTTGACTGGTGAGCTCCAGTCTCAGTGACTCCCAGTATCTGCCAATCTGCCAGTCACACACACAAGCACACACACAAGCACACACATACACACACACACACACACACACACACAAACACCCAATACTCATTGTAGATTTACAGTAATATGACTTAATCAGAGACTACATCAAGATGTAATTTAGGTGGTGCATCATGGTATATACCCTTTTTTCTCAGCATTCAGGAGGCAGACACAATTGGATCTCTTTGAGATAGGAAGGAAGTCTGGTCTATGTACAGACTTCCAGGCCAGGTGGAGTATTAGAGAGGCCCTATTTCATAACCAAACAACACCACCACCAACAACAAAGAAGATGTAATATTTGAATAAAAACTTCATACTATTTATAAATCTAATAGAATTTTCATATATAAAGCTATAAAATATTGAGAAAAGAAATAAATTACATAAGAAAATGAAATATATCCTATATTCATATTGGTGGAATTAATATTAACTGCCAAGTTCCTATTCCTTTGGCTATCTCTAAGAACCATTTGCTCATTTCTCATTTGCTCATTCTTTCAGTGAAACAGTATTTGCAGCAGGAAATGGAGAAGTAGATGTCAGGACACACACTAATGTTAACAGAGAATCTCATACTTTAATCCCTAGGCCTAGATTAATATACAGAACAACAAACATTTCTCTTATTGTTTGAAATGAGAAAAGCAGGCTACTTTCAGCTCTTTGGTATGTAAATCATGCACATTCATACTCTACCTTAAACTATCTTGAAGAGAAGGCAGGGTATGGCCCTGAGGAATAAAAGTAGCACATGTCTCAGTGAGTTAATTTACATTATAAACAGTGACTTTTAGGATTCAAGGTAAGTTAGAATTCTAGAGTCCATATTAAGTCCATTTTAAACATTCCAACAACTTGTCAACTACAAGAAAGTGAAAGTAAGGAAATGGTCAATAAGCATAAACTTTTAGGTTAATGCAAACCCCTTATATGAGTCAGAAAGTATTTTCTTCTTCAGTTTTCAGGAAGAGTTTGAGAGTTTGAGAGCTGACTCCAGGAATAATGCTCATTTCTTAAATATGTACCATAAAAGTGAAAGCCCGATATCTTTAGTCATACATTTTAGCTTGTTTTGCCCGTTTGATTTTTATTTCCTATGAAAGAGACCTTCTCGGGGTTGCAGGGGAGATTCCATAATGCGCCAGGGCAGATTTGTTTGTTCCAACAGGACAAAACGTCACCAACTTAATGGCTGAGAAAGAAAAGATACAGCTTTGCATTGAGTAGGATGTACGAAAAAGTGGCAATGGAAAGGCTGACCCGTCTGAACATTGAAAGGAAGAAAAGCCTCAGATTGCCATAAACATCGAACCCCTCTGTGGATCCTACATGTAACAACTATTTATAATGAGTCGTAATGAAACTTACCTTCTAGGTGCCACAAAGGTTCTGATATGAGAGACTTTCTTGCCTTCCCCCCATAGAACAAGGAGAAATATGACGATGATGAGGTCGTTCTCCAACTGTAAATTGGAGACAATTATTGTAGAGGTAATCTCTTATAAAACCGGTAAAACTGCCTTCTTTAATTGACTAATAGACATGGGAACTGTAGAAGGGATTACTCTCTCTTCAGAACCAAATATAATACTAAAGTCCTAGGGCTATGCACTCAGGCAAAGTATATTAATGCAGGAGCTCTGACATCAGCAATGGATTGTTCTACCAGGTGGATGTTGGCCAGGGGATCCAAGGCCCCACAAAAGGTAAGGGCTCCTTGTCTCTAAGTTGGGATACATGCAGGAGGAGAGGCAATAAGACCCTGCTGCCGAAGACCTGATGTTAACATCGGAGGGATGTATTGAGACCGCACATGCAAGTGTACAGATGGCCTCTGGAATGCCAGAGAGTGTTACCAAAGGCCACTAAACCAATAAAGCAAATACGGGTCTCCCTGAGTCAAGCAAGACTCCACCGTCAGCACCAGCTACACCTCACCTGCCTGGAAATACTGTGCAGCAGAGGCAGCCATGTGCCTGTATATCCCAAATCTAATTGGCTATTGGCTCTCTCCTTGGAGAAATAACCCATGGCTGATGCCACAAGCTTACATCCTCTACAGGTTAGGAGATGTTATAAGCCACAGTAAGACCCTGTCATATTTAACAGGGGGGAAAAATGTAATTCATGGATTAACATATCCAAACATGTGTCTATGCTAAAGTAACCTACCATAACTATTAGTGCTGCTTAAATACCTATATATCTAATTGTTTGTGCTTCATTAGTAGGATCGAAAGGTTATTCCTGGACAAACTGTCATCCCATGAAAGGAAACAGCCAGAATTGACCAGAGTCCAAGTCAACAGCTCCAGAGAGAGTGGACTGTTTTACCTCTCATCCACCTGTGCCCCTTTTCTAAGCCTAGGGAACAATCTGCGGAAGAGGGGGCGTGGTAGAATGTAAGGGCTGCGATTGGGGTGAATGGTGAAACTACAGCAATGTAGTCTGGACACTCATTTGATCAACTTGATTGAACAAACAACCTGTCACCCCCCACTGGATTGTGGGGCTGTAGGGGCTTGGGCACAGCAGCCTGCAGATTGGTTTTGCATGAAGGATGCTTGTACTCATGGATTATCACTTACAGCTAAAAATGAAAAAAAAAAAACTGAGAGAAAGATGCAGGACAGTTATGGCAGAATGCATGATCTGGGATGGGGTGGGGGTGGGGGGGAAGGGAAAGGGAAATAAGCCTGAACTGAATTGGAAAAAATGTATGAAATGCACAAAGCATCAATAAAAATTAAATTAAAAAAAAAAGAAAGAGACCTTCTCATTTATATCTGTTTTTTTTTCCTTCTTGCTAGACATGTATTTCCTTTTATCATGTCCACACTTTTTATTCATGAAAACAAATTAATATAGTGACTTTGGGAATTCATTTTATCTACAAATAAATCCTTGACTATAAATGCTTGAATCAAAAAAGTTGTGCATACCAGTGTTTTGAAGAGTGCTTATTGTACAAATGCCTGGTTTTCTATAAAAGATTTATAGAGGAAAAAAAGCAGTGGGTTTCTCTTTGTTGTGTATTGAGGGAGAAAATGAAACCACTCAAATTCAAGACCCAAAGGATTTATTTGTGATGTCTAGAATTTTTCACTTTGGAGCCTGCCAACTCAAGTCCATCAAGGCACCATAGGAGTATTTATTATCATTTAAGATTTTGTTTACATGTTAGAAATGGTGTTGACCTACTTACTTTTCAATACCAGGGTAAAATGTCATATGCTGTCTGACAAACAATATATGTCAGAGACATGGATATTTTTCTCTGTGAACTTTATTTTTTTTCCTCTATAGTACCAACTTTCTGGAAATCAATCTTTTAATAAAGAGGGAAATATATATTGTTGATTTTTATAGACCAAAATGTCAGGAGTACAGTCACTTATAAAAAATGAAATTAAGAATAAACAATATTGAGAAAAACTGCTCTCCTGGGAAACAAAATAAAGTTAAGACTGTAGCTTTCTTGTCATTGTGTAATTATTACAGAAAAACATCCTCAAATAACTCTGTTCCCAAATCTGTTTTAATTATGGTTTTAGGTTTGACTATTTTCTCATATTTGAAAACTTTGTTGATTTTTGGACTAACTATTATGAAAGAATTCCCAAGTTCTAATATGTATTGTCAGCACAATATTAGGAATTTAGAAAACTAGACTATGATGTGAAATGTGTATTTTTTGAGCTGGTGCCAAATTTAGCCTGCATTAATGATACTGACAGCTAACCATAGTTCTAATTTTACTACATACTTACTTCTCCAGTTGATTTAACTGTGTTTTTTGATGATAGAAGTATTGCATTAACTAAAATACGGCAAAAATATTACATTAATTAATTCCCTGTACAGAAGGCACAATATCCACATCTATCAATTCTTGCTGTATCCATAGTTCTTGAAATGTAACTACATAGAGCCTCTCATGAAATATTTTCCCTTCTTTCAAATATGAATCTGTGTTATTAGTTTACATTTAAGCCTAAGCTGTAATTATTTATACTTCCATTTCTTCCTTGGAATCTGGGGCATTTGCCTTGTAAATAAGGCTGTGAATTAAATTACTGGACAATGAATCACGTAGAGTAGAAACACATTACCTCACCTCAAGTTTTCTTATATCTACTCCTAGCCAATCTAACAGAAGAATTCAGGAGAGAGCTTCAACAGTTTCAAAGGTGATTTGAACTGGTTATTGTCATCTTGGTGCTTGAGTTTAAACCTGGGATCTCAGACACAATAGGAGATTAATCTACCACTTCGTTTCATTATCAAACCTAAATATTTTACCTTCATTTGAAGTCTTTGTATAGGAATCAAACTGGTGTCATTAATAATGGGAATATGAGAATACGGGTTGCTAAAAGACCTTGCAATCTTATTGCAATCAAGAATTTTGAAGCAGGAAAAATCTCTAAGCTATAGCATTATGTAGAAAAAAGAGAAAGGCAGACTGAAATCTTCTCCTCTACCTGCTGAGGCTACCCAGGATAGAAGATTTTCCAGTAATTTTTATCCAGAACAGAAGCCTGTTTCTCCAGGCTGTCACATTCCTGTTGCCTTTGTTCTGCATATTATCTCTAAACCATTTACTGGATTACCACTTATGTGTCATTTGCTCTTTTCTTAAATTTGTCACATGGGTATAACCTCCCACCCCAAAACTCTGTCAGGTCCTGACTCCTTTAAGGACCGACCTATGGGTCAGTCCCCTAGATGGGTTAGTACACTAACATGAAATAAAATCATTCTCCTTACCTGACTTTAGATGTTGGTTGGTCTCTGACTCTTCTGTACTATTTCTGTAGGCTTCCAGTGAGATCACCCCGCCATAACCCTTATTGGAAATAGATCCTGATACTCCTGGACCCTGAAGTCCCCTTGGTTCCTGGAACAGAGAATTGTATACCCCCCCCCCAAATTTCCATCCAGGGTCTCTTTCCAGACCACAATTGAGAGCTGCAGAGACTCAGACCAGAGTCACTCACCAAATGAAGCAAGACAGATACATAGAATGGGTGTTCAGACCAGGTAAGGGAGGAGTCATCCCAGGTTAGACAGACAGGTGAAACTTGGCACAGGCTGATATCACACAAGAGTTTGTATACAAATTCTTGATGTTATCCCAAGATGACACTGGCCTCTAGTCAGGAAGGAAAAGGGACTACAGTTAAAACAGCAATGTGATTCCAAGGTGCTCACCCACCCCCCATCTAAGTAGAGGAGGAATTTAGTGGGAATAAACTGGGAACAACTATCTTAAATTCTGAATGATTGCTTATGAATTTTATAATTAATTGTTCCACAACTCTACAAAGCTATAGAATCTGAGTGTGCCTCTCCCTGTGGTTCTGCTGCGGTTGTATGACCTGACCAAGCAAGCACTCACCTTTAGGGTTTATATATGTAATAAGATCTCTTAAGACACCAAGAGTTCTCTGGCCAGGAAGACATCTAAATGAGGGAGAGACTAGCACTCTACATCATCCTGTACACACATTACCTCCTCACCACAAACAAAATTTCAAATGGGTTCCTCCTGGTCCATGTGTTAGACTCAGACTGTTCTCTACGTGATGCTGGGTGACTTTAAACAAGGTTATGAAGGAGATTATGGTATAAGATAAAACCCTATGTGCTGGATAGGTTTAGTGTCAACTTGACACACCTGGGTTGAAGGAGCCTCAATTGGGGAATTGGCTCCATTGGATTGGCCTGTGGCCACATCTGTGGAGTATTGTCTTGATGGTCGAGCAGTGAGGGGGGGGGGCAGCCCACAATGAGTAGTGCCACCATGGGCAGGTGGTTGTGTACTGTATAAGATGGCAGGCTGGGCATGAGCCAGAAAAGCAAGCCAGTGAACAGCATTCCTCCATGGCCTGTGCTTCAGCTCTTGCCTCCAGGTTCCTGCCCTGAGTTCCTGTCTTGGGCTCCCTGAGTGATGAACTGTGACCCAGGAGATGTAAGCTGAATAAACCCTTTCCTCCCCAAGTTGGTGTTGGTCAGAGTGTTTTGTCACAGCAATGGAAGACAAACTAGGACAGAAATTGGTACCAGAAGAGTGGGGTATTGCTGTGACAGACCTGACCTTGGTGTTTTGGGGAAGGATTGTGGAGGCGTTTGGAACTTTGGGCTGGGAAGATCATTGAATGCCTAAAGATTGTTGCTGTGGAGCTTGGAGCAGTTTTGCTGAAGGAGTTGTAGAAGATGGAGGCCTGGCTTGTGAAGTTTCTAGTTTCAAAGGAGAGCAGAGATCATCAGGACTGTGTAATCTGTGGGTTCTGGTCAGCTGGGGCTGTGGAGAATCAGCTGTAAGTAACAAGAGACCAGAACCTGAAGTGAAACTTTTGTGGTACTGGGGCAATTGATGCTGGTTAGCTGGGGCTGAAAAATCAGCTGTAAGTAACAAGAGACCAGCATCACTGAGGTGAAATCTTCTGGGGAGAATATCTTCAAGGTCAGCACACAGAAGCTGTGACCCAGAAAGGGCCTGAGCCTCCATCTCGAGCCAGAAGCCGGACTTGGTAACGTGTAAGAGTCTCCTATATGGTTCCGGTGTTGAAATTTGAGGGGGTCACAGAGAGCAGCCGAGGCTTGGCACTGTGAGAGGTCAGGAAAGACCATTGGTGGAAGTGCACCTCGGTTGCTGTGAAGACCCCAGGATTGCAGGGGTCATGGAGAGAAGCTGAGGCTTTGCACCAGGAGAGGTCAGAAGAGACCATTGGTGAAGGTGCTGCCTCAGTTTCAGTAGCGACCCCAGCTTTTTGGAGATGCCGGTACCCTGGGACGACCACCAAGAGCAGCAGTAGGTGTAGAATGGAGTCGGCCTGGGCCTGCGAGATGAGTGTGCCACGGACGGCAGAGTCGGAGAGGGGGAGCTGCCGAGACCCTTTGGAGCCCAGAAGATCGTGAGTGAATCCCAGGTGTCCAGCCTTGAGCTACTTGCTGGACTTAGGTTTTGTTTGAGAGTGCCTGATTCTTCCCTTTGAAATAAGACAGTACTTGTTTTGGATTTTACAGCAGCCCACAGTTAAGAGACTTTTAATAGACTGTGAACTTTTAAGTGTTTGGACATTTTAAGGACTGTGGGGCTTTTAAGGTTGTACTGTCTTAGGTTGTGATTAATGTTAACATCATACTTTGGGGATAAGAACTGGAAAGGTGGTGGTTTAATAGTGATGTGTTTTGTGTGTCAAGTTGACAAGGGGTCAATTGTGCTGGATAGCTTTAGTGTCAACTTGACACACCTGGGTTGAGGGAGCCTCAATTGGGAATTGGCTCCATTGGATTGGCCTGTGGCCACATCTGTGGTGTATTGTCTTGATTGTTGAGCAGTGACAGTATAAGAAGGCAGGCTGGGCATGAGCCAGAGAGCAAGCAAGCCAGTGGACAGCATTCCTCCATGGCCTGTGCTTCAGCTCCTGCCTCCAGGTTCCTGCCCTGAGTTCCTGCCTTGGGCTCCCTGAGTGATGAACTGTGACCCAGGAGATGTAAGCTGAATAAACCCTTTCCTCCCCAAGTTGGTGTCAGAGTGTTTTGTCACAGCAATGGAAAGACAAACTAGGACAGAAATTGGTACCAGACGAGTGGGGTATTGCTGTGACAGACCTGACCTTGGTGTTTTGGGGAAGGATTGTGGAGGCGTTTGGAACTTTGGGCTGGGAAGATCATTGAATGCCTAAAGATTGTTGCTGTGGAGCTTGGAGCAGTTTTGCTGAAGGAGTTGTAGAAGATGGAGGCCTGGCTTGTGAAGTTTCTAGTTTCAAAGGAGAGCAGAGATCATCAGGACTGTGTAATCTGTGGGTTCTGGTCAGCTGGGGCTGTGGAGAATCAGCTGTAAGTAACAAGAGACCAGAACCTGAAGTGAAACTTTTGTGGTACTGGGGCAATTGATGCTGGTTAGCTGGGGCTGAAAAATCAGCTGTAAG
The DNA here is from genome assembly GCA_009823505.1 of Rhizomys pruinosus. Taxonomy (NCBI): domain Eukaryota; kingdom Metazoa; phylum Chordata; class Mammalia; order Rodentia; family Spalacidae; genus Rhizomys; species Rhizomys pruinosus. Next base: position 620,068 of record VZQC01005877.1, read on the forward strand.
TAACAAGAGACCAGCATCACTGAGGTGAAATCTTCTGGGGAGAATATCTTCAAGGTCAGCACACAGAAGCTGTGACCCAGAAAGGGCCTGAGCCTCCATCTCGAGCCAGAAGCCGGACTTGGTAACGTGTAAGAGTCTCCTATATGGTTCCGGTGTTGAAATTTGAGGGGGTCACAGAGAGCAGCTGAGGCTTGGCACTGTGAGAGGTCAGGAAAGACCATTGGTGGAAGTGCACCTCGGTTGCAGTGAAGACCCCAGGATTGCAGGGGTCATGGAGAGAAGCTGAGGCTTTGCACCACGAGAGGTCAGAAGAGACCATTGGTGAAGGTGCTGCCTCAGTTTCAGTGGCGACCCCAGCTTTTTGGAGATGCCAGGACCAAGGGACGACCACCAAGAGCAGCGGCAGGTGTGGAATGGAGTCAGCCTGGGTCTGCAAGATGAGCTGTGTGTGCCACGGACGGCCGAGTAGGAGAGGGGGAGCTGCTGAAACCCTTTGGAGCCCAGAAGATCGTGAGTGAATCCCAGGTGTCCAACCTTGAGCTACTTGCTGGACTTAGGTTTTGTTTGAGAGCGCCTGATTCTTCCCTTTGAAATAAGACAGTACTTGTTTTGGATTTTACAGCAGCCACAGTTAAGAGACTTTTAATAGACTGAACTTTTAAGCATTTGGACATTTTAAGGACTGTGGGGCTTTTAAGGTTTTACTGTCTTAGGTTGTGATTAATGTTAGCATCATACTTTGGGGATAAGAACTGGAAAGGTGGTGGTTTAATAGTGATGTGTTTTGTGTGTCAAGTTGACAAGGGTTCAATTGTGCTGGATAGCTTTAGTGTCAACTTGACACACCTGGGTTGAGGGAGCCTCAATTGGGGAATTGGCTCCATTGGACTGGTCTGTGGCCACATCTGTGCAGTATTGTCTTGATGGTCAAGCAGTTGGGGGGGCAGCCCACAATGAGTAGTGCCACCCTGGGCAGTTGGTTGTGTACCATATAAGAAGGCAGGCTGGGCATGAGCCAGAAAACAAGCCAGTGAACAGCATTCCTCCATGGCCTGTGCTTCAGCTCCTGCGTCCAGGTTCCAGCCCTGAGTTCCTATCTTGGGCTCCCTTGGTGATGAACTGTGACCCAGGATATGTAAGCTGAATAAACCCTTTCCTCCCCAAGTTGGTGTTGGTCAGAGTGTTTTGTCACAGAAATGGAAGACAAACTAGGACACCCTCTAAATAGAAAACTTTCCGTGAAGGCAAGTGACTTGATATAAGCTTCCATGTCTGAATGGAGGCTACTTGAATCTGAAAATTCAGCTGCATAATTAGTAGAAGAGGAGGAAGAACTGCCCAATGAGATTCTCGAGAAAGTATTCTTACCAATCCAAATTTAAAAGATAAAGTGCCTACTTACAAAAGATCATCCAAAAAAAAAGATCATCCAAAACAAAATCCTTGATTATTGTGTTTTAGGTACACTCAGTTTTTGTGTAATTATGTCATGTTTGTCTATGTTAAATGCTTCCCATGTTATTTGAGATTCATGTAATTATGACTTTTATCTATAAGTTTTCCCCTGTGTTAAGATCTCATGTAATTCAGTCGTATATATCTATAATTGTCTTATATTGTCTCTATCAAAACAAAGTAGCCACTTCAGTTTTTCTTTTCATTCTTTATTGTGCACAAAATGAGTAGTTTTATTTTTGGCATACCCATATCAAATGCACACATGAAGACTTTAAATATAAGTATCTTGATATTACATTCAAAGGCTTTAGAAATTTCGATACCCAAGACATCTTTAAATACCCAAGACATCTTTAAATTTTAAAACAATGTCTCTGAATCTATTAACTGTTTCACAAGTCTCAAAGTACTAATTTTGCATACAAAGCAGTATCTGAGTTGGTTGCTTAAGGATCTTTTTGTTAGATGCCTTCTGGTTTGGTTTTGCTTTCAGGATGATTGTCATAGGAGATCTCTGTTCTTTGTTAAATTTGAAAGTATTTTGGTTGCAATTTGGTTTCGGTTACCTGGTTACCTTAATACCATTAAAGGCCTGAAAAATGGTTTGAGAAAAACAGACTACAGTTGTTTGTAGGTTTGATTTAACATGTAAACACACATTCAAAGCTGGGGATAAATTCTGGGACTGGTCTTTCTGTCAAATCTTTCTGACCTTCTCCTAAGTCCTGTTTCCTGCAGAAAAATTCTTCAAGTAGGGAGATGTCTTATTTGGGGTGGAGATTGTGAGCTTTTTTCCTTGAAAACCCTGCTGGTTGGGAATGTCTTGCTGTTTCTCTCCCCTAGAACAACTCTTTCAGCTTTAACCCTCATGCTTAAGTCTGCCTTAAACTGCCTTTTGAGCCAGGCATGGTGGCACAGGCATTTAGTCTCAAGGATCGAGAGGCAGAGGCAGGAAGAACTCTATAGGCTCAAAGCCAGCATGGTCTGCCTGGGAAGTTCTAAGTCAGCTGCAAAAGGGTTACCCTGTCTCAAAACTAACAAAAACAAATAAATAACGTGCTGTATTCTAGCCATTCCTAAAATTCCCATCAACAATTAAAGACGAGAATCTTGATCTGGCTTGGGTGTATTTGGAGCTTGGGGAAATTCCTGGGTTCCCGGGGTTGGCCCATGGAAGAATTGCTTCTATTTCTCTGGCTGGAGAGCCATTTGAGGTATGGCACTTGGGTTGGTCATGGTGTCTCATGGCTTCTCCTGGTGTAAATTATGGGAGCTGATACCCAGGTTAGCATGAGCCAATCTGGTCTTTTGCCTTGTGGGATGGAAGATGATAGCCTTTGGTGGTTATTGGGCATTTTTTTTTCTGTAGTATGCCTTCTTGGGCACTTGTCAGTGATGTGATTTTGTGTCTGTTTCCTCCACAGTGTTTCTCCCTCTGTTCCTCCTCATGGGAAACAAAGACAGCCCTGGACCTGAACTGCTGCCTTGCCACTTGGCAAGCTGTCTTCTCTGACTGTATATGCTGTAGCTTGTATTTTTATCTTTCATAACTTCTAGGTTCCTGCAGGCTACTGTGGGAGAGAGATAAGGCGTGAATTAAATTACTGGACAATGAATCATTGTCCAGTAATTTAATTCACACCTTATCTCTATATATAGACCCCAACACACTAAGATGAGATTCTAATATGTGTACATGTGTGTGTGTACTGTAGACAACTGAGGCTAAATCATATTCATGAAAACTCTTTTCTGGTACTCCATTTCGTGTGTTTGATATTGTCAATCTGTAAAGAGTCTTTAATAATGAGTTGACTTTTGTATTGCATTGTTAAGACTAAATACTTGTCGCTCCATTCTTTACCATCTCCTTTAATTGAATTGTCTGTAATTAAAACTTAATCATTATTGTCTTTTTATCATACTGAAACTTTAGGTTGTGTTTAGCTTTTGGTGAGAATGAGATGTATAAATCAGTTTTCCATTACTTGTTCAATTTGAAATCCCATTAAGAATATTTACCAATACTTTCTTCAAGAGAAAGCCCATATGTTTAGCAGCAGTGTATAGGGCTCTGTTCAGCACACACACTAAGATGAGATTCTAATATGTGTGCATGTGTGTGTGTACATACTTATAGGTATGTGTACAAAGTACTGTTTGCTTTTAAGAATGTCTTTTATATATACTTATGAAATACTAAATCTAATCAGACCACTGATGGAGACTTAGTGTAAATTTCATTATCTATAATCTCATCACTAAATTAATGATTTTCACTATGTCCATACTTTACTTCACAAGAAAAAGGTGCTTCACAGATACAGGCTTTCTGTATTATGTAAGCCATGAAAGGTTTTAAATGACATTACTATTTTTTGGGTTTTGTTTTTGGTCTTTTTGAGACAGGGTCTCCCTGCAGCCATAGCTATCCTGGAACTCACTATATAGACCAGGCTTGCTTGAACTCAATAGAGATCTTTCTGCCTCTGCCTCCTGAATGCTGGGACTAAAGCCATGTACCACCATACCTTTCATATTTTATTCTGATAAGAATTTTCATCAAGGTGTCAAGGTTTCATCCTTTGAAACTAGTTTGTCATAATGGTGTATCTAACCACAGTATTTATTTTATGGGAATGTTCATATGGGTAGACTCATGCTTAAGGCTAAGGTACAATTACTAAAATTAATAATAATATACTTAATATCAAATAGACTTATAAGTAAGTTCTCATGAAAGTTAAAATTGTTAAACTACAATATGGTTCATATTCCTTAAGAATATGAATTAATTTGAAGGAATGATTACTTCTACTCAAGGGTGCCATTTATCTCTGCCTTTAGATATGATTTATATAAAACATTTAAACACTATGGTCTATTTAGCCTCAAAACACCAGTATATAAGGTCCATATCTTTGCCAAACATATGTAAAACATCTCTAAATATTTAAAGGGAATTCATCATTTAAAGCCTGTTTCAAGGATTACAAAGACATCTCAGAGTTTATACTTTACATTACTAGATTTGAGATAACTGTACATCTCTTTACAAACATGTATACACACATAGATAGATAGATAGATAGATAGATAGATAGATAGATGATAGATAGATAGATAGATAGATATTAATTACTTAGTCAATTCCCACAACAAATGGTGTAGCTATTTGTTTACAAATGTTATTATGTCTTATGGTATTAATAAAAGAAATATAAGAGTTAAAATTTATAAAGGATTTATGTATGAAGATAAAGATGGCTGAATATTTCCAGAATAGAAGGGATAATGGACAGGATGAGCAAGTTTATTAAATGTTCAAGCATAATTATAGAGATACAGGTAATTATTACAAATATTACCAGTAAAATTTTCAGTCTACTCCTCTGCATTTGATGCACACCCAGTTACAGATTTGGATTAAATGGACACAGACAAGTACTGGGTTACCTATGGATACTGAGTGATGTTCTTTATGTCTCTATTATGCAAGTATTACTTTTGATATTTCTTTAGCCCATAGCAAGATAATTTAACTCAAGAAAAGCTAGGTTTTACCTCCTTGAACCAGATGCATACAGTCCAGAATGGGTCTTGTTTCAGTGAGCTTGGTCTGAATCCTGTTCAGCTTCTTTCCTGTGTATAGATACGTGATGCTGCTATCCCCTTCTGAAAACATGTAAATCAAAATATAAAGAACTAGAAAAGAAAAGAAATTGCTTCTTTTTGTAGTAAGATGAAAGCCATTTAAGATACACAAAAAAATGTTTCAAATCTCTTTAGCAGGCCATGCCTACTTACCCTATGATAAATCTCTTCCACTCAATGTTTATTCAAGGCTGCTTGGTGTTTTGTTCAAGGATTATCTAAATATTACACAGTAATTAAAAGTATCAGACTGGAGCAACTAAACTTCTTGGATAGTTATTAACAATATTTAACATGCATAACCATCTGACCAAAGGAACATAAGTGTCAGATTTGTTTCTTGCCCTCAAGGACAACTAATACCAGGAGAATATGGGGCATGTCTTGAAATGTCCTGTAATTCGGAGTCTCCTTTTTTCTTATTTAGAGAGGTCACAGAGTCACTAGAGAGAATCAAACCAGTGTCTATTCTATAAGGAGGAAGGTCAATGCAGAAGAAAAATCTCTTCTTTGGTCAAGTAAGACCTGACTTGTCCTAGGGTAGATACAACAATTAAAAGGAAAGCTAAAAGGAGCCAGAGGCACCAAACTCCCCACGCACACCATCCCCCTCCCCCCAAAAATCTGAAGTGACCCCTGTGGGAAGATCCAGTTTGAATTAGGGGTTAGTTTTCAGTTGGCATCCCTCAGGGCACAATGTGATAAGTCATAGGATTCCTCTGACCCCACCCCAAGATGGAGGAACTCCTGGCCCTGGCACATGACTCTAGGTGAGGCAGCAGCATATAGCGGCAAGAATGGGATCTGTGATTGGCTCTGAGAGATGATGTTATTTTGCTTTTAAAAGTGACTTGCAGCATGCAATAAATCGAATTCTCCACTTCCATGATAACAGAATTCCTAGATCCGTTATTTTGCATATATACAGACCAAAGCAGGCCTGGATTTAAAGTGTTGGTGACTAGTGGGCTAGATGGGGATCTATCAAATCACTGACCTGGTGATCTAGAATGGGGTTGGACAGAGGCTAATCAGGTCACCAACCTGTAGAGTAGATTGTGAGTGGGTGTAGGCTGAAGACCAGCCATCAGCCATCAGCCTGAAATTTCCTGTCCAGAGACCAGCAGTTTTTTGGCAGGTGGGATATGACTCGATGGGAAGTGTTCCACTTCCCAGGCTAAAGACCTGGGTTGGAATTACCTCTCTGGTTAGGTTACAAAAGTGACCAACTCATCTCTGTGTTGAGAGGTCAGTTCCCCACAGTGACTGCTGGCAGCCACTACTTCCCTTCCCTTAGCAGGATTGTGCAGTACTTGCTTTTAACAAGAGAAGCTTCCTACAGACCCCTGAGGACCAGATCTTTAACCGACAAAATACAAAACTGAGTTAATCTGAGCTACCTGTATGGCTTTAAACACCCAGAACTAAAGTATAAACAAGGATTAAAGTAATCACCATATTTATTTAAAGCTCAAGAAGTTGTGATTCCTAAACATTAAGCTTAAAAGTTCATTTGAAGCCATGCGTGGTGGCACACACCTTTAATCCTAGCACTTGGGAGGCAGAGGCAGGTGGATATTTGTGAATTCAAGGCTGGCCTGGTCTACAGAGTGAATTCCAGAACAGCTGGGGCTATAGGGAGACCCTGTCTCGAAAACACTAAAAAAAAAAAAAAAAAGAAAAAGAAAATAAGTTCATTTGAATAATGTTTTAACTGGCATAAAACCTCAGAGCTTGGTCAACAATGCAGTGCCACATGCAGCCAAAATGGATAAGTACACTATTTTCACTATTCCATTATAACATTTCTTCTATCTCTGTCTAAAAGCTATTTAAGAGGGAACTGGCATTGTGACTGTAAGCAGTCAAACCTCTCAGATCCTGAGCCCAGCTCTCAAGGCCAAATGAAAAATAAGGAGAATCCAAATAAACAGATGCTTTGGAAGCTCTTCTCAAGAAATTCTAATGGTCTTCAAATTGGAAATTTTACTTTTACTCTGTTCTGAATTCTTCTAGTTCCCTGTGTAGAATGTGTTCTTAACTTGTCTTTATTTCTCCTTCATAGGTACAGGGATGTTCTGTTCTCTTTAGTTCTACTTTTGGTGTCTTTTAGATAAACCAACTGAAGGGGTAACCAAGTGGCTAGATATACATTGCCCTTGTTCACCTTCAAGAAGCCATAGCAACTGGTACCCAGATTCCCTATTGGTAATTAGGGTTACCTCTTCAGAGGGAAGAGAAATAAAAATAGGAAGTGGAAGCTATCTGGGCAATTTAGGGTCAAGACCCCTCCCCCAACAAGTGACCAGTTACTTTCTCAACTGAGAGCTGGAAATTTCCTGGATCTGCCAGTAAACGTATTGCTGCCAGGGTCTAACGATGCCAGAACTATCAGAAAGAGGGGTTATCCTGTGGCAGTTTATGCAACAATTCCAGCACAGTTAGAGAAAATGTAAAAGAACAATCAATCTGGCATAGTAAAATGCAAAGCAGGTAGTAGGGAGAATAACAACTTGGAAAAGAAAGCCTTTCTAAAACCCTACCTGAAATAGTAGGCCCCTGACTACCCTCACTAACAGTACTAAGAGAACCAATATTCTTGGTTCTGTTAGCTCTCCTGTTAATATCATAGATTAAAAAAAAACTTACTAAAATTACCAAAAACCAGGAAGAGGCCATCAAACACCAGGTAATTAATCAAGACTATCACAAAGTTCCTCATAATTAAACACAAGTATGGGAATGAAACTTTGTGTGTAGCTTGAAGTGAGAACTTGTAAGAACTGTCCTGGAAGATATTCAGTTATCTGATAAATCTGTGGCCATTCAGAGTTATCTGTAGCAGGAAGATTTGAGATATTACAATGATTCTTGCTTAGCCCTATCTCTGCAAAGTTCCAGGCCCCTTCCCTTGAGGCATTGAGCAAAATGTCACACCTGTAGGTACCTGTTGCATAAACCAGAGCTCTGCAGCTCCCTATTAGAACCAAGGTGGCTCACCCCTCCCTTCTACCTGCTCCCTACTTCCTTGCCCAAAGCGCAGTAGTCTTGAGTATATAGACCTCACTGACAGAAAATAAACGGATTTCCTATCCTCCCCGGCTCTCCACGTGTGTGTGTGAGTTTGTTCCTTTCCACAGGTGATTTCCTGCGGTTTTCCCTCCCCACTTCTTGTGGGAGCAAAGCCTAGAGACTGTCGGCCTGCAGGCAGGAGACAAGTCCTGGAGCTGAGCCGTGGAGAGAAAGACAGCGTGTGGAATGTGGTCACATGTGACACAAAGACATTGAACAATGACAACTACAATGAAACCTGGTGCCCAGAAAGTGCAGCTTGACTTTGTACCAAAGGAAGAAGCAAACAAGTTATTTCTTGGGCTCTCTCTCTTAGCCCCCGATTTCCCCACTCGAGGGAAATCTCAGAGGGTTTTACCATAGAGACAAAGAGATAACGCCCTCACCCGAACCAGGGTAGTCACGACCAGCTATGCTATATCTTCATGGAATTTAACTCTTTTCCCATGAGAGATTAATCTTTGAATCTGCTTTAAGTCTCTGTCCTCTATACAAGTTGCTTGGATGCTGCAACCAGACCCGGACCATCAAAAGAGAGAAATATTCATCCAGCTCTTTGGAGAATGAGATTTTAGCAAAGGGACGCAGCAGGCGGGACTGGACCCACAGTACTTTGACCAGGTCCACCTTTGTGCCCTACAGGCCTGGGATGGAATTAAACCACCCACTGAATCCCAGGCCAGTCCCTCCTTATTATTTCCTAGAAAAACCTGAGGAATCCCTGTCTGACTTTATCTTAAGAACTAAAAGCAGTCTAGAGAGAAGGATCCCCAACTTTGCAGCCAGAGAGATTATCCTTAAAAATATTGTTTGTGAGGGAATGAATTCAGAATGCAAACACGCGTGCCAGGTCTTAAAAGACGACCATTATGACAGATAGATAGTGGCAACTCAGGACGTGGGCATAGCCTCCCACAAAGCTAATTACCTAGCTCAAGCCTTTGCGGCTGCTGTCACCACAAATGAGAAATGTTTTAACTGTGGAGATGGACGTCTTTGGAAAAGACAGCGCCCAAAAGCACCAGTCTCTCCCAGAGGGCCTTCTGAATGCCCCCCAAGGGTCCTCTGCCCCCAGTGTAAAAAAGGATATCATTGGAGGAAAGATTGCCGCTCAAACTATGATAAAGATGGGAAAAAAACTGTCCTCTTTGACTCCTAGGCGGGTAGTCCCTAGCCCAGGAAAAAAAGGGGAAAAAAGAGTCAGTGCACGCCCTCTGGGCAGTGCCTATTTCAGAAGGCTCACATCCTGCATTGACAATTAAAATTGGGGGAGCTCTTTTAAATGGTTGATAAATACAGGGGCAGAGAGAACCATTATAAAACAGCAAGAAATACCCCCTGACTGGCCCTTGCTTCCAGGACCTAAACTTCTAGGAATAGGACTGCTCTCACAGTCTTTTTTTTTTTTCTCACAGTCTTACATAACTAAAAATGTTTACACCTGGTAAGACCCTGATGGAAACACGGGTCAGATTCAACCATTAATAGCACCCACTAGCCAGGTGTGGTGGTGTGCACCTTTAATCCTAGCACTTGGGAGGCAGAGGCAGGCGGATCTTTGTGAGTTCAAGGCCAGCCTGGTCTACAGAGTTAGTTCCAGTACAGTTGGGACTACAGGGAGACCCTGTCTCGAAAAGAACAAAAAAATATATATATAGCACCCACTAATATCAATCTGCTAGGGCGAGATATTTTGGAGGCTTTGGATGTGGTTATTGCCACTCCAAATGAGAACAACCACACCCAGACTGGGGGGAAAATGCCTCCATCATCTCAGAAAGAAGCACTCCCAATCCTGAAGGTCACTGCAGAATATGCTCCCCCTCATCTGGACTAGAAGTCAGATGATCCAGTCTGGATTGAGCAGTGGCCCTTACCAGGGGAGAAGTTACAAGCTCTCCAAGATTTAGTCAAGTAGCAATTTTCATTGGGACACATCCGTCCATCTTGCCGTCACTGGAACACCCCTGTTTGTCATAAAAAAGGCAACAGGAGGTTGGCATCTTTTTTTTTTTTTTTTTTTTTNTGGCTCTGCCTCCTGAGTACTGAGATTAAAGGTGTACATCACCACATCTGGTTTCTGATAATAGATAGATAGATGATAGAGGGGTTTTTGTTTTGTTTTGTTTTGTTTTGTCTTTCTGAAACAGGTCTCCCTGTAACCCCGGCTGGCTTGGAACTCACTATGTAGACCAGGCTGGCCTTGAACTCACAACGATCCACCTGCCTCTGCCTCCCAAGTGCTAGGATTAAAGGCGTGTGCCACCACGCCTGGCGAGGTTGGCATCTCTTACAAGACCTGCGAGCCATTAACAGAACTATGCATATATGGGGATTACGGCAGAGGGGTCTCCCCCTTCCCTCCACTCTCCCAGCTAACACCCCTCTGCTAGCCTTAGGTATCAAAGACTGTTTCTTTTCCATTCGCCTTCATGCTGAGGGTTGCAAGCAGTTCGCTTTCTCAGTAACTTATTCCTCCTGTTCTGCTCTAATTAAAACACCTGTGCTACAGGTTTTGGAAATTAACCCCAGGGGACTGAAAGCCAATGCACTCTGGCAAACTGACATTACACATACAGGAGAGAAAGCCAAGGACCTCATTGCTCACCTACTTTCTACCTTTGCTATCATGGGCATTCCCAAACAGATTAAAACAGACAATGGACCAGCGTTTGCTAGCTCTTGATTTAAATCATTTTGTCAGTAATGGAATATTGCACATCATTCAGGTATCCCTCATAAGCCACAGGGTCAAGTCATCATAGAACGGACCCATCAGGTCCAAAAAAAAATCACCTATTAAAACAAAAGGTGGAGAAATAACCCTCCTAACATCCAGGTGGCCATGGCATTGCCAACTCTAAACCTCTTTAACATTTACTGGGATTCAAAATGTCCAGTCATAGTCAAAGATTGGCAGACACCAAGCACGATTCTTCAAATACTTGTCAGATGGAAAGACCCCCTAGACAATCAGTGGAAAGGACCGGATCCACTGTTAACAACTGGGAGAGGCTTTGTTTGCATCTTCCCACAGTATTGTCCGAGACCCATTTGGATTCTGGCCAGAAGTGTCAGATTCATACCCACCAACCAAAAAGATGGCATGCCTGTTGCTCTGGAAGAAACTTGATCAATTCCTCACTTATGCAAAATCCATGTGTCCCCCCGTTGCACCCCTGTCTGCCATCCTTTTAGCTGTTCTGATAATAGTTCAAACTAACTCTATCTCTGCCCAGCCGGAGAACAGACCTCTGACCTGGACACACGTCTGGTGATTTTTGTCAGAGAAACTTGGGAGGCAAGAAATCAGGTAATTGGAACCAGCAACTGTCCTTTGCAAGGCTGCAACAAGGCGATCACAATCACTGTGTTTCCCAATTCCACCACTACCTCTCAGGCACCCTTTATCGCTTTGCCCATCTTAGCAAAGGACAGTGTTTGCAGGAAGCTGATACTTATGGCGGTTGCAGATTCTGGTCTTGCAGGTTGGAGAGTGTTCGCAGCTCAAGAAGGCTGTTCCAAATCCAAAATAACCAGTTTACAATTAATATACAGGACCCCTGGAGTGACTGTTGGAGAGTTGGAGTACAGGGAAAACTCTACCCTTACAGCAACTCCTGGTAACCTGCAGCAGATATCTGTATCTCTCGCCAGCTTGTTCTAGATCCTCAACCCATCCTCACTCAATCCCACATTTTGTTACAGGAATCCATTTATGGAAGGAAAACTGCAGTCCACTGTTACATGGCCTCAGTACATTGAATACGCCAGAGATCTCCTTAGTTACACCAACCATCCTAATGTCTCCCAGTGTTTCCTCTTTTCACTGCCTTTCCTTCTAACACCTCCTTACAGGAATCTGCACCCATGGAGACAGAGCCAGTGTTTCATGGCATTTCTCTCTTTGCCAGACCCACTACACTTCCTATTTGTTTAGTGAGAGCTGCAGCAGCCCCAGACCCCAGGTGACCCTCTCAATAGGACCCCGTGTGTCAAATCACCATTCTTTCTCTGTTGTGATAGCACCGTATCCCTCTATGCAAATGCTCCTGGTTCTGGAATTTGCTTGCCCATAATTATCACTCCTCAGCTCTTCCTTTATGAGAAGGAAGAAGTTGCTTTGATGTTGCAACCAGACCCGGACCATCAAAAGAGAAATAGTCATCCTAATTCTGGTCAGCCTAGGCATCGTTCTCTCTACAGCAGCGATGGGAACGTCTGGTGGAGCCCTAGCGAAGGTCTACAGCATGGAAGTGGACTTCCAAAATAAGCTTGATAAGCTTGATGAGGCAATGGTGTCCACAACAAATAGCCTTGAATCGCTCCAGAGACAGATAACTTCTCTGGCCGAGGTGGTGATGCAGAGCTGGTGAGCCCTGGACTCACTGACTGCAGAAAATGGGGGAACCTGCATGTTCGGGGGGGGGGGTGTTGTTTTTATTTAAATGAGCCTGGTGTTGTTGAGCAAAATATTAAAACCCTAAAAGATCTCAGGAAAGAACTCCGTGATAGATACTCCCCACGAATTTCTGTCCCATGGTTTTCCAATTCCCTAACTACCTGGTTACTTCCCTTACTGGGACCCATTTTCACCCTAGGTATCCTTCTGACTATCACACCCTGTGTTCTCCGGTTTATCAAAAACCAAATCAGTACACTCTCTGAGGTTGTGGCCAAGACTGTTCTAGTCCAATAGGTGACTAGAATAGGCCGTCTCAGGGGACTCCCTAGAGGACTTTGACATTACTGCTCCATATTAATTAAAAAAACAAAGGATGGGTTGTGGGAATGAAACTTTGTATGTGGCTTGAAGCGAGAACTTGTAAGACCTGTTCCGGAAGATATCCAGTTATCTGATAACTCTGTGGGCATTCAGAATTATCTGTAGCAGGAAGATTTGGGATATTACAATGATTCTTGCTTAGCCCTATCTCTGCAAAGTTCCAGGCCCCTTCCCTTGAGGCATTGAGCAAAATGTCACACTTCTAGTTACCTGTTGCATGAAACGGAGCTCTGCAGCCCCTTGCTTACAACCAAGGCGGCTCACCCCTCCCTTCCACCTTCTCCCCACTTCCTTGCCCAAACACAGTAGTCTTGAATATGCAGGCCTCACTGATATAAAATAAATGGAGTTCCTATCCTCCCCGGCTCTCTGAGTGTGTGTGAGTTCATTCCTTTCCACAGGTGATCTTCTGTGATTTTCCCTCCCCCTTCTTGCGGGAGTGAAGCCTAGAGACTGTCGGCCTGCAGGCGGGAGACAAGTCCTGGAGCTGAGCCAAGAAGGGAATGACAGCATGTGGAATGTGGTCACACGTGACACAAAGACATTGAACAATGGCAACTATTATGACACATAAGGGAATATATTCTTCAATAGGAGGGAATATAATGGAAATAAGAAAGTGTGGGTTGCTAAAAGACCTTGCAATATTATTGCAATCAAGAACATTGGAGCAGATGGAAGTATTCCCTGTTCCTCAGGTTATCTGCTTTATAAGTCCTTCCAGTAATATTATCCCAGGACAGAAGCCTGTTCTATCCAGGATGTCACATTCCTGTAGATTTTGTGATTGCATGTTAACTCTTAACTACTTACTTGATTACCACTTATGTACTATTTGCTTTTTTTGCTTGAATTTGTCACATGGGCATAAATGCCTACCCTCTTCCAAAACAGACTCCTTCATAGAACAATCTGTGGACCAGTCCTGCTATCTTGGCTATCCTACTAGTGTGAAAAGAACTCTGTCTCCTGACCTGACATTGGTGATTGGTCTGTGATTTTTCTGTAACATCATTACATGGTGGTAAATGCTTTACCAATGACTTACACTCTCATTCATAGATACAGTTTTAAGTTTCACAGAATTTGTAGTATATTGTAAATGATGCACTGAAAAAAAATTGTTTTCTGCATTTAACTATTTCTCCATAAGATTCTAAACAGCCTTATGAGAAACTACCTTTGTTGAAAAAAGTTGGGCACATTTATTTTATAAGACAACAGATTTTACCTATACGCTGTGCCATGGATACCAAATACCATAGAATTAGAGTACATAGTTACAGAGAAAAAAAATACTGATGCACATTGAAAAAATATGGTTTCCTATATTTAAGTGTTTTTGCTACTATACCTCTACATCATTATAGGAAATGCCCTTTGTTCCACTAAAACTGGTTTCTTATTTTAATAGGCCAGTAAATCTAATCGGTGTCTTAGCTGGGTGTAACTCAAGTTATTGCTTGCCCTAGGAGTCATTCAGAATAAAGGCAGACTGAATAAAAGCAGGACTAATCTGGGATATGTAGGACTGAAGGATTTCCTTTCTCTGCCTTGACAGAGCTTAAGCTAAGATGAACTTCTAAAAGTAAATATTGGTTAAGCATAAATGTTACTAAAATAAGTGTAGCAGAGTAAACACTTCTGGTAAACTTGTCACTTATTGTTAAATAGGCACAAATAAAAGTTGTTTGATAGAATGTGAATGTCTTTTCAAAGTTCAAATTGAATTTTTAAATGCAGACAAAGCATTATGTTAAGGCATGTTTAAACATATGTCATGAAGAAGAGATTGATTGCAAGGACTTAAACTTAGGATATGCTGGAGGAATTTCACACTTCCATGTGCTAACAGAGACCTAGGTACACAAAGTTCTGGGGGAAATTCATACTCTGCTGTGATATAATAGATATAATAAAATATTAGCTAAAGAATGCATAATACTATGTGGTTTTTACTTAACTACTGGACTTACTTCATAGAAATTGGGACTAAAGAGATAACAATATTAGATAAAAAGATCCTCTTAATAAAGCATAATTATTCTATAAAACTGAATTATCAAAAAGTATATTCATCTTTTTTTAAATTTATTTATTTTTGTACGTGTATGAATGTACTGTCTGCATGTAGGTTTGTGCACCCATGTCATGCAATACTGCGGAGGTCAGAAAAGGGTCTCAGATTCCCCTGGAACTGGAGTTCTCCTGGAATTGGAGTTATAGACGGTTCTTAGCCGCCATGTGGATGCTGGGGATCGAACCCGGGTGCTCTGCAAGAGCAGTCAGTGCTATTAACCACTAGGTTGTCTCTCCAGCCCAAAAGTATATTCATCTTAATCTGTTCATAAAAATATAGCCTGAAAGAACAGTAGTGATCAGAAAAAAAATACAAAATAATTTGAAAATATTATTTTCCTTGATACAATTTTGTGGGATGGATGTTTTATCTTGTTCTGGATGTTAAGATATAATGTTTTTTCTTTAGAAGATTACATTATTATAAATAAAACAATAATATTATATGATTAATTTAATTTAAAATGTTAATTTTAATTTAAATGTTAATTTAATTTAAAATACCAAAATGCATGGCCAGGTGTGGTGGCACATGATTTTAATCCCAGCACTCTGGAGGCAGAGGTAGGCACATCTTTGTGAGTTCAAGGCCAACCTGGTCTACATAGTGAGCTCTAGGCAAGCTGAGACTAAAGGGAGATGCTGTTTCAAAAAGCCCAAGAAAGAAGCATTGTGATTGCATTCCATTGTAGGTATGAAAATGGTACCATACTTATATTATTTGTGACATATTCATGTTTCAAGTCATAACAGAAGTTGATTGAATTCAATGTAATTTCCTAGGGCAGAATCTTTTACGTTGACTCTTCAGAGAGATTCTGCTCTCTAATGTAAAATGCCAGCTTTTGTCACTAGCCAATAAATACATTACTTTCTTTACCATGTTAGGTTGCAGCAGAAGTAAAGCTGAGAAAGTTTGAAACATGTCTTACAATGAACGTGCCTATAGTAAGAACAAAACCCTGACTGATCTCCAATCCATATAAGATTGATTCTGCTTCCCATGGCTCCTTTTCTCTCATCACTAATGTTCCTTCTTTTGGAGTTACTGACTAAGGAGGTCTCATACACTCTTAAGCAATTCCAGGTATTGCCATTGCTCATGGTTGCCATCTAGAGCTTGACTATAAGACCCTATTGCTGAAAATGGTATATACATGAGTCTTAGACCAAACATGAAGGAATCAAGCAGATACTGACACCAAAGTTTAGATTAAACTACTGGCTAGCTATCATGGTGCTGGAAGGTGTTATCCATGTTTCTGAAAGTGAAAAGTAATCATCAACTTTATTCAGCTGTGAAATCAGCAAACTACAATAATGACAATCAGTAGGCAAGATATGCCTACTGATTTAATAGTGTCACAAATGTTATGGGACTAACCAACCATTTATATTTATATCATTGGATATAAAGCATGCTTTACAAGATAGAGCCCATAACTGGCATTGTTAGTAGGGCCACAAACCTGTGACTCTAGATGTCAGATAAAAACAGCTTGGTACTGGCACAAAAACAGACCAGTTGACCAATGGAATAAAACTGAAGATCCAAACCTGAGCACATACAATTTCATCCATCTCATATTTGATAAGGAGGCCAAGAAGACACATTGGAGGAAAGACAGCATCAACAAGTGGTGTTGGCAAAACTGGATCACCACCTGTAGAAGAATGAAATTAAACCCCTACCTCTCACCCTGTACAAAAGTCAATTCCAGATGGATCAAAGACCTCAACATGAAATCCAAAACTCTGGAGGTGATAGAAGGGAAACTTGGCCGCAGACTACAAGACATAGGTGTAGGAAAAGAATTCTTAAATCAGACAGCAGCTGCACAAGAAATAACATCGACAATTGACAAATGGGACCTCATTAAACTCAAAAGCTTCTGTACATAAAAGGAAACAATAAAGTAAGTGAAGAGAAAACCCACAGAATGGGAGGAAACCTTCAAAGCAGATACATCTGACAAAGCATTAATTTCCAGAGTACACAAGTTACTCACAAAACAAAGATGAAAGAAAACAAATGAATGAATCACTCAGAATATGGAGCAAAGATCTGAACAGAGACTTCACAGAGGAGGAATTAGAGATGGCTGAGAAACACCTTAAGAAGTGTTCAACATTGCTAATAATTAAGGAAATGCAAATTAAAACCACCTTAAGATCTTACTCCAGTAAGACTGGCTAGGATCAAGAAAACAAATGATGCCAAGTGCTGGAGAGGGTGTGGGGAAAGGGGAACACTCATCCATTGCTGATGGGGATGTAAACTTGTGCAGCCACTATGGAAAACAGTGTGAAGAACCCTTAGAAGACTCAAAATGAGCCTGCCATTTGACCCAGTCATACCACTCCTGGGTATATACTCACAAGACACATCTTACTGCAGAGATACATGCACAGCTATATTTATTGTCGCTCTGTTCACAATAGCAAAAAACTGAAACCAACCCAAATGCCCCTCAACTGACGAGTGGATAGAGAAAATGTGGTACATGTACACAATGGAATTCTATGCAGCGGTAAAGAAAGACAACATCATGAACTTTGCAGGTAAATGGATGGAGCTAGAAGACATCATGTTAAGTGAAGTAACACAGTCCCAGAAAAACAAACGACAAATGGTATCTCTCATATGTGGATGCTAGTACCAATAACCCAGTTATAAATATTTCTTGTGGAGAGGGATGCATATTAAAAGAACAACAACAGAAAGATTGCATCAGAAAACTGACTGAAATGGTGACTCGGGAAGGGTGGGAGGGGTGGGAGAGGGACACGGGTGTATATTCGATTGGTGCATATTTAATTGACGTGAGTTCAACAAGTATCCAGTTTTGCCCAGACTCTGTCTACAGGATACATGGTGTTTTAGGACTTAGTAAAAGTAAATATGTGTATATTAAACAACATTGGTTTAAAGGCTGATAAAAACGGTAATGCATCTGAGTTAATTGGTGATATAAATTGCTGTTGTCCACATTAGCTTTAATTAAAAACTGTATAACAATTACTTTGGGATTGGTATAAACAAATGTTCTCTATAATTTTGCTGTCATATAGTATCACCTGGTAGCAATCTCTTTCACCTATAGGATGATTTAATTTAAAAATAAAGTTTGTTTCCCAAGTTAATCACATACAGTAACCCAAAACAGCATGGGTGAACTTGATGAAATCTGTGCCTTGATTCCACCCTATAGGTATATATAATACAACTGCTTTTTTGAGACTCATGGGTCAAAAATAAAAACCTAAAATAAAAAAGGGGGATATAGATAGATATGAAAACTTTTTGTCAAAAAACCTTGCAATCCAAATCTTAAAACTAACTATGGGAAAGGATTTGTATGTTCCAACAGGCCAGAGTATCACCAACTTAATGGCTGAGAAAGAAAATGCAGCTTTGCAGTGAGTAGGATGTACCAGAAAGTGCCAGCAGAAGGATTGACTCCTCTGGGCATTGAAGGGAAGAAATGCCTCAGATTGCTGCAGACATCAGGCCCCTCTGTGGATCCTACTAGTAACAACTATTTTTAATGATTCCTAACGAAGCTTACCTTCTAGGTGCCGCAAAGGTTTTAATACAAGAGACTTTCTTAACTCCCCCCCATAGAATAAGGAGAAATATGATGATGATGAGGTCGTTCTCCAGCTGTAGATTGGAGCCAGCTGTTATAGAGGTATTCTCTTGTAAAATCAGTAAAACTGCCTTCTTTAATTGACTAATGGACATAGAAACTGTGAAAAGGATTATTCTCTATTCAGAACCAAATATAATGCTAAAGTCTCCTTAAGCTATGCACTTAAACAAAATATATTAATACAGGAGCTCTGACATCAACAATGGATTATTCTACCAAGGAGATGTTGGCCAGGGGATCCAAGCCCCCACAAATGGTAAAGGCTCCTTGCCTCCAAACTGGGATATCTGCAGGAAGAGAGGCGATAAGGCCCTGCTGTTGAAGACCTGATATAAACATGGGAAAGATGTATGGAGACCGCACTTGCAAGTATACAGATGGTCTCTGGGATGCCAGAGAGTGTTACCAAAGACCACTAAACCAATAAAGCAAATATAGGTCTCCTTGAGTCAAGCAAGACTCCTCCGTCAGCACCAGCTACACCTCATCTGCCTGGAAATACTGTGCAGCAGTGGCAGCCATATGTCTGTATATCCCAAATCTAATTGGCTATTGGCTCTCTCCTTGGAGGAATAACCCACGGCTGATGTCACAAGCTTACATCCTCTAATGGTTAGGAGATGTTATAAACCACACGAAGACCCTGCCATACTTGACAGAAGAAAATGTAGATCATGAATTGACATACCATCCAAACATCTGTGTCTATACCAAAGTAACCTACCATAACAATTAGTACTGTTTAAATACCCATATATCTAATTGTGTGTGCTTCATTAGTAGGATCGAAAGGCTATATATTATACTGTTTAAATACCTAAATATCTAATTGCATGTGCTTCATTAGTAGGATCGAAAGGTTAAGCCTGGACAAGCTGGCAGCCCATGAAAGAAAACAGCCAGAACTGACTAGAGACCAAGACATCAGCTCCAGAGAAAGTAGAGTGTTTTGCTTCTCATCCACCTGTGCCCCTTTTCTAAGCCTAGGGAACAATCTGCAGAAGAGGGGGTGTGGTAGAATGTAAGGGCTGCGATTGGAGTGAATGGTGAAACTACAACAATATAGACTGGACACTCATTTGATCAACTTGATTGAACATACAAGCCCCCCCCGCTGGATGGTGGGACCCATGAGCTGTGTGGTTTCACGCACAACTGCTCGCAAATTGGTTTTACATGAAGGATGCTTGTACTCACAAATTATCACTTATTGTTAAAAAAATGAAAACAAAACAAAACAAAACAAAAAAAAAACAGAGAAAGATTCAGAAAAGTTATGGCAGAATGCATGATCTGGGATGGGTAGGGGTGGCGTGGGGGGAAGGGAAGGGGATATACGCCTGAACTGAATTGGAAAATGATGTATGAAATACACAAAGCATCAATTAAATAAAGGAAATATAAAAAAAATTTGGCTTCTCTTTATGTCATGAAAAATATTTTTAGGTTCATACTATTTGTCATTAATTTTTTCTTCTTACATGATTATATCAAATCTGAGTAATTCTTATAACTTCACTGTCCATGTTTTATTTTAGTCTGATGACAAAATTACTAATCAAAATAGAATAATCTTAATTGAAATGTCATGACATGCTAATTTGTTCCCACATAAGTAGTTTATAGCTTATTGAATTTCTTTATCAGTTGAAAGACAACACTTTGTTGTGATCTTTGTAGCTTTTGTTAGTTATCATATTAGTGTGTCTTTTGAAGAACATGATGAAATTTATAGAAAAAGCCTTTTCCCTAGTACTTCAAAGTATATTTTTGGCAATTATGCATCCTTTAATCTGAAGGAAGATTCACAGTTGTTGCTATCATTGTTTCTAAATCATTATACACTATTAAATCATTATAAATCATTGTAGAAATGTTTCTCAAAACTGATGACTCCTCATTGATTGTTACGATTTGAGTCTGAAAAGTCCCCTAGAGGATCCCATTTTGAATATTTGGTCTCTAGCTGATAGAACTATTTTGAGAGGTTTGGTATCTTTGAGCAATAGGCCTTTAGTGGAGGAAGCAGGCCAGAGTGGGGCAAGTTCTGGGTGTATATGGCACTGTTCAGTGATGTTCATGGAAAATTTAGGAGGAATCACATCTGTGGAATAGTACTTAGAGTACTATATATAATAGCACTTAGAGTACTATTTATAATAGTACTTAGAGTGGTCATAGCCATGTCCCATACCTGGTTTCTATCTGTTTTCTGTGCCTAATTGAGGCTGTGAGTACTCAACTGTCTATGCCTGCTGCTTCCTGCCATGAGTCCTCTGCTATTATAAAGTCATATCCCTTTGGAACGATAACCAGAGTAAGCTTTTCTTTCTATAATTTGCCTTAGTCAGGGTGTTTTATCACATCAATAGAAAAGAAACTAATAAAGAAGTTGGTGTCAGAGAATAGGATGTTGATGTGAAGAACCTTAACTATGCTTGTTTCTCAAAGAAGGTCGAACTTTGGATAAGAAATGTTGAAAGCTATAAGCAGAGCTTAATGGGCCATTCTAGGAGGGGATTGTAAGTAAGTGATGTTCAGAGTAATACAGTTCCAGAAGGAGACAACTAGGATATTTTTAGCAAAGACTCTGGCTGCTATCTACCTACAGGCTAAGACTTTTCCTGATGCTAAATTGAAAATAATGGAAGACATTTCAAGACAGCTTAACATTGAACCTCTGGTGTAGTTATTGCAGGTGAATATTATGCAATTCTGCAATGAAAAATAGGAAATGTTCAGAAAGAAATATAAAATGTACAGTTTGGTGAGAAAAAGAAAGTTAGGAAGTTCAATAAGTGTGCCAAACATGACCTTGAAAAGAAGGCCCCTTTGTTAAAACAAAGACTAAGGCCATTAAGGAGAGGGCTTACGATTTTCATTTGATCAATGCAAAAAGTAACCTAAGTGCAAGAATCCACCTAAATATGCTTCTAGCTTATGAAATGAAAATGCCTAAAAGTGCTTTTTTTTGGCACTGGGGCCAGAGGGTCAGGCTAGTGGTCTGCACCTTTGGATGAGCTGCCAGGGTGCAGGATAGGTAAGGCATATCTCCCCCCCCTGAGATTGGTGAGAATCCAAGTGGACTTTTTTTTCAGAGAACCTTCAGAACAAGAAGAGAAGAGTGGTTTACAAAATTGAAAACTAGATAAGTCAATACTCCATAAACAAGGAGGAGGAAAGGGGGAAAAAAGCATCTGAAGGAGGAAAGTAAAACCATCCCCTAACATACTTTAAGGGTATTTGTGATCTGAACCACAAAAGGGAAGCCCACATACCAGGGACATGACGAAGGGACAACATGGGAAAGGCACAGGAAAATCCTGCACCAAGCGCTACCAAACCAGTAGGAGATAGCTACAATGGGAACCCCTTGGAGGAGAACCAAGGAACAGATCTTAGAGGAATAATTGCAGACCTATGCAGAGAAATTAAAGAACATAAAGAGGAAATTAGAGAACTAAAGAGAGAGAATGAGAAACCCAAAAAGGACCTAGAGGGATACAATGACAAACATCAGAAAGAACTAAAGGAACAGATTGACAAACTCC
>VZQC01005879.1:0-20333 GCA_009823505.1 Rhizomys pruinosus
ACACTTGCTAAATAATGTTTTACCCGATTATACACTTTGTCCTTTAAAGCTATATGACTGGACTATGACGTCAACCTCATTTTGGGAAGTAAATTTAGCTTAATTCCTTTAAATTGACCTACAAGTAAAAGAAGTGTATACAACTTGTGATGTGTATTATTTCAAAAAATATAGAGTCCATTTGTGTACCTTAACCCAAAAATTATAAATCAAGCAACAACTAGATTTTATCTTTCCCAGTTAGTTCAATAGTGTTATACACTATTTTTCAACTCTAATACCTGACACCCAATAAATTTAAACTAATTAAAACATTTCACTAGGCCTTAAAATATACTATACTATGTGGATAAAGCCTGGGCAGAGTTGAATACCTGACAAACAAATTTTACCCCAGGCAAGCACTTTGCTTTAAAGCTTAACTGTGGACGTTAGACTTTCAGACGGATTTATCCGTCCCTGTAATACTATATTGTGTTTATTTTGTATTTCTTATATGAATCCTACGCGGGAATACTCTCTATATAAATAATGTTCGTGTGTATGTTCTGTCTTTTCCGGAGACAGGGTTCTCCTGTTAGCCCGTATGCTGTCCTGGAACCTCCTCTGTTAGACCAGGTTGGCTTGAACTCACAAAGATCCGCCTGGCCTCTGCCTGTCCCAGAGTGCCTAGGGATTTAAGGCGTCGTGCTACCGCCGGCCTTTATATTGTTATTTTTCAAGTATTGACCTTTAAAACTGCAAGTCTTACAGGTGGATTTTATAGTGGGACTATTCTTTTCCTCCCAATTGATCTTGGCCTTCTTAAGGCCTGGCATTAAAACTTGCTTTAAGGACTTTTCAGTATTTAGCTCCTTTTTTTTTTTTTTTTTTTTTTTTTAGGCACAAGCATCCTTCATATAAAACCACTTTGCAAGGCACTTGTGTCCCAGCCCACAGAGCCCAAGTTTCCCACCATCTAGCTGGAGGGCTTGAATGTTCAATCAAGTTGATCAAATAGTTGTCCAGATTATATTGCTGTAATTTCACAAATCACACCAATTTCTGCAGCCATTACATTCTACCACTCCCCCTCTCTGCAGATTGTTCCTTTAGGCTTAGAGACAGGGCACAAGTGGACAAGAAGAAAACAGTCTACTTGTCTGGAGACGTCGTTTTTGACTCTGATCAGTTCTGGGCTGTTTCCTTTCATGGACTGACCTTTTGCCCAGGGATAAGCTTTTCAATCCTACTAATGAAGCAACAAAGCAATTAGATATATAGGTATTTAAACATTGCTAGTGACTATGGTAGGTTACTTTGGTAATTAGACACAAGGATTGATGGTGTGTTAATCCGTGGATTACTTTTTTTTCCTGAGGAAATGACAGGCCTTATGGTGTGGTATAACATTCTCCTAATACTAGAGGTATAGCTTGTGGCAACATCCATGAGTTATTCTTCCAAGGAGAGAGCTAACACTCCTCTTCCTACAAAGCTCTTTCTCACATGCCTGCCACTTCGTTTTATTTTGTGACCTACTGAGTTTAGCCAGGGCCATCTGTGTAAGCATAGGTTTAGAGCTATCTACTACAGCTTGGTGGGCTCAGCGCTGGGTACACAACAGGAAACAATTAATCTTCCCTCTCCCAGAATCTATCCACCACTAGTTCAGCAGTAAGGGGTAAAGCCCCATGAGCCAGTCACCATCCAAGACTGACTGTTGACAAAAGCAGTCTAGTGCAGGCAGGCCCAGTGCAGGTAACCAACGAGGTTGGAAGTTCCATGATGTAGATGGTTTTGTTGCACTAGGAAGGCACTATGCACGCTTACGCTATCTTCTAGCTTTTACATTTTTCCTTCCTCCTCTTCTGCAATGTTCCCTGAGCCTTAGAAGGGGGTGCTATAAATATCTTGTTTAGGGCTCAACCATCACTTATTCTCAGCATCTTGGGCAACCATAAATTTCTGCTACTAAGGTACAAAGGAAATATTCAAACAGATAATTTGGCTGCAGGAATAGCATCCAAATTTGATGCTCTACTGCCTCTGGGTACTTGATGTTCTACAGTGTGTCTGTGGATTCACTGGCATTCACTACAAAGAGAGGTTTTTCTCTTTAATGCCTGGAGCACATTTTGTCTACAGGCATAAACAAAGAAATTTAGAATGCAGTTTGATGCTAAGCCAATTTAGTTAAACAACAGTAGCAAGTTCTCTCCTTTGGCTTGTGACCTTCCAGGTCATAACTGTTGAATGGGGCTTTACTGTTGCCAAACGCGCTAAATAATGAACTTAAAATAAATTGAAGAATAACATTGTCCAGTGGGAGTATTGTTGATGAGGATAACAGACTAAACAAAAAAGCGAGGATAAGAAGAAAAGGAAGAGGGAGAGGAGGAAACCAGTTGCAAAGAAGGAAGAGGAGGAAGATGAACAGGAAGAGTCCATAGAAAGAAGAGGAAATGAATAAGCGAGGAGGGGGCCAGTTGGAGGAGTAGCTAGAGAGGACAATGACAATACAACAACAGCAACAAAAGACAAAAGAAATAAATAAAAAAAAACCCTTTAAAAAAAAAGAAAAGTATGCATGCATAATAAGGCCTCATAGTAGGTCCGGCCATCCTTTCAAGTTCAGGATGGAATGAGTGGAAGTCAGTTCCAAATTCATCCAAGAACACAAGTGCTTGACTGGATAGTTTATCACAATGAAGGATACCTGAAAGTTCTGTGTGGAGGTGGGTGAGATGCAGGCGGGGGCCTAAATTTGATTTAAAATGTATTATGTTGAAATGTTCCCAAAGTCTAGTAAATTTATTAACATTTTGGAATATTAAAATAACAAGATTACATCCAACAAAAAAAATCACAGAATCTAGAATGCAGGAACTAAATTTAAAACCAAATCGACAAAGAATGAACTTAATTCTCCTGTGTTTCTCAATGGAATGTGTACAGCCTGGCATGTTCCAAGTTTAACAAAAGATTCCTGAAGCCTCACATGACCTTCCATCTTTTTTTTTAATTTTTGAGACAGGGTCTTCCTTTAGTTCCAGCTGCCCTGGAGCTCACTATGTAGACCAGGCTGGCCTTGAACTCACAGAGATCCTGCCTCTGCCTCCAGAGTACTGGGATTAAAGGCATGCACCACCACGCCCAGCATGACCTTCCATTTTTGACTCATGTTTCCTTTCTACTAACAAATTTCCTGTCCATGTTGCTCATACATGCTATGTCCATTGAATCATCCTTTACCGTGCAACTCAAATCTAGTTTATGACACCATTTTTTACACCAAAATATCTTTCAAGAAATAGCATCAAATTAAACTTACAGGGTTGGAATTTGTTGGCCCAGATGATATTGGAATCTCACTGAAGACATTGGGACAACAACATTATGTATCAGGAATAATATAAATATTATATATTATATACTAATATTATATATGTGTTGTGTGTGAGGGTAGTTGTGTGTGTTATTGTATTGGTATGGAGGAAGCTTTCTTTATGCCTGAGAGGGACCACGTCGGCCCTGCTAAGGGGGGAATGGGACACACGCCCACTTTGCAGACACTTTGGGGAGCTGGGGACCCTTTGGCGCAGTGGACCAGCAGGCTGCTTTCTGCAGCCCAACCTAAGTGGTAACACCAACTTAGGCTTCTTTAGCCTGGGACAATGAGACATATTTTCCACTCTTGGCCATGCTTTCCCACTGCCCAGAACTGGGACAGGGCATTTCACTCACAAACACCAGCTACCCAGGCTGTTTGTCCACAAAGGGAACCTTTTTCCAGCCCACTGGCCACACAAACGAAACTCAGGCCTACCTAAGCCTGTATGCACAAAATAATTAAAAATATCTGGAACCAGGGAACTCGTGTGATGTTTACTTATGAATATCAAATTTATCTCCTTGCACAGCTTGCTTAAAACCAAATGACGTCAGTTCCAGGACCAATCACAAGCCCCCCAACTCCGAGCCACTGCACACTTTGCTCCACCCAGTATCATGCACCTAGACCATGCTGCTTGCTCCTCCCTAGGGGGTGGAGCCAGATCTGGGGCAGTGGTGCCCTGGGGCCTGCCAGCTGCGAGCTAGCCCTGCAATTCCCAATGGATTTCCTGTACCTACACTAATTGGTACACAAAAATCAATTAAAAATGGCAAAGAAGAAAGAAAAGGAAAGGAAAAAGGGAAGAAGGAGGAAAGGGAAAGGAAAAAAAAAAAAAAAAAAAAAAAAAAAAAAAAAAAGGAATGAAGGAAGGAAGGACAGGAAGGATGGAAGGACAGGGAGGAAGGAGGAAGGAAAAGGCAAGGCACCCTTCCGGCTCTAGCCTGACTTTTGATAAAAGTGCTGTGTGCCGCCAAGAGAGGAGGGGTTATGATCTTCCATTATTTTGAAAAAGAAAAAGAGGCACGCAGGGACAAAGTTCAGTGGTCCTACGATTCTCACTGAACCTGTTGCTAGGCTGGAGGTCGTAAAAATGCCAGTGACTTCTTCTGTCATATCCCATTCCAATAACATGGCACTGCGCAGGCTCAACTAACCAACCCAGCTGTTTAGGTGCGTGTAGGATTTAATTTGGGTGGCTTCATCTTGCATAGGAAAATGTCTTCTTGTTTGCTTGAACATCTCTCCAGCCTCTCCTTTTCAGTTAAAAACTTATCTTTGTCTACAGCAGAGAAAGTACTAAACATACTTTAAAAAGAATCTCCACAATACGAGAAACTTGATTATTGATTAATTCCATTGATAAAGTATTCATTTTTATGCTTAAACTTATTATACTATGAAATACTGTTATAAGAATAAAAAACAAACCAGAGAAAGGGAGAAAAATACTTGCAAGTTTCATGCCTAAAATTTACACGTATGTAAAAGATGCAAAGAAGCCTTACAACACTGTGACAGAATAATAAGCCATTTTTTTCAATGGGCAAAAATGTATCAACAAATTTCACTCAAGAAGATATATGGATTGCAATAAGCTTAAGAAAACATGTTCAAAATAATTAGCCATTACTGGAATGGAACAAAACCATGATGTATTATTTCCAGTTGCTTATTAGAGTGGCCTTCAGAGATCAAGTAGCTAACGAGAAAAGGTATATATCCACAGACAGTTGGCACATACCTGTGACTTTCCACCTCAGTATCAGGAGCAGAAGGGAATGTGACCTTATGGGAGTTTCAAGGGCCAGTTGGTCTATAGTGAGTAGCTGATGCAGTCAGCGAGAGAGAGAGAGAGAGAGACGGAGTTAGACTTGAAGCTGTTACGAAGGAAGAAAGATCCGAGACGAGGACGACAAGAGGAGAAAAGAAGAAAGAAAGAAGAGAAACGAGAAAAGAGAGAAAGGAGCGAAGGAAGGAAGGAAGGAAAGAGAGAAAGGAAAAAGAGAGAAAGGAAAGAAAAAAGAAAAATAAAGTCTATACTACTAAGTGCTAGTAAAAAGTTAAAGAAAGTGGAATGTAAAACTCTATATACAAATATGTGTACTGGTTTTGTTGACAGTCTCTACAAATAAGGAACAACCCAAGTGTCCTTCAACTAGTGAACTGATGAAGTATGACACAGTCATACAACGGAACATTACTCACCAGTAATGAGGAACAAATTATTGATACAGGACTAAACATAAATGAATCTCACTTGCATTACACTAAGTGAAAGAAGCTATACACAAAAGGCTATCCACACTTTCATGAATATATTATTCTGGAAAAACAAAACACTGTGGTAAATGGAAAATAGATCAAATAGATCAGAAGTTGTCAGGAGTACCTGTCAGGCAGACTAAAAAGGGACAACACAGGGGATCCGGGGGTGGGTGGGTTGAAATTGTTCGCTTTCTTAATTGTGGTACTGGTATTTAGATGACTATGTACTTTGGAAACACGTAGATGGCATATTATAGAGAATCAAATTTATTAATGTCAATTAAAGTATGTCAAAAATAACTTTTGTCTTTCATGACAGCACTTATCATTTCCCTATTCTTCTGGTGCATCTTCCTCAGAGTGTGAGACTATCTAAGACCCAATCAAGGCTCCATTATTATTCTATTTATTATTATTACTTTACATTCTACTCAGAGTTGATTTCGTCCATCTTTGTGATAGGCATTTATAGAAGACAATTCCCATTCTGAACTTCAGACCTTATGATCCATTTGATGTCTCTCAAACATCTCCAACTCTACATGTCTACACTATCAGCCATATTTCTGTTCTAATGTTTGCTGTCTCAATAAGTGATACCCATCATCCACTTATTTATTCAGAATGTAACACCTGTAGTCATACCTGAAACCCTTTCTTTATTCATATCTCATATTGTTTGAGCAGTTACAGTCAAGTTCCAACTCCAGTCCTTATTCTAACTTCATTGGAACCAATCAAGATTTCCATCAATTCCCAGAAAATATTATGCTTCTGAGGCTTGACATATACTGGTCTTTTGTTTGGGGAATAGTTCTCTCCACCTGAACTTTCCCAGAATTGATCAACTGGATCTTTCTTGCCCAGTGTTTAGGTATCAATGTAAATTTGACTCCTTAGGAGGACCTCTGGTGATCTTCCAAAAGCGGGTTAAGCATTCATAAACAGGTTAGTTGCTGCTATCTACTTCCATTTTATCTTCATAATTGCTGTAAATCACAAGGATTTCCTTCACATTTTTCTCTTTGGTTAAGATATAATCTTAATGCCCATGTTGCCTACAGTCTATTTACAGTGACCAGCACAAGATAACCAGTAAATGCTGAAGGAGGAGGAAGCTGCGTGAAGTAAAAAGCTTATACTACAGATTCGGATATGCCCGCATGCACCACTTCTCATACTGGACCCCTTCTGAAGGCACGTAATCCCTTCCTTTAGGTTTCTGTGACTTTTTTAGACAGGGTCTCCCTGTAGCCCCAGCTGTCCTGGAACTCACTCTGTAGACCAGGCTGGCCTTGAAGTCACAGAGATCTGCCTGCCTCTGCCTCCCGAGTGCTAGGATTAAAGGCGTGCGCCAAGCCAACACACCCGGCCTTTGGCTTCTTTTAAAAGCCACCATCCTAGCTGGGCGTGGTGGCTCCTGCCTTTAATCCCAGGCCTTCGGTATGCAAAGGCAGGCAGATCTCTGTGAGTTCAAGGCCAGCCTGGTCTACAGAGCGAGATCCAGGACAGCTGGGGAGCAGACAGAACTTTTCTCAGAAAAGACAAAAAAAAAAAAAAAAAGCCACCATCCTTAGAAGGCTGATCTAGCATAGATTGTCTCCACTCTAACATAGGGAAGGAAAATATTTCTGAAGTGACAGGAGGCTGCTATCTAGATGAAGGATATAGACCAGGAGACTCTTATGGTCTCTATGAGCTTGCATGCGTTCTTATCACCTAGTTGATCAAATGATTGCCTCTCATGCCTAGGACACATCACTAGGGCACCCAATTTCTATCCAAATTATTTAGAGAAAATATCAAGCATGAGACTTTGGTTTGGGGTTGATATGTAAGCCTGACCTTCAGTGTCTTGTCATTCTGTATAGAAGTGCCACATTCTAGGTTTGGGTGTCAGAGTTTCCCCCAAAGACATAAAGAAGCATAATCAACACATTCATAACTTTCCAGTGAGTGAGTGGGACCCATCCAGATGGGTGCCTCACAGTTGTTAGTTCAAAGACTGGAGTAATCAGGCAAGTGCGTGTGTGTTTGTGTGTGTGTGTGTGTATGTGTGTGTGTTGTGGTGTGGTGTGTGTGTGTGTGAATGTTCCTCTTGGATAGAAACTGTAAGAGGTTTAATAAAATGTCAAAGCTCAATTCAATGTTTATGAATGGGTAATAAAAAGTAATAAATGGGGAAGAAAATTACTCTCTCCACAATTCTTATATTCTCACTTTGCTTGGAAGTGACTCAGATTTTAGGCTGTCTTCCCACTAGATGCTGTAAACTAAACAGCTTCTAACTTACAACACCCCGATAACTACTTATTCCTAGGGCTAATATGAATTGATTCAAATACATTTATGTGTTACATTTTATTCTACAACATCTGAAAATTGTTTTTATCATTCTAAGCCATCTCCTTTTGGGTTTTAGTATATGTGAGTCAGATTTAATTAAAAAAAAAACTTTTCTAAAGTAGTCTTGTGGCAAGTCATCCAAAATCCAGTTTCCAAGAACCTACCTCAAGGTTAAAGGCAACAGGATTCATTCTTAAGACTGATTAGGGAATTTGATATACTTTTGCTCCCAAAAGAATATGAACTAGAAGTATTTTAAGCCCTTAAGATTTGAAGTGTAACAGAGCCTTACAACACAAAATTGACATTGTACATTGAGGTTGAAATGAGATTGAAGAAGAGAGGAATAGCGCCTTTCAGGATCATTGCATTGTTTTGTGGGTTTTACTCCTGGAATAAAATGATGAGAGGGACTCAATTTGGAATGAAGCGTCTTTTATAAGCTCCTGGAAAAATATTGTCAGTCTGGGTGTCTGGCTACTTCTCATGCAGTAAATATACACAACAGGAGTAAAAAGCATTTAAATGTTCAAGAAATGTCTGGAACCCACACAGTGTGTATCCACCTGCCTGGGAGACATGAGCAAAAATTCAACAGGAGCCATTGATTTGATTTCCACTCGATGCCTGTTAATCTGATTCTTGGATTATTTTTCCCTTTTTGCAGTGTCATGGATTGGACCCAGGGTCCTATCCGTAGGCAGATGCTTTACCAGTGAGCTATATGTGCAACCCCTGTGTCACTCCTGTTATATCTCATAGTGATATAGACCTTCATGTTGTCCATGTTCTTCTGGACTGCTCCATTGGTATTGATTTGGTTCTCTAGTCTGATGCTCCCTCATTATTTGGGATGAGGTATCCTATTTCTAGCTGACGTTGCCCAGAAATACATTCCCAAACAAACCACCTTCATATGGCTAGTGTATAGGGAGGTTCAGATACCCAGTTGCTCAGAAGCCAAAGGACATGAGGCTAAGAAAAAAACGCATATGGAGACTGCTGAGTAGCTCCACTATCTCATTATAGGTCCAGCGGAAGGATCACTTTGTACGATGGAAATGAACTCAGAGGGGGCAAGATTCCATCACTTACTCGCTCTCTCTAGAGTGTAGACCTCCTGTCTCCATCAGGTGTAAATTGGAGTCTGGATCATTTGATCTTGGGACACTAAGATGAGTGAAGTCACTATTCATTCTAATGTGTCCACATGGTGCTGGGGTAGAGTCCAGAAAGGCAGGACTTGCATTTTTAAGTTTTCTCTGGTGTCAGTCATGCTAATGAAGGACCTAGATTTCACCATGATGGAAATAAAGGCTCGCTTTTTCCAAGAAGAGCTTTAATTAGTGTACAGGGAATTGCTGAGTTTTTAAGGAGAGGAAAAAATTTGAAGTGGAGTTGATGATGGCAGCAATTTTATTTATTTCCCCTCTTATTTGGTTTTCTTTTTTTATTGTTCTGTATGTGTATGAATGTACTGTCTGCATGTAGGTTTGTGCACCATATTGTGCAAGTGCAGCGGAGGTCAGAAGAGGATGTCGGATTCCCCTGGATTTTCCCGGGTGGAATTGGAGTTACAGATTGGTTCTCAGCTGCCATGTGGGTGCTGGGGATCGAACCTGTCCTCTGCAAGAACAGTCAGTGCTCTTAACTACTGAGCCATCTCTCCAGCCCATTGGTTTTAAAACATGAATAAAATATATTCTCTACACAGGGATAAATTGTAATAATGCTGTTCAGTGCAAATTTTATAGTAACTATAAAAGCACACTGATAATAGATGTTTAAAACCATTTTAAAAGTATATTGGGATTGAGTTTTACTGCTATGACTAAATCTCATGGAAAATTTTAATGAAAATGCAGTTGTCAGCAATTTTCTATGTCAAGATATAATGTCTAGTAAAGCAGACTGATCAAAGGATTCTGACTTCAGCTGATGGTAACACACAAAGTTGGAGGACTGACACTCTCTGATGGCTAGGGGCTTGGGAAATGTATAATTCCTGAAAGGTACAGTCAACAGGAAGGCTCACATCAAATGAAACCCATGGCAAGGAAAGCACCAGGATTAAGAGAATACAAAATCTTGGTCCACATGGTTACTCACTCCAGTCACAAAGGAGGCAGGTCGAAATGGGCATTAAAAGAAGAATTCTTACCAACTGTCTCATTGGACTTAAGGCCTGATCCATATGAGGGAATTCATCACTGGTTCTATGAGCCTAGTCAAACAGAGGAGAACCTACTACTGCCATTTTCCTGAACCAATATAATTTCGAACTGTATTCTAAATACTTATCCTTATACCCACCTGTCGTCAAAGAAGCTTCTTTTTGCTACAGGTGGAGGCTATTACAGAGATCCACCATTGGTCACAATGCAGAGAAGAAGTGACTGTGCTGTACTCAGCCCTAAATGATACATGTACCATGCAACCCTTGCTCCTAAGGCTCAGGGAACATCTCAGAAGAGGGGTAAAACGACTGTAGAGCCAGAGGACCATTATGCATGCACCTGGATAGGGTATGCTAGACAAGACAGGGAAGCTCAACAATACGGTAGTCTAAACAAGATCTGCATAATGACAGCAACAACTGACATGCTTTCGTGGATGGGGAAATCTCCCAAGGTCCCACCCACCTGTAGATGAAGAGCTACAGGCAATAAATGGCTGCTGAGGGAGGAAAGGAAGGTCAGTTTTCTCTGGGGACTAGCTCCCTGATAGGTTATCCAATCCCAAATGGTCAGCCTTAAGCACAGATGTGAATGCCACTAAATGGATTTGATAGATGGTTTATGTACATACACATATGTGTATATATGTCAGAAAAATAAAGAAGAGGTCAGGAAATTGAGAGGAAGTGGTGGGGATGTGAGAGGAGCGGACGGGAGAGGAAGGGGTTAAAATGATGTAGATATAGTTTAACTCATATGAAATTATCAAAAAACAAAAAAAAATTGTCTTTTGGAGACAGGGTCTCCTTGTAGCTCCAGCTGTCCTGGAACTCACTTTGTAGACCAGGCTGGCCTTGAACTCTTAGAGACTCACCTGCTTCTGCCTCCTGAGTGCTGGGATTAAAGGTGTGGGCCACCATACCCATAAATTATTTTTTAAATTCTTATTGTAATATGTAGGGTCAAACTGTACCACGCAAAGGAAAAAGTTAGCAATCAGTTTATCTGGGTATAGCTATACCAACTAAGTTTCAGAATGATCTGCTTAATAATAGCTATCATTTATGAAGTTCAGCAATATATTATGCATATATATGCAAATATATTAAGGCATACAGAGTCAAATTGGTGTGTCCCCAAATGCCCGTCAGTGTGAGTCCATCTCTTGGATCCTGGTCAACTTAGCAAGAGTCTCAGCCTTAGAAGAGACGGACTCTCCCCCTTCTGCCAGCCATCAGGTGCCAACTCTTTCTTAGGTAAGATTGGGGGTTCTTGGGCTGGAAAGATGGCCTAGTGGTTAAGATTGCCGACTGCTCTTGCAGAGGACCTGGGTTCGATTCCCAGCACCCACATGGCAGTTGAAAACCGTCTTTAACTCCAGTTCCAGGAGAATCCTACGCCCTCTTCTGACCTCTGCGGCATTGCACGACATGGGTGCACAGACCTGCATGCAGACAGTACATTCATACACATACGAAAATAAAATTAAAAAAAAAAGATGGGGGTTCTTCCCCACTTCCCCATGTCTATGCTGGGATTTTATCTGGCTTGACCTTAGATGTGATTTCTGCATGTTGTCACCATTGTTATATGAGTTTATATGAGAAGCCGTCTGGAAAACCCTTTCCTTGTGGTCTCCCACCCCCCTCGGGCGCCTCTCTTCTGCAATGATCCCTGAGCCTGTGAAGCAGAAATTTGACATAGGTGTTCTACTCATTGCTAAGCACTCCATAGCCTCTTATTCTTAGATATGTCTGCATTGTTGATCACCAATTTGTTATGAGTTATATGTAGAAGCCGGCTGGAAAACCTTCCTTTGGTTCTCCCACCACTTGGCGCCTCCTCTTCTGCAAATGATCCCTGAGCCATGTAAGGCCCAGATAATTGACATAGGTGTTTTATCTACTCATTGCCTAAGCACTCCATCGCCTCTTATCCCATGTTGACCCGGTTGTGGCTCCTGTGTTAGCTGTCCTGTCTTGCTTGCATAAAGGGAAGCTTCTTGGGTCATCAATGCATGCGTGAGAATAAATGATGGATGTAAACATATGACCAAAATTAAGAGAATTGCTGGAGGAATAGGGTGATAAAAATTCAAAATCAAATGACTTTTCCATAAATATAAAAAAATAATCTCATTAAACACATTAAGAATGGACTTGATTAAAAGACCCAAAAAACACAACAAAATATTGGGACCTCCCTTAGGAATATTCACCTAAACTCAATAACTGCCCTTGTCATTTGTCAAAGGCTTAGACAAGTTTTCAAACGGACCCGCAAATCTCTCTCATGTGTTGTAAACTCCTTTATATGCCAAAGGGAAATGCATAACTCGATAGATGGGAGAGCTCTCCTCATTGGATCTCGAGTCAAAGCACATAATACATTATAGCTAAACTCTACTGCTCAATCATCATCCTAAACGGAAGTATAATATTGGGAACCATCCACCTGTGTAACCTTCAGTCGTAATTAGGGATGGTGAAATATTAAAGTCCTGGAAAGACTGCCGCCCCCTATCACCACTCCTCTTGTCTAACATAGTGCTTTATTTAAATGCCCCAAGCGCTATTTAACCAATTTAGGAGCAATACAAAATAAAGAAGTGAAGGGGATTACTTCCAACAGAGCCTTCTGTAGGTTTTGAGGCTTACCATTCAAAGAATGACATACCGCCAGGAAGCAAGCTATCCCCTTATATCTATGCAGGATGGATAGTAGTACCTGAGCTAAATAATTCCTTAGAGGTATATCTCTAAACAAAAATTGAAGACTCAGGAAACTCCTCTAGAAATGAGAAATTAAGAGTAAATTCTATGTAAAAATTCAAGTTGCAGATAAGCAAATAACCTGCTAAACATCGGAAAATAACTCTGATCAATAGATAAATTTTTATTTAGCTGGACACCATCTCAAACCAACATTGCAGCCTCTAATAACTAATAAGTGAAGAACCTTCCCACTCACAAAATAGCACATTACAGTGATAAGTAGATAAAATTACCCGAAAACAAACCTAATCAAAGATACTAATGTGTAGTTAGTTTGTCTTCACTGCTCATAAGATCCGACAAATACCACTTCTTACTGATCTCACTCCCACCACTATGGGGAGGTAAATAATCTTTGTTATTTTACGCTTCGGGACTGGGATCTACCCTCTGAACCAACTTAATAGTTGCCAGTGATTACGAATCAAAACTTCAGTGGGACGCACCTCAAACCATTGGCCACGGAACCTTTCCGTGGCAGTTAGTAGGAACCTGGAGGTCACGCGAGCTCCCGAAAGCACAATGTCACGATGGAGGTGGTTAATGGTCTATATTCACTTTAAGGCTGGTGCATTCACCTCACCTTGGGCCCTTATTTTAGATTGTGCCAATTATGTCGTCAGCCTGCATCCTCTGTCCCCAGAAATTTTATACTGTACTTTCTTATTTTACACCCCACACAATGTCATGGGGACCTTTTGGGCGAGCGCCGAGCAGAATAAGTGGGCTGGCAGTCCCCCAGCTATTGACCTTCTCAATACCACCATTAAGACAAATACTCCACAGTGTGGCCCAGGGTCCGAATCCAAAGTGTGAGTAGGGGCGCAAAATCCCCACAAGTTTGTGAATGTTGCCAAGTCTTCGGAGTCGATCCCTTAGGTGCGTTGTCAGAAGTTGGGAGTACTAATAAATCTGGTCCGAGCACAGTTAAGTGACCCTTTTAACTTTGTATCATACTTGATACACAAAACAGCATCACTATCATAAAAAAAACACACCACAACGTTTCACAGTTCATTAATCCCCAAACAGTCCCCCCAATTTACCATTTGCTATGAGGGGGAAGAAACCTCAGCCAATTGCAACCTGAAAGGTAATACTTTAATCCCTGTAGACACCAAATGCCTATTGACTGATAACATAGGACCCTCTTAACCGAAGCCCCCTACAGAAGATCTTTTGTAACCAAATTGTCAAACAACTTAACCTCATGATTGCATAGATGTACTATTAAATGTGAGTGACTATGCCATATAAACTTGTTTGGTGCTGCCCCGCTAAAATCCAGAAACAATAATTAGCTGAATGTATCTCTATTTTCTAATTTTTGGGAAGAATCAGGAGCACTTCAAACAAAACCTGAAGTCCAGCTCGAAACAAGGGAGGTCGTACCAAGGGCTGGACACCTAGGATGTCACTCTCCCGATAATTATCTCCTGGGGGCTCGACAATTACCAGACTGGTTTCAGGAGCTCCCGCGTGTCTGTTCTAACATAGCTGATACGAGCATCGTAACCCCTGGCCACCTATTCCCCTGTCTCATTTTCTTCGCAGGACCCCTATGTCAGCTACCAGTTTCGAGACATATCATCCCTGCCCCTTTAGTCGTGTGCGAGAAATTTTTGTGAAGGTTTCCCCAGTGGGTCGGTTCTCACATGGTTTTGCCCTTTGACCCGGCATTTTCCAAAATAAAAGAGCGCTGCCGTCAGGGAAAAGTCACCAACTTGAAAAAGCATGATAAATGGTCCCCCAGCACCTTCACCAATGGTCTCTTCTAGTGATTTTCTTCCCTGTGGTGCTCAACGCCTCCCAGACATTCTCTATCCTTAATTTGACTCTCCCCTTAATAGTCTCATACTTACTCTATGTGATGCCGCCGGGTCGTTCACTCTGCCAAGGTTGCGACTATAATCGCACAATTGGTCGTTCCTGAGCCTTCCTTGTCACTCAATTAGCTGCGAAGGACCACACCCTTAGTGTTTTCAGGCTGTTTTCTGTGACCCCCTCAAATTCAACACCAGAATCTAATAGGAGACTTGCTTTACACACTACAAAGTCCTGCTTTCTGGCTTGAGATGGAGGCTGCAGGCCCCTTCTGGGACACAGCTTCTGGTGCCTGACTGTAGCCCTTATAATAGAAGAAATTACTTCACTTCACCAGGATACCCGCATGTTTGGCTCATCCATCAGAGTACGTATTGCTGTAGCTACTTCTTAGTTAGACTTCCCGATGTATTTTTTTTCAATCAGAGTCTCCTCAAGAGCTAACCTGCGGTCTAGGCCCTCCTTCAATCAATTGTAACTCCCTTTGAAGTGGGGAAGTAACTAAACTCAATCATTAGATATTCACTTTCAGGGATCTTACAATTCTGCGGTTCTTTCTTTGCTTCCCCACCTTGTCAGCTTGATTGTCTCTAGGATCACCGCCAGTGGTGACACCAGAACACGCTTTTCCTAGCAGTGTGTGATATGCGGGTGGATATATCCCTACTCCAACAAGTTCCATGCTCATTTGAGGTCTCTCCCGCTTCGCATTCCTTCCCTAGTTGAATTACTTCAAGGATGAATCGGTTCACTCAAGCCTGGGCGCTCCATCTTCTACAAATCCATTTTGCCTTCCCAGCATAAAACTTGCTCCAATGCCTCCAACCCAACAAAACATTTGATCTTTAGGACCTTAAGATGATGGATTTTTCGCGCCCTCCCTGCAAAAAGTTTACCAAACCAGTACACTCCAACAATCCTTACTTCCCAAATATTGAATCTTATCACCAAAAACGAGTTGCGAGGTACACTTTTCTTGTTTCACAGCATTAATGTGTGTCGTGCCACACCTTCCTATCCTGCTTATCCAGGTCGCAGTATTTCCTCCCCGTGATACCTGTTTGCCTCTTTTCCATTGCTGATATGGTGCACCTCCCCAACACATAAAACTCCCTGACCAACAACCATTACATGCTCTGGAGAAGGAAACCAGGAAAGTTGTGGGGAGCGGAAAGGGGTTTTGGTTCGATTGCTTACCATTACTCACTGCCGGGGAGTCACATCATCCACTCAGCGGAAGGCAGGCAATCCGAGTCGGAAAGGACAATCAGGGCTCTCCCGAGGAAAATGACAGCGTGGAGAGCATTGGAGCTGAAGCAACAGGGCACATGTGGTGGAGGTTTTGGTAAGTAGAATATAGCTTGTGGTGGTTCACTGGCAAAATTGCTCCCTGGCGTGCGTTAAACAACCTTGTATGCCTTACTAGCCTGCATATTTCCCTATGACCCTGGTTTACAACAAGATCAGACCTGCCCAGCCTAATGCGAATGGTGGCACCGACTCACAATGGGTGGGTGCGACCTGGCCAACTTTCAACAAGCGTGCTTGACCATCAAGACACCATACTCCCACAGATATGTGTAGCCACCCAGGCCAATCCATAAGGGATTGGTCCAATTTTCCTCCAGATAATAGATCGGTGCTCCCAATCAACCCAGAAGGACTAGGTGGTTATTAGAAGTTTAGACACTACAAATGCTATTCCAGCAACACTCCTTTCAAAGTCTATCTACTATACATTACAAAAAGGGAATTTTAAACCCCTGAAGAAGGAGATTGAAAAATGGACAATCAGAAATTGAAAGACCTCCCTCGGCATTAAACCCCATAGCTAACTGATGCGAGATTGAGAAAAGAAGTTACCACAAAGAATATAGTAAAAAAGATACTTCAATAACGTAACCCTGGAGTGTATACAACCATTTTTTTTTTTTTTATTCCTTATTAAAAAGTCCCCATGAGCTTCTTCATCGACTTGGAATATTAGGAAGAAATCATGTAAAGATTCATTCCGTGCCACAATTTTTTAAAGACCGCTAACCTAGCTGGGTTACCTAGAGCAAACCCTGAGGCTTGAACATATAATCCGCTGTAGAAGGGCCTAAGGCTCACATTTGGTGGACTGCACCATACCAGCACTTCTACAAACGCTCCATATATACAGGGCCGAAGTTAGTCATCAATATAGAACCCTAGCCCCTTTCCTGCCTCTCTGAGTGCCTGGATTAAGAAAGGTGGGTACGTTCCGTCTAACCACCACCCAACGCACACGCACCCAAGTTAACCAATGAAACATAAAATTTGGAGAGCACTTCCAATTCAAATTGATGATATGCAATAACTCTATGTTTGGCTTAAGCAAGCAGAATACCTCAAGTCATATATTTCCGACTGAGAGAGGAGAAAGCTGGGCAAACATAAATTAACGCCTTAATGGGAGGCCCAAGAGCGACGTAGTCATATTCTCAAGCGCATAGAGGATACCCCTTGATTGTTTGGCCGCAAACAGACTCGATCGGATCACTTCCTATGATAAGAAAGTAGAATATCTATTTTTTGCAAAATCACAACTACCTCTCACCAAACTGTGAATAAACAAGGATTGTGATAAAAAACCCATAGGCTACTGGGATCAAAGACTCTGCTTCATGAAATGTAAAACACCTGAAACCCTGTAACTTGTGAATTAACGCTTAACCCCTTTAAGAATAATGATACCTGTTATAATATGCATTTGTTCAAACAACCTACGAGAGAGAATGCATAAGTGTATGGGAGAAAAAATTCTTTTCCCACCCTTAGTACATGTAAAAATCAGATTCGATGCTATGTTGACGACGGCGAGGAAGTAATGTTGAATATAAGTAAGTGTCAAAACAGATCTAACAAATGCAAAATGAATACCCACCTATCAAAAAAAAGACTCAAAAAGGGCGGTTGTGTCTCGTGCTGACTCATGGGTTGAGAAAGAGAAGCAAGTCAAAGAGGAAGGTGTGGAAGAGGAAGGGAAAAAACCCGAGAGGCAGAAGGAAAAATAGGGGCACGATTAGGAAAGGTGGCGAGCAGGTCAGCACAGGTCGATTCAATGGTACTGTACCCCACAGGGAGGACAAAGGATATAAATGTCGAGAAGCAGGAGGGGAAAACGGAAGAATAGTAGGTAAGGATGCAAGGACGGGAACAAAGTGAGTGAGCGTGTGAGGAAAGACAAAAGAGGAAAGAAAGGAGAGGGAGAGAGAGAGAGAATACAAGTTAGAACAACAAGAATAAAAGAACTGGGGGAAAAAAGAAAGCAAAGAAAGATAGGCGAGAAGAAAGAGAAGAAGGACAGGAAGGAAAAGTAGGATCAGAGAAGAGGACAAGGGAAGAAATTGGGAGTTAAAAAGAGGGCGAAGGCAAGGACGATTCACCGTGAGGGAAAGAAAGTAAAGATGGCTAGGAAGGAGAGACATATAGAAAAGGTGGGGGATTCAAGCAGGTACGATTGAGAATGAGATTTAGAGGAAGAGTGACTGAAAAATATATGGAAGGGAGATCGGACTCAATCAGGGAGAATGAAATGCACTCACGTCCAACAGGATGACTGAAAGGCGATTAAGATATGCAGAACATGAAAAGAGCGAGGCCCGAAGTAGATGCGATGAGAGGTTAAGAAGGAGGAGATAGGGCAGGCAGGAGGGGTAAACAGGGAAGAGAGAAGTGGGAGAAAAGGAGAGGAGCAAGCATACAGATCCACTGACTGGGAGAGGGGTGAAGGGAACTAGCTCAAACTGGGAACAGCCTTATGGAGGAATTAAGTGATGGAAAGAAGCCCGTTAAAACGCTCTAAGATAATGGAGACGCTACTATGAATCTAAGAAGGATAATACCCGAACAAAAGAGGAACTTTGCATCTAAATACGGCGGAAAAGGATAGCGAATGGCAACAGAGTCCATAGTGTGGTTATTTCAGCCACTCTTCACAATAGCAAAGAGCTGGAACACACCCAAATGCCCCTCAACAGACAAGTGGAGGACAAAAAGTCTCGCCTCAATCTTTCTCCATCACTACACTCTAGCAGAAGAAATAAGACTAAAATTCAGTTGGATAACAGAAAGCCATTAGTTCATTATGAAATTTATGCATTTGTGAAAGATGGAAGTCAGAACTTGTATACCATTTAGGAATGCGACTAAGGAGGTTAAAAAGCTCATGTGAACAGAACGAAGTCCACATGAATTTTTAAAGACGATATGAAAGGGGCAAATGGGTCTTACTACTACATTGTTGTGCTGACTAAAGCACTCGAAAATTACTCTCCAGTGTATTGATCGAGGCAAGTGAACAACTGGGGGTCATTTGATTAGGTCATCAGGACATGATATTATGTTCTGTTTATGTCGATGGATTTAGCAACTATGATATGTTAAACCGAACTATATATTATAATTTTAATGGTGGCTTCTTAGAGAATTGAGTGACTTCCATATTATAAGAGTAAACCATAATTCCACCCAAACGGCAGCTTACCTTTCAGACTCTATGGTAAACAATCTCCTCTGATATGTTAGATGTAAAGCCCATGTAGTTCTGACTTCATATAAACTTAATTTAAGGGTAAGAGAATGGTCAAGGATCATCTCAAAACCTTAGTAAAAAGAGAGTTGTCACCCTACATGTTGAAATATCTCGTTAAACAGAAAAAAAGTAACTGAAGAAAGAATTTGCACGGACCTAGCCCATTATGGGCATAGAGATTGACCATATGATGTCTAGTCACCAAATAAAAGTGGCGTAGTAGGGGGTCCAGGTAGGGAAGAGACAATGAGCGGAATATGCCCAAAAGTATAACATACTCCGAAACCATTAGAAATAAGATAGTTTCTGCAAATTTTACATAAAAACACAATACAAAGGGACTATTTAAGAAACCAAGTAAATTGTCTTTTAAAAATGGGCATTGGTAGAGGGGGCAGATGGAGACGAGTATTTGAGGTTAGCTAGGTGATATTGCATCACCTCATAAAACTAATGTAAGGGCTGTCCCAATAGGAG
Source organism: Rhizomys pruinosus (assembly GCA_009823505.1). Taxonomy (NCBI): domain Eukaryota; kingdom Metazoa; phylum Chordata; class Mammalia; order Rodentia; family Spalacidae; genus Rhizomys; species Rhizomys pruinosus. Next base: position 19,798 of record VZQC01005879.1, read on the forward strand.
GCACCAAGTTGCCTAGAAGACGGGAATTAGCATACGATGCGGGGTGTGGAAAACTAGAGTTCTATTACCCTATCCCTTGTCCTGCAGTGCACCTCAATGCCTGAATAGATCAGTTGCCAGGGACCCCAAGGGTCTAAGAAAAATTTTCATAGCACCATCCTTCAATGGTCCTTCCTAAAAAATAAACAGAGAAGCGAAAATAATCTCACTAAGCCCAATGAAGAGAAAAGTACAATAACTTAGTTTAAGAAAAAACCATTACCAAAAAGACAAGAAGCAAGTCGCAAAACCGTTAACGTCAGGCCGCCAAATATAAAGAGCAAGACATGAGAGATACAAAACAAAGTCCACTGTATTGGTCTCACCCAAATTACCCATTATAATTATCTCTCTGAAGAGACTGCGCTCACAAACTATATAACACTACATATAAAGTTGTTCTGGACCTTACTGTATAATATATGCCTCGAGAGCTCTAAAAAGAAACATAATTAATAATGTCTTCTCTAATTTGTAAAATCCACAATCTCAAAATT
>VZQC01005882.1:0-32666 GCA_009823505.1 Rhizomys pruinosus
CTCTGCTGGCAGGCAATATTAAGGCCATGTCAGAGGGATCTGGTCCCTTTTTCCTGTGGCTTGCCTCTCTCTCACTGATGAGTTTCTCTTGCTGCTGGATCAACCCTACGATCCCAGCATGTACTGATACAGACAGATCTCATGGAATCCATCAGAGCCTTCACACCAGATTGGGACTACTGGACACATCCAGCCCTTGTGGACTGACAGTTCCCTGGATTCTCAAGCCTCTTCCAGTTGGCACAGCTACTGTTTGACTCCTTGAAACTCTGTCACATGAGCAAGTCAATAAATTGTATTAACCTATATATGTCGATCATTGGCTTGCTGTTTCTTAGAGAACCCGTAACTGTACAATTGTGGTGACGAGGGAAGAGAGTGAGTTGCTAGAGAGTAGCAGAAGATTAGAAAATGATAATGTCTTTAAGTGGGCTGGTAGTTTCTGGAGCCAGCTTTCCAACTCAAGTGAAGCCTAGACATTACTGAAGGCTCTCGAGAAGTAGCAGTGGGAGAGGGAATGATAATTTCCTTGGTGCAAGACTATTTATTAATTATGAATAGATCCATTTGACTCATCTAACTCGCCTCTTGTGAAGAAGCAAGTGATTTAGCGACTCCATATATAAAACGTTTGAGAAATGGCGAAAATAGGAAGAAATAATGAGTGTGGCCATGGTTGCTCCTAGCTCTTTGATAAATGATAGAGGAAATATAGGAGCTCAGTGATAAATTACCAGCTCCAGATTCGAAACAACAGTATTAAAAGTTTCCAAGTTGCCTCTGAGAAGAGTATTCTTCTCTCCACCAGCCAAAGAGCTAAAGCATGCAGAAAATCAAGCTGGAGCCCTTATTATATTTGGCTGATTTACAACGCAAAATTTAATTCCCAGCCAAGAAGTGTCAGTTCGTAAGTGAGAAGCACTGGTGGGGAAAGGGGGAACCCTGAAACCTGGGATAGAGATGTGTGGGGAACCACGATGATGAGGATTTTGAGCAACTCGGATATTTGAGGGATTTTCTTTATCTGAGGAATTAATCTCCTCACCCTCAGCAGATGAATCCACACCCTGCAGATCCTTCCTCCCTTCACGCCTTGCCTGAGGAAACTAATCTCCCCTCCCAGTGGAGCTAGATGTCCCTCAGGGCCCAACATTGTTGCCCTGGACCTATAACCAGATTAGAAGCTAAGCAAGCCCCTCAAAGTGAGATAATAAAGTGTGGTCCACGAGGAGGTGTCTACACCACTGAAGAAATTTTAAATGAGTTTGCGATTTATTTCTGGCAAGAAGCCTAAGGAATTTGTGTGGGGATGGATTTTAAGGGGGTGTGGGATATGGTGAGGAATATAAAATTGGATCACTACTGGTTTTATCGATAATGAGCCCATGAGATTAGAATCTAGGTTTGCATGAAGCTTCGAGCACGTTAAAAAGGTGTTCACAAGTTTCATTTCATGGTTGGCTGAGTATTATAATTAAACGTGTGCCTACTAACAGTGAGTTATAGCATGCCTGATCATTCTTGGCTATCAATTTGATGAAGGAATTGTAGGGTCAGGCAGATGGGCATGCAATGGATTCAAAGTGTAAACCAATTCTCCACAATATGAGGACCTCAGAGGACATGCCTTTTCACTGAGTTTATGAAGATGGAAAGTACTGAAGAGACACCTAGAACATTTGAAGAGCTTTGTGTTTTGCTCTATTTCCTTACTGCCATATCTTACAGTTTAGAGAAGTTGTTGCTTGCTTGCATAAATTAAATGTGTACTATAGAGTTTAACAGGACCTCTACGGGTAGGTGTCAGGTGGCAGCATTGAATCGCCGAAGCCAGATGAGCATAGTTTACCATAGTTACATAATGGTGCAAAGGCAAGCAATCCTATACTGATCATGACCCGACAATGAGTCTTTGAACTGGCCGCAATTAACATGTTTTCCCAGGACACCAAATACATACGATAGCTTACTATTTAGTTATTTGATTTGATCTTAAGCAGAAAAGCTTCAGAACTAATGACTAGGATAATCAACATTGGATTTCAGCATAGAAAATCCCATCCATTTAACCAGTTCCAGACTTAGAGACTGTTCACAGACCCAGAACCTCTGAATGAAGGGTGGCCGGGTTCGGTAACGCCCACATTTGGGGTGGGCCATCCGGGTTGAGGTAGTCCAATCTGAAGATCCTTTTTCTCTTATTTTTTCCTTAGACCAGTCAAGTTGACACCCAGGATTAACCATCAAACAAGTGTTTTAACTGCAGTGTTAGATCTTTTATTTGTTCCCTTTCTGTTTTTGTTTTTTTTTGATGTGGGCACCTAGGGCTATAAATTTCTCTCTCAATACTGCTTTTGAAGTATCCCATAAGTTTTGTTGTGTTGTATTGTCTTTTTTGTTCAGTTCAATGAATACTTTTATTTCACTCTTTATTTCTTCCCTGACCCTTTCATTGTTCAGGATTGTGTTGTTTAGTCTCCATGTGTTTTTGTAACTAGTTGGGCTTATTCTGGTGTTCATATTGAGCTTTGTTGTATTGTAGTCAGATAGAATGCATGGAATAATTTCTATCCTTTTGTATTTGTTGAGATTTCTTTTGTGACCCCAATATGTGGTCGATTTTGGAGACTGTTCCATGAGGTGCTGAGTAGAAAGTATATTCTCTGGTATTTGGGTGGAATATTCTGTAGATGTCTGTGAGGTCCATTTGGTGTATTGCATTGTTCAGTTCTGATGTCTCTCTATTTATTTTTTTTGTCCAGTTGATCTATCCAAGGGGCTGAGTGTGGTGCTGAAGTCTCCCAGTATGAGTGTGTTAGGATTAATCTGTCTTAAGTTCCTGCAGAATTGTGTTTATAAAATTAGTTGCACCAGAGTTTGGTACATAGGCATTTAGGATTGTGAAGTCTTCATAGTTAATTGTTCCTTTGACAAGGATGTAATGGCCCTCATTGTCTCTTCTGATTAGTTTTACTTTGAGATCTATGTTGTCTGCATTCTTGGACTAGGTTTATATGAACTCTGTTATGATTTTGTTGCTTTATCTCTTTAATTGCTTAGGGATAGTTGCTTCTTTCTTCTGTTCTTTGGATTGCTTCGAGGATTTTCTGAAATGTTGGTTTCTTTTTTTTTTAACCTCAGTCCTGAAGTGTTGGTTTCTTATACATGTATTCTTTCATCTTGTTCATGTTGTGAAAGATTTTTCTTTCTCCTTCGACTATAATTGACATTTTTGCTGGATATTGTAGTCTGGATTGGCATCTAAAGTTGTTTAGCACAGGGAATACTTTGGTCCACATTCTTCTAGCTTTCATCACTTGGGCTGAGAAATCAGCTGTAATTCTGATAGGCTTCCCCTTATATGTAACTTGTTTTTCTCTCATGGCTTTCAGTATTTTGTCTTTGTTTTGAGCGTCTAGTCTTTTAACAATGATATGGCATGGGGAGTTTCTTTTCTGGTCCTGTCTATTTGGTGTTCTACACACCTCTCATATTTGTATGGGGTTGTCTTTTTTCAGTTTGAGGAAATTTTCTTCTATTATCTTGTTGAAGATCTGGTCAATAGTGTTGTCTTGGGACTCCTCTCCCTCCTCTATCCCTATGATGTGGAGGTTTGGTTTTTTCATAGTGTCCTACATTTCCTGGCTGTTCCACTCTTGTGTGTGTTTTTTTTTTTTTAATTTTTGTAATCTTTACTTGAGCTTTCTAGTTTGAGCTTTCTAGTTGCTCTGTATTATCCTGCAGGTCTGATATTATTTTTTCTGCTTCTTCCATTCTGCTTCTGAGGCTTTTTCACATCCTTTCCTGGTGGTTGGATGAATTTTCAATATCCTTTTTCATTTCATCCTGTGATTTCTTTAGATTTTCCATTTCCCTGTGGAGCCTTTCTCATCTTGTAGCTCCTTGGTTCGTTGGTCATTTTCTTTTTTCATTTTGGCCTGGCATCTTTTCAGTGTTTCAACTTCCTTCCAGAGTTTGTGATTTTCTCCCTCTAGGTCCTCCTTGAGTTTTTCAATCTCTCCCCATAGTTCATTCCACTGTTTGTCATTATCTCTCATTAAGTCCTTCCTAAGTTTTTCATTCTCTTCCCTTAGCTCTCCGATTTCTTTGGCTGTGTCTACAGTTGTTTTTCTAAGGTCGGTGTCTTCACTTCTTTCCTTGGAGATCTCATTGTAAGGATCTTCTGTAGAGTTGGTAGAGTTCAGTGTGGATTTATTATGAGCTTTTCCCATGTTGTTTTTTCCTTGTGTTTTTGGCATGTGGATTTGTCTGTTAATTTGTTTCTTTGAATTCTGGGACCTCAAAGTTGGCTGTACAGACTATATTCACCAATGCTCCACCTGTTGGTCCTCTGCACCAGAGCTCCACCAGGATGATGTGGGGGGTGGGGAGAGGGAGCATTAGATTGGGTTGCTTTGGCCCGTGTGCCTTTAGGCCCTCAAGGGTCCAGGCAGGTCTGCCTTACCTCACTGGAACCTTACTGACTCTGGCTGGGTGTCTGGAGTCCGAGCTGGGAGAGTTCCAGGGGCGGATGGTGTGTCCCCCAAGGGCACCTTGACTCACTGGAACCTCACTGAGATCTATGTTGTCTGATATTAGAATAGCCACTCTGGCTTGTTTCTTGGTACCATTTGCTTGGAATATTTTTTTCCATCCTTTCACTCTAAGGTGGTGTTTCTCCTTGAGGTGAGATGGGTTTCTTGTAGACACCATATAGATGGATTCTGTTTCCTAATCCATCCTCCCAGCCTTTGTCTTTTGATTGGGGAGTTTAGAACATTAGTATTTAAGGTTATTATTGAGAGATGTGTGTTGCTTCCTTTCACCTTATTTTTGTTTGCATTTTTGGTCTAGGTTTGTATTTACTCTGTTATGCTTTTGTTGATTTCTCTCTTTAATTGCTTAGGGATAGTTGCTCCTTTTCTTTATTCTTTGGATTGCTTCAAGGACTTTCTGAAGTGTTGGTTTCTTAGACATGTATTCTTTCATCTTGTTCATGTTGTGAAATATTTTTCTTTCTCCTTCAACTATAACTGACATTTTTGCTGGGTATAGTAGTCTGGGTTGGCATCTAAAGTTGTTTACCACAGGGAATACTTTGGTCCATGTTCTTCTAGATTTCATAGTTTGGACTGAGAAATCAGCTGTAATTCTGATGGGTTTCCCCTTATATGTGACTTGTTTTTTTTGTGTGTGTGTGTGTGGCTTTCGGTATTTTGTCTTTGTTTTGAGCATCTTGTGTTTTAACAATGATATGGCATGGGGAGTTTCTGTTCTGGTCCTGTCTATTTGGTGTTGTATGTGCTTCTTATATTTGTATGGGGTTGTCTTTTTTCAGTTTGGGGAAATTTTCTTCTATTATCCTGTTGAAGGTCTGGTCAATAGTGCTGTCTTGGGATTCTTCTCCTTCTTCTATCCCTATGATGCAGAGGTTTGGTCTCTTCATAGTATACCACATTTCCTGGTTGTTCCACTCATGTTTCTTTAAATTTTTCATAATCTTTACTTGAGCTTTCAAGTTCCTCTGTATTATCCTGCAGATCTGGTATTCTTTTTTCTGTTTCTTCCCTTCTGCTTCTGAGGCTTTTTCTCATCCTTTCCTGGTGATTTGATGAATGTTCAATTTCCTTTTTCATTTCATCCTGTGATTTCTTTAGATTTTCCACTTCCCTCTGGAGCCTGTCTTTCTCATCTTGTAGCTCCTTGCTTCATTGGTTATTTTCTTTTTTTCATTTTGGCCTAGGATCTTTTCAGCATTTCCACTTCCTTCTGGAGTTTGTCATTTTCTCCCTTTAGTTCTTTCCAAAGTTTGTCATTATCTCCCTCTAGGTCCTTCTTGAGTTTTTCATTCTCTTCCCTTAGTTCTCTAATTTCTTTGAATATGTCTACAGTTGTTCTTCTAAGGTCTTGGTTTCCTTTCTCGGAGATCTTGTAGGGATCTTCTGTAGGGTTGGTAGAGTTCAGTGTGTATTTATTATGAGCTTTTCCCATGTTGTTTTTTCTTTGTGCCTTTGGCATGTGGATATGTTTGTTTCTTTGAGTTTTGGCACCTCAACGTTGGCTGCACAGACCATAATCATTAATGCTGTGCCTGCTAGGTCCTCTGTACCACAGCTCCATCAGGTTGTGGGGGGTTGTGTTGCTACATTGGCTGGCGTGCCAGTAGGGCCCCAATGGTCAAGGCAGTTCTGCACTGACTTACCAGCATGTGACTGTGTCTGTGCGCCTGTCTGGAGCCCAAGCTGAGAGCTCCAGGGGTGAGTGTTTAGCCCCCAAAGGGTCAGGGCATTTCTGCCTTGACTTATGGGCACATTACTAATGTTGTTAATTTTTTAGAATAATTGAACTCTTTTCTTTTTGTAAGGAGTTTATAAACAACCTTTACAGTTCTGTGAAAAGCCTTACTTTTTCCCTTTAGTATTTATTAGTTTAAAAGTATTTACTGGGCGTGGTGGCACACACCTTTAATCCCAGCACTCAGGAGGCAGAGGCAGGTGGATCTCTGTGAGTTCAAGGCCAGCCTGGTCTACAGAGCAAGCTCCAGGCCAGCTGGGACTAAAGGGAGACCCTGTATCAAAAAGAGCCCCCAAAAATATTTGTATCTCATTTATAACAACTTATCATTTTAATTTTTAATGCTTTTTTATTTTGAAAAGGAAGATACTTAATGAACTAAATGAGAATAAAACACTTCATTGACTGTTGAAATTATTCCCCAAATGGGTGCCTGTCTTGCATCTAGTTGTTAATTTTTAAAGCACAAATCACACATTTTGTACCTCAATGAACTTATTTTAACTATGACTTTTAATTGAAATATAAGATGTTTCAGAGAAAGTTTAATTTGAAAACACCAAAATCTATTGTGGTTAGCTAAGAGCTTTATTGAAAGTATGCTACTAATTCATGCTTCCTCTTAAAATTTAAATTTGTTTTGCTTGAAATAGTTTCACTCTTATGTCTTTCCCCCATGAAGTACAATAAATCACCTTTGCTATGAGCAACAACAACAAAAGAAACCCAATGAGGACTCATTGATTCTTCTGAAGTTTCAGAGAGCCACTGAGGCCAAGCAATGTACAGCAGTGGATGGCAAGGAGTATGTATGAAAATGCGTGGGATGGGGGCAGGGGAAGAATTGGGTAAAGCTGTGATGTTCAACCCCAAGATGTTCGAGATATCAGACCTGTGAGACTGCTGCCTAGGAAAGCTGTTTGTGGAGAATGTACCAGCCCAAGTAATGAATGTTGCAGCCATCAAAGCTGGAGGGCCTGAACCATTTAAGCATTTGGAACTAAAGTCCCATCCCAGACATCAGACATGGAACTACAGGAGTTGGTGTTTGCCCTGCTGGGTTCCAGTCTTGCTTTGGTCCAGCATTTCCTCATTATGCCCTCATTCCTCCCTTTTGGAATGGGAATGAATATTCTGTGTCATTATACATTGGAAGTATGTATCCTTTTGGTTTTACAGGGGCTTACAGTTAAGAGATTATCTTAAATCTCAGAAGAGACTTTGGATTCTGGACCTTTGAATAATATTGAGACTGTTAAAGAGTTTGGGGACTTTTAAAGTTAGACTAAATGCATTTTACATTTTATCCCCCATAGGCTCCAAATAGTGGAACTTTTTGCCCCAAGTTAGTAGTACTGTTTGTATAGGTTCAGGAGATGTGGCTTTCCTGGAGGAAGCAGATCACTGGGGGAGACAGAGTTTATTCATAACCTTTTATTAATCGTAACAGTGACAGGCCTCAGTTCAAGTCCCTAGAGAAATTTATAGTCAATTCACATGCAAGCAAGGGGTCACACATAAGCAAGTGGTCACAAGAAAGCAGGAGTTTGGCAAACAAAAATGTTAGTGATTGGGATAGTCTTATTTACTCTCTTCTTTTCTTATTTCTTCCTACCTCGTTGGGGATCTTCATGATTCAAAGTTCTTTACAACCATTTCATTGCCCATGAAATTTCCATTGCTATCATAATGGTATTTTATCACAGTAACAGAAAAGTAACTAACAGAGAGTCATTCTATGATTCCATCTCCGTTTCCTTATCTGTGTCATAAGAGCGGCCTGTCCCACATAAGGTCTGCTTCTTCAGCCTGAATCCCAGAATAAAAGGCTTGTGAATAAAGATGCAGCTGGTCTGTAGTTTGGATCTGAGCCATAGCCTGTTTGGAAGCAGCATGCATGGTAGGGGAAATATAAGCATCAAGACTACTGAGATGTCAAAGAATTACCTAGTGAAGAGCTAGTTGTTTGCGTACCTTGGATGCTGAGCGCCCAGTTGGTATCATTGGACCATGTGACAGAGAGTCACAGGATATCTTTCAGCCTCTTTTCTTTGCTATAATAAGATTCTAGCCAGTAGGTTAGAGCTTTGGAAGCCATATTACTATTTCAGCTCTGCAGCACATCATGGTTACAGCTAAATTCTCTCCTGGATCCTCAAAATTGGAAGACAATTCTCATCCATTGAAAAACTCCGAGGAAAGGGGAAAAGGGAAATGAGGAAAGGGGAGGTATTTAACTGAGAGGGGAGTAGGGAGGTTACACAGAAGTGAGAGAAGTGACAAATGATGCATAAATGGTGTGAAAAACCAGAGGAGAATGTATTAGTTCAAAGTCCTTTGGAAAAATACACACACACAATAAATATACAAGTGCATGTGTATAGCTCAAGGCTATACAATAAAAAAGCAAAACAAAACAACAAAACACAAAAACACAGTGCTAGGCAGGAGAAACCTCCCTTTGAGTTGTTTGTTGGTCAGTCCAAGAGACTCCCAGAATTTGGCTATTGCCACAGCTTTTGGTCACCTCCCAGAACTTGAAGGTAAGAGCTTGTTGCAATAGACAGGCAACATTTCTGACACAGGAATTAAAGCAACTGAGCTGGAAGCTTCCTCCCTGAAGACCAGCTCTCAAGGTATCAGAGGAAACTATACCAGCTGCCAAGGGAGAGAACTAATCAATGGTCCTTCCCAACTGTAAAGCCAAAGAAACAGCAGTGACTGGTCCAGCAAACTACCACTATTGATGTAGTAGAGGGGATAATCAATAGCTGTCTAATTGGAATTAAGTCCCACACAATGTAAGGAACTCATGTGAAGTACTCTAAATATAGCCCATATACATGGCTGGAGAGGTCAGAGATCCTAGAGAAAAACCTTCTTTTGCTACATTCCTGGACCAACATAATGTCTTATTTTATTCTAAATATGCATCCTCACATCTACTGACAAGTATACATTTAATCCCTCATCAAAGAAGCTTCTGTTTGCAACAGATGAAGACTATCACAGAGTTACAGAATTGGTCAAACATGGAGAATAAAAGTGTCCCTGAGATTCTTAACCCTAAGTGACACATCTTCAGTGCAATGTTTACACATAGGATAAAGAGATCTCTCGACTCTCATCTGAGATGTCCTCTTATACAGCAGATGGTAATCAAGACAGACACCTCCAATGTGCAGAGGACAAGAGACCACAGTGTGCTTATCCCTGAATAGGTCAGCTATTTCAAACCTCTGCCTCTTAAGCCTCAGAAACCATCCCAGAATAAGAGGTGGAAAGATTTATTTTGGTATTTTTTGAGACAGGTCTCCCTATAGCCCCAGCTGTCCTGGAACCCACTCTGTAGACCAGGCTGGCCTTGAACTCACAAAGATCCACCTGCCTCTGCCTCCCGAGTGCTAGGATTAAAGGCGTGCACCACCATGCCTGGCAAGATGGAAAGATTTTAAGAGCCAGAGGACATGGATAACCACAATGAAATGGTCTTCCAGACAAATTGTCAGTTATTCATATGAAGTGACAGCAAAGTGACATCATGCACAAGTCCTATTTAAGCACAAATGAGACAAAATCCCATCATGTACATGGGGAAATGGGTAACAAATCCTAACCCAACCTAAAGAAATTTGGCATTTGATGGCTTCTGGAGATGGAACTTTTGGTGGGCCCAGAGTATGGTATGGACCCACACTGAATGACATTTAAGGACATGTATCAGACTATACAGGAAGTTACACACACACACACACACACACACACACACATTTAATCAGGTCGGGGGCAACAAAGGAAGGTGGGGAGAGGGGACAGTATCTAAATACCATCATACTATATTGTACAAAAATCACAAAAATTCAATAAATACAAAAGAAAAGCTTCAAGGAAAAAGAAATAAACTTTTGTTATCCCCTAAAGAAATCCTTATTATTTAAAAATATTTTATTTACTATTTTTATTTTATGTCTATCAGTGTTTTGTCTGTATGTAGGTAGGTGTGCCCATGTTGTGCAATGCCTGAAGAGGTCAGAAGTGGGTGTCAGATCCCCTGGAACTGGAATTATGGATGGTTGTTAGCTACCATGTGGGTGCTAGGAATCAAATTCAGGTCTTCTACAAGAGTAGCCAGTGCTCTCAACAAAGGAACCACCTCTCCAAACCACAGAAATCCTCATTCTTACCACATTGTATTGCTTTATTTTTTTCTTGGATTCCATAAAATATCTATCTATCTATCTATCTATCTATCTATCACATATATGTATAATATATTATACAGATATTAAAAATCCTGCTTTTACACCCAGGCCAGTACTAGTAGGTTTCTGTTTATTTGTAATCAGAAGAACCTTACTTAATATATAAAGCACATATGATTACCCTAATATCACTCAAATTCTGTCTTTAAATGTTGGCTCAGCCAAGGACAGACCATGCCAGGGCTGGGCCTCCAGTGGCAAAGACTGAAAAATGAACCCTGGGCTAAGGCAGCCACCTTCTTAAGAGAGCATCAGTAAGTCTGGCCAGGAACCAGGCGGAGCCTAGAGTTTCCTGATCCCATGTCTGACTTTCTGCCTCCATGTGGTACATTCCCCTCTAGAAGGCCTGAAGGATCTTCTCCCCATACTGCTCAGAATCTAGGTGGAGTTGAGCCTGTTTGATCATATTTCTCTTGTTGTACCCAGGGGTGGTCCTTGGCAGAACTGTGATTGGCCAAATAGATTCTGAGTATTCTTGATCCCAGTTTCATATTGTTGCCTGCAACTTATTGGCAGTATTCCAACCTATGCATTAAAATGTAACTGTCATTATTAAGAGAAAGAACAGACGTGAACTAACGCAGGATTTTGCAAAGTTAAGGGCAGCTAGCTAATAAATTCAAAGTTTGCAAGAACAAGTTATGCAACAGATTTTTCTGGTATTTCCACAGTTTCTGGACATCTGAAGAGAACATTTATGCACCTATCAAATTTTCTCTGAGGCACTTGCCAGATTTGGGGACAAAACGTTTTAAATTTTTAGCTATTGATAAGAAAATGTGATAGAGTGTTTTTCCTTCTTAGAAGCTTTGGGGAAGCCAGCCAAGCACAGCTCAGAACAAGCACATCCCTATCAATAAGTTTGGGAGGACATGTTTCCAATGTAAAGGGGCACATAAAATTTCCTATCTCTCACTTCCCAGAGGATATGTGTCTTTCCTTCTAATTGAACTTCTAATCAACTTTTTGTTGGTACCCCTCTCCATCCTGAAACAGTTAAAAATTTTCCCATCAGCCTTCGCCTCACCCTTGCCATGACATTCCATATTCAATTCTTCTGTATATTTGACTTCAAATAAATTTTATGACTGGTGTTTCACTGCCCTGATAGAGACGAAAGACACCAGCTCATTACAACAGTCTTTAAATTAGTTCCATGATGAAGCATGCGTTTTAAAGCCTCTTCTTCAGTTATTCACATTGCTACCAAAGAGATTCTCTTAAGATATAAATTATATCAGGCTACTATTGGAAATACTTGGAATGGATGTGTATGAACAGAATGGTTGTGTCTCCCTACACTGTGTATGTTGAAATCCTTATACTCAGGTTGAGGATGTTAGGAGGTATGTGGGCCCTTCTGTATGTGTTGGATGGGTCCGCTTATATATGGGGTTAGTGTCCTAGTAAAAGAGACATCAAAGACCCTTGCCTTTTTCTGTGATGTGAAGACCATTAAGAAGACAGCCTCTTCTACCATAGTGTCTATATCAGAGACAGTGATCTCCACACACCACACTGTGGGTATACATAATTATTGGGAACAGTGTTTCCCATAATTTTCTACATTCAATGACATCTTCAAAGCTTGAGGAACTGTGAATATCTAACATGTATTTCTAACTCCCTGTAACTCTTTTAGTTTTAGTTGCATGAATAGTTTGTGATCATTAAGCACTTGATGGATCAATTCAACTGCTATAAAATACAATTATGACTTCCTTCAAGATACATTTTTTTAATAATGTGAGTATCTTTTTCTTGGTGGTTTCTCCAGGTGGGACAGAAACACACACATACAATGTTTACTGATTGGTGAATTTAACTCTGTCCCTTGATTTGCATACTATTTCCTGTATATAAACTTAGTTCAGGCAAGTTTGAATCCAGAATTGACCTTTGGGCTTAAAACCTTTGATGTAGGCTTGGGGTGGGCAGCATGGAGTGAAGGGTGTGGGGAGGCTGCTTGTGAATGGATCTTTTTCTGTCTGCCAATCCGATATGGTGGCTCTATCTTATGTAGATATGAACAAATACACATGAACAAAAGCTTTTCATCAGCTCTCTTTCTAAATCTGATCATTAACGGTTTGTGGTGGAGCAGTTCAAAGCTACCATCTAAGAAAGAAATCACTAGGGCCTCAAGGTTCTGAGTATCACTCACCCAAATTACTTAGACCAGATTATTTTACAGCCTCACTGAATAGTGTTACTATTGAGTCTCTTTGGTATTCAGAATGCTTTGTCTTGGACTTATTTTTAGTGTAGGTGAATGAGAAAAAATATTATAGGCTGGATTCCTTGTTCAGGTATGGTGTGAATATGCTTTAATGGGATTTTGAAACCTAGTATGAAATTTTGGCATTGTAAGTCTCTTTAAAGAAAAACACTCTCTTCTATGATTAAGGTTATTTCTAATCGAACAAGATAGTAAGTAGTAAGACGTTTAATATTCTTGAGTAAAATGGGCATCTGACTAATGTTAACCTATTACTCCATATTTTTCTGGTTAAAAACAAGGGACAACAAGGGACTTAAAGATATAGAGTGAGTTCTGTCATGATTCACAGTCCTAGAATTCTCATGACCATAACATAATTGTGTTAGTTTTTTGAGTGTCTTGAAGTTTTAGACTTGTAATCTATTATTCAGCTGTACTTTTGTAATTGAAATGAGGTGGAGAGTCCTTATCAATACAATGCTTGAACACTGCCCCCCCCCCAAAGAAGATAGCTACTTCTATATCAGACATGATCTTCCATCAGTCATGAACTGTTGATTCTTGATCTTGGACTTCCTGGCCTGCAGAACGTAGAGAATGAACTTTCTTTTGTGTATTCTGTTCAGCACTCCAGATAGACTAGGACAGTGCCATAGGCATCAAGTAGGATTCCCAAACTCTTTTGAAGAGTATGTAAAATGTTTCCAGGTGTTGTGTAAAAAGATAAATACTTTTCTTTCATCACAAGTATTTATCTCATGGTCAAGCAAAGGTGGAAAAGGGAAAGTTATGCTCATCCTTGAACAAAAGCCTCTCTTTACTGCATCCCAATGGCAGTGCTTCACAGTGATGTTTTGCAATAGGTGTTAACAAATGTCCAAGGACCAGATCACTCTTTGTAGGTGGGAGGAGGGGTAAAAGTGTAGAAGGGTTTTTTCCTGAAGGGAATAAAAGACCCTGTGCTTCTGGGCTGACCTGCCTTAGCCTGTGGGATGTCTATAGCACCGTGTCCACTGAGCCTGCGTGTGGATGTGGAAGCGAGCTTTGAGCCCCATTCTCATTCTTGTTCTGGGATGGTTTCCTCAGTTCCTGATCCCCAGAGTGTTTCTCCCACCAGACTACACCCAGCTGAGATCCTCGCAGCTCAGCATCCTTAGAAATAATGACCACTTCCTCCTGGATGCACTGCAAATGACAGGACTCTCCAGTAGGCATCATTTCATTCCATGTTGCATTGCAGTGTACTACGGCATGTTTGAGAACATTTTATCCCTTTCAGTAGATGAAGCCTAGAACTGACATTCCCAATTTGAGGACGGGGACTAATGATTATTTACTAAATGGATAAACAAATATGTCCCTCTCCAGGCCTAAATGGTTCAATGTCCCATCTGTGTCATTCCTCCTGGTTTGTCAGCTCTCTCGAGAAAAGGAATTATATGCAGAAAACTTGATTCACTGACCTGGAGACAGGAAGGGAAGATGTCAACTCTGACATCTAAACTGGTAAATTCACTCTTTACCATCAGCAATGCTTTTCTGAGAGGTGCTCACCCTTGTATAATAAACAACCTTTGAATGTCTGGGGGCCACAGAACTACCTTTCAGGAGGTTGTACTGTTCCCAGAACAGGCCAGAGGTTTCCCTCGTGTCTTTATAGGTTAGTGTGCTGGCTAGTTCTGTCAACTGAACACAGTCACTTGGGAATAGGGAGCCTTAACTGGGGAATTTCCTCCACCAGACCAGCCTGTGGGCATGTCTGGGAGGAATTTCTCTTAATTGTTAATTAATCTAGGAGGGCCCAGCCCACCGTAGGCAGTGCCATCCATGAACAGGTGGGCCTGAGCTGTGAAGGTAGCTGAGCCAGCTGGGGTAGCCAGCCGTAAGCCGCGTGTCTCCATGGTCTCTGCTTCATCTCTGCCTCCTGTTTTCTGCCTTGCTTTCCTTGAAGCCATTTCTTCTCCAAGTTGGTTGTGGTCAGTGTTTTACCACAGCAATAGAAAGTGACTAATAACACCGAGTAACAGGTGAGCATTACCAGACTGGAACTGTTCTATGAATACTCAAGTAACTAAGCTGAAACATTTATAAGGCGGTTAGCATTTTCCAATTTACAAATAATTCTGTTGAAAAGTTGATCTCAAAACTAAAATTCCAAGAAAGGAAAATAATGTCTTATGAACTTGAAAACCTCCATATTAGGTGTGCATTATCAGTATGTTTATCACATTTATTTATTTTACTATCTGTGTGTGCTTATGAGTGCGTGTGTATGTGAGTGGGGGGTAAGCATGCATGTAGAAATTATTATAGACCAGCATGTAGGAGTCACTTTTATCCTTCCACAATGCAGGTCCCAAAGGTTGTCAGGCTCAGTGGCAAGTGCCTTTACCCACCATCTCTTATGCACATATTACACATTAAAAAGTTATACACAGTAATTGAGCATGTATACTTTCCTCATTATAAATTCATTTATTATGTATATTTATTATTTTCCAGTGTAGTCTTATTTGCTTTTAACATTTTAAAAAATCCATAGTATTTTAATTTGGAAAATTGTTCCTATATGTATTTCATTACTCACAAGCTCAAAAAGAAATTCCAAAATTTAGGATATCTTTAATTTTTATCTTTTGTGTATTAAAATATGCATAACTCAAGCATTTCTATGCATATCATCATTTTGCTCTGATTTAGAAATCTTTATTTGATGTTTTCTATTTTTTTAAAAATTTTATCCATTTATTTTGTATGTGTTTGAATGTACTGTCTGCATGCAGGTCTGTGCACCCGTGTCATGCAATGCCACGGAGGTCAGAAGAGGGCGTTAGATTCCCCTGGAACTGGAGTTCTCCTGAAATTGGAGTTACGGACGGTTCTCAGACGCCATGTGGGTGCTGGGGATCGAACCCGGGTCCTCTGCAAGAGCAGTCGGCGCTCTCAACCGCTAGGCCATCTCTCCAGCCCCTGATTTTTCTATTTTTTAATTAAAATATCAATACACATTTATATATATATATATATGATAGAGTATGTAATTTGATGTTATTCTATTAATTAGTATTTTAAGCATGCCGGACATGGTGGTACATGCCTTTAATCCTAGCACTTGGGAGGCAGAGGCAGGCAGATCTCTGTGAGTTTAAGGCCAGCCTGGTCTACAGAGTGAGCTCCAGGACAGCTGGGACTAAAGAAAGACCCTGTCTCAAAAGTACCAAAAATAAAAAATTAGTATTTTAAAATATTTTATTTATTATTACATTCATTTATGTGTATGAATGTATTGCTTGCTTGTATGGAAGTGCAGTGTCATTGGAGGTCGGAAGAGGGTGTTGGATTTCCTTGGCACTGAAGTTACGGACCATTGTTACCCACCACGTGGGGGCTGGGAATTGAAGTTGAGTTTGGTACAAGAGCAGCCAGGGGTCTTAACTGCTGAGCCATCTCTCTAGCCCCTTAGTATTTTAATCATCCAAATGAGAAAGAATAGTGTGGTAATTCATATATGTGTATAGTGTGTAACAACCAAATTATGGATAGTTAGACTTTCTAATTCAAACAAGTTTTCAATTGTTTGATTAACATGATTAATTGATTAAATAACTGTACATATTATAAGATACAATGTGATATTTCAATACATATATGCTGTGCATGGATCAATTCAGGATGATGAACATTTTCATCTCTTACTATCTTTTCAGACTTTGAGTTCCCTTTTTCTAGTTACTGATAAAATACAGAATAAGTTGTTGTGAAGCATAATCACCTCATCATGTGGTAGAATACTAGGCCTCATTACTCCTATCTGTGTTTTAGCTCTGTTAAGTATTCACAAATGAGAAAGAACATGTAGTACTTTGTCTTTCAGTGCATGAATTATTTCATTTAACATAATGTCCTCTCATTCTGTTGGGTTTTGCTGAAAATGATAGGATTTCTCTTCTAGTCTTTTCTGTTGCTGTGATAAGCCATTCTGACCATGAGCAATTTTCATATCACTCAACAACCAAGAAAATGCCCCACAGACATGGCCACAGGCCAGTCCAATAGAGGCAATTCTCTGATTGAGATGCCCTCAACCCAGGTATGTCAAGTTGACACTAAAGTTGTCCAGCACATCTTTCATATTTCAACATGTATTAAAGTGAGAATTTATAGAGCATCCTGACCAGGATGGAACAATGGCAGAATCTTGAAGCAGAAATCAGACTCCAACTCTGTTCATCACAGGACATTTAAGTGCAGCACAAATAACATCCTTTTAATGTTGAGAAACAGAGAACATGCCAAACTGGATGGGATGTTGAGACAACAGAATATATCAGAAGCTTCCCAGACAACTTATCACACATGAAAACGGTTTCATGGAAATCTATGACAGCTCTTCTTTTTGTCATCATTAAATAAGGGAGATTTATTTCAGATTTTGAATTTCTGATGATAATTTTCCAGGTGCCTGTCGTTTAACTTCTATTGTAGCTTTCCTCTTATTCTCAGTACAAATCAAATTGTTAAATATATATCAGTCAGCAAATGTAGACTATTATGGTAAACGGCATCTCTGAAAGTTAACATTATAGTTCTGTTGGTTATGGTTTTTGTTATTGTGTATTGTCATGCTACAGGAGATGACACAGACAATTAAAGGGGCAAAGAATTTCTTTTGATTCATGATTTAGGGAGATGTAGTCTATCATGGAAGGGAAGTCATGGCCGCTGATCCTAGCTTGATTTGGGGTGGTTATAGCATACAGTAGGACTTCCTCATGTCTGTATGGATCAGGAAACAGAAAACTCACCCAATGATAAACTTCCTCCAGGTGCTGTGACCACCAGGTAGGTACCAAATGTTTAAACACATGAGCATGTGGTGGACATTTTACATTTTTTTTATTATATTTTAAGGGACACAATATAAGAGCACAGTTGTTTTCAGATCACATTGACGTTGCTCAGTTTGCCATACAATTAGCTAATTGGTGCTAGCACCCAGAAATGAGGGATACCATTCGTCATTTGTTTTTCTGGGACTGTGTTACTTCACTCAGCATGATATCTTCTAGCTCTAGCCATTTACCTGCAAAGCTCATGATGTCATCTTTCTTTACTGCTGCATAGAACTCCATTGTGTAGATGTACCACATTTTCTCTATCCACTCGTCATTTGAGGGGCACTTGAGTTGGTTCAGCTCCTTGCTCTTGTGAAGAGAGCTGCAATAAACATGGTTGTGCATGTATCTCTGCTGTAAGATGAGTCTTGTGGGTAAATGCCCAGGAGTGGTATGGCTGGGTCAGGTGGCAAGTTCATTCCAAGTCTTCCAAGGTTCTCCACACTGCTTTCCATAGTGGCTGTACGAGTTTACATTCCCACCAGCAGTGGATGAGTGCTCCTCTTTCCCCACAACCTCTCCAGCACTTGGTATAATTTGTTTTCTTGATCCTAGCCAGTCTTATTGGAGTAAGAGGATATCTTAAAGTGGTTTTGATGACATTTTACATTTAAACCACACAAAGTTTCATAGCGAAATATTGAATGCTCTAAGATCGGGAATTAGATAAAGATGTCACTCTCACTCATTGTATTCAATATTATACTGGAGTTGCTAAGTATTAAAATAAGGTAAGAAAAAGAAATAGCTCAAATATTGGAAAAGGAAAAATAAAAGTGCTTCTATCTGCAGCTGGCATGATTGGGTATGTAAAAATTTCAATTTCATATGAGTGGAAATTTCTAGCTTTGTGAATTGTATAAAAATTTATCTGAAAGTCGGTTACTGACTCATATTTATTGAGTCCACTAAGACATCACAGAGTAGGACTGATGTTCTTCAGAATGGAATAATCATTCAGTTCCTATAGTTTAGAAATAAATCTATATCCATGACTTCATATGGACTTAAACATCTGTGAATCAGAAAAGCAGATACATTATCTCAACAAGCTAATTGTTATCCAAGTTGGGGATATAGGATGATCAACTGGGGGGGGGTCTAGGGCAGGAAGTTTAATCTAGGTTAATGTCCTTAGAGTTGTGAGGGAAATATCTAATCGAAATTGCTGCTAAAATCTGGATAAGAAAATAGCTGGGTATATTCCAGACTATTAGAAAGACCACGCTTGCATTTAAACAATAATAAAAAATATGTTCTGTCTCCTGGAAGCTAAATTCAGAGGAATTTGAGGAAATTAACCAAGGAAAGAGATATAGGAATGGATACAGAATTCTGAGTTTAGTTTTATAAATGTGCTATACTATATAGCTTGTGTTTGCAGAGTCTTTCTATTTTCCTTGTTTTTTTAATTGAATTTTTTGTGAATTTCATATAATATATTTTGATTATGTCTAGACCCCATCCTCTAGCCACACCCCCCTTTATCACCCCCTAGCCATTTCATGCACTCCAATATATATATATGNAAATGGGCATCTGACTAATGTTAACCTATTACTCCATATTTTTCTGGTTAAAAACAAGGGACAACAAGGGACTTAAAGATATAGAGTGAGTTCTGTCATGATTCACAGTCCTAGAATTCTCATGACCATAACATAATTGTGTTAGTTTTTTGAGTGTCTTGAAGTTTTAGACTTGTAATCTATTATTCAGCTGTACTTTTGTAATTGAAATGAGGTGGAGAGTCCTTATCAATACAATGCTTGAACACTGCCCCCCCCCCAAAGAAGATAGCTACTTCTATATCAGACATGATCTTCCATCAGTCATGAACTGTTGATTCTTGGATCTTGGACTTTCACCTTTGGCTCTGCAGACGTTAGAGATTGAGAATGAACTTTCTTTTGTGTATTCTGTTCAGCACTCCAGATAGACTAGGACAGTGCCATAGGCATCAAGTAGGATTCCCAAACTCTTTTGAAGAGTATGTAAAATGTTTCCAGGTGTTGTGTAAAAAGATAAATACTTTTCTTTCATCACAAGTATTTATCTCATGGTCAAGCAAAGGTGGAAAAGGGAAAGTTATGCTCATCCTTGAACAAAAGCCTCTCTTTACTGCATCCCAATGGCAGTGCTTCACAGTGATGTTTTGCAATAGGTGTTAACAAATGTCCAAGGACCAGATCACTCTTTGTAGGTGGGAGGAGGGGTAAAAGTGTAGAAGGGTTTTTTCCTGAAGGGAATAAAAGACCCTGTGCTTCTGGGCTGACCTGCCTTAGCCTGTGGGATGTCTATAGCACCGTGTCCACTGAGCCTGCGTGTGGATGTGGAAGCGAGCTTTGAGCCCCATTCTCATTCTTGTTCTGGGATGGTTTCCTCAGTTCCTGATCCCCAGAGTGTTTCTCCCACCAGACTACACCCAGCTGAGATCCTCGCAGCTCAGCATCCTTAGAAATAATGACCACTTCCTCCTGGATGCACTGCAAATGACAGGACTCTCCAGTAGGCATCATTTCATTCCATGTTGCATTGCAGTGTACTACGGCATGTTTGAGAACATTTTATCCCTTTCAGTAGATGAAGCCTAGAACTGACATTCCCAATTTGAGGACGGGGACTAATGATTATTTACTAAATGGATAAAATAATATGTCCCTCTCCAGGCCTAAATGGTTCAATGTCCCATCTGTGTCCTTCCTCCTGGTTTGTCAGCTCTCTGGAGAAAAGGGTTATGCAGAAAACAAACTGATTCACTGACCTGGGGACAGGAAGGGAAGATGTCAACTCTGACATCTAAACTGGTAAATTCACTCTTTACCATCAGCAATGCTTTTCTGAGAGGTGCTCACCCTTGTATAATAAACAACCTTTGAATGTCTGGGGGCCACAGAACTACCTTTCAGGAGGTTGTACTGTTCCCAGAACAGGCCAGAGGTTTCCCTCGTGTCTTTATAGGTTAGTGTGCTGGCTAGTTCTGTCAACTGAACACAGTCACTTGGGGATAGGGAGCCTTAACTGGGGAATTTCCTCCACCAGACCAGCTCGTGGGCATGTCTGGGAGGATTCTCTTATGTTTTAATTAATCTAGAGGGCCCAGCCCACCGTAGGCAGTGCCATCCATGAACAGGTGGGCCTGAGCGTTGAAGGTAGCTGAGGCCAGCTGGGGGTGCCAGCCGTAAGCCGCGTGTCTCCATGGTCTCTTGCTTCAGTTCTCTGTCTCCTCGTTGCTTGTGACCTGTAATTGCTGAAGCCATTTCTTCTCCAAGTTGTTGTGGTCAGTGTTTTACCACAGCAATGAAAGTGACTATAACCCGAGTAACCAGGTGAGCATTACCAGACTGGAACTGTTCTATAATACTCAAGTAACTAAGCTGAAACATTTATAAGGCGGTTAGCATTTTCCAATTTACAAATAATTCTGTTGAAAAGTTGATCTCAAAACTAAAATTCCAAGAAAGGAAAATAATGTCTTATGAACTTGAAAACCTCCATATTAGGTGTGCATTATCAGTATGTTTATCACATTTATTATTTTACTATCTGTGTGTGCTTATGAGTGCGTGTGTATGTGAGTGGGGGGTAAGCATGCATGTAGAAATTATTATAGACCAGCATGTAGGAGTCACTTTTATCCTTCCACAATGCAGGTCCCAAAGGTTGTCAGGTCTCAGTGGCAAGTGCTTTACCCACCATCTTCTTATGCACATATTACACATTAAAAAGTTATACACAGTAATTGAGCATGTATACTTTCCTCATTATAAATTCATTTATTATGTATATTTATTATTTTCCAGTGTAGTTCTTATTTGCTTTTAACATTTTAAAAAATCCATAGTATTTTAATTTGGAAAATTGTTCCTATATGTATTTCATTACTCACAAGCTCAAAAAGAAATTCACAAATTAGGATATCTTTATTTTTATCTTTTGTGTATTAAAATATGCATAATATCAAGTGATTTCTATGCATATCATCAATTTGCTCTGATAAAATCTTTATTTTGATTGTTTTCATTTTAAAATTTTATCCATATTTTGTATGTGTTTGAATGTCTCGTCTGCATGCAGGGGTCTGTGCACCCGTGTCGCGCAATGCCGCGGAGTCCAGAAGAGGGTGTCGGATTCCCTGGAACTGGAGTTCTCCGTGAATTGGAGTCACAGAGGTCCTCAGCCGCCATGTGGGTGCTGGGGATGGATCGAACCCGGGTCCTCTGCAAGAGCAGTCGGTGCTTCAACCGCTAGGCCATCTCTCCGCCCCTGGATTTTTTTTTTTAATTAATAATCATACACATTAATTATATATTATATATATATAATATATATATATATGATAGAGTATGTAATTTGATGTTATTCTATTAATTAGTATTTTTTAAGCATGCCACATGGTGGTACAGTGCCTTTAATCCTAGCACTTGGGGAGGCCGAGGCAGGCAGATCTCTGTGAGTTTAAGCCAGCCTGGTCAAATACATCAGAAGGAAGACAGCAAGGAAAAGACACTGTCTTAAAAACAATTAAATTAAAAAAAAATAATAAATTAGTATTTTAAAATATTTATTATATTACATTTCATTTATGTGTATGATGTATTGCTTGCTTGTTGGAAGTGCAGTGTCATTGGAGGTGAAGAGGGTGTTGGATTTCCTGGCAACTAAGTTACGGACCATTGTTACCCACCACGTGGGGGCTGGGAATTGAAGTTGAGTTTGGTACAAGAGCAGCAGGGTGTCTTAACTGCGAGGGCACTCTCTGCCCCTTCGTATTTTAAATAATCCAAAGGAGAAAGATAGTGTTGTATCTAATATGTGTATAGTGTGTAACAACCAAAATTGGATAGTTAGACTTTCTAATTCAAACAAGTTTTCAATTGTTTGATTAACATGATTTATTGATTAAATAACTGTACATATTATAAGATTACATATGTGATATTTCAATACATATATGCTGTGCATGGATCAATTCAGGATTGATGAACATTTTTCATCTCTTACTATCTTTTCAGACTTTGAGTTCCCTTTTTCTAGTTACTGATAAAATACAGAATAAGTTGTTGTGAAGCATAATCACCTCATCATGTGGTAGAATACTAGGCCTCATTACTCCTATCTGTGTTTTAGCTCTGTTAAGTATTCACAAATGAGAAAGAACATGTTAGTACTTTGTCTTTCAGGCGTTGAATTATTTATTTAACATAATGTCCTCTCATTCTGTTGGGTTTTGCTGAAAATGATAGGATTTCTCTTCTAGTCTTTTCTTTTCTTGTGATAAGCCATTCTGACCATGAGCAATTTTATATCACTCACACAACCAAGAAAATGGCCCCACAGACATGGCCACAGGCCAGTCCAATAGAGGCAATTCTCTGATTGAAGATGCCCTCAACCCAGGTTATGTCAAGTTGACACTAAAAGTTGTCCAGCACATCTTTCATATTTCAACATGTATTAAAGTGAGAATTTATAGAGCATCCTGACCAGGATGGAACAATGGCAGAATCTTTGAAGCAAAGAAATAGACTCCCAACCTCGTTTCATCACAGGACATTTAAGTGCAGCAAAATAACATCCTTTTAATGTTGAGAAACAGAGACACTGCCAAACTGGATGGGATGTTGAGACAACAGAATATATCAGAAGCTTCCCAGACAACTTATCACACATGAAAACGGTTTCATGGAAATCTATGACAGCTCTTCTTTTTGTCATCATTAAATAAGTGGAGATTTATTTTCAGATTTTGAATTCTATGATAATTTCCAGGTGCCTTTCGTTAACTTCTATTGTAGCTTTCCGTCTTATTCTCAGTACAAATCAAATTGTTAAATATATATCAGTCAGCAAATGTAGACTATTATGGTAAACGGCATCTCTGAAAGTTAACATTATAGTTCTGTTGGTTATGGTTTTTGTTATTGTGTATTGTCATGCTACAGGAGATGACACAGACAATTAAAGGGGCAAAGAATTTCTTTTGATTCATGATTTAGGGAGATGTAGTCTATCATGGAAGGGAAGCATGGCGCTGATCCTAGCTTGATTTGGGGTGGTTATAGCATACAGTAGGACTTCCTCATGTCTGTATGGATCAGGAAAACAGAAAACTCACCAATGATAAACTTCCTCAGGTGCTTGTGACCACCACGGTAGGTACCAAATGTTTAACACATGGCATGTGGTGGGACATGTTTGACTTTTTTTATTATTTTAAGGGACACAAATATAGAGCACAGTTGTTTTCAGATCACATTGACGTTGCTCAGTTTGCCTACATTAGTAATTGGTGCTAGCACCCAGAAATGAGGGAAACCATTCCTCATTTGTTTTTCTGGGTACTGTGTTACTTCACTCCGCATGATATCTTCTAGCTCTAGCCATTACCTGCCCCCAAAGCTCATGATGTCATCTTTCTTACTGCTGCATAGAACTCCATTGTGTAGATTGTACCACATTTTTCTCTATCCACTCGTCATTTGAGGGGCACTTGAGTTGTCAGCTCCTTGCTCTTGTGAAGAGCTTGCAATAAACATGGTTGTGCATGTATCTCTGCTTGTAAGATGAGTCTTGTGGGTAAATGCCAGATTGGTATGGCTGGGGTCAGGTGGCAAGTTCATTCCAAGTCTTCCAAGGTTCTCCACACTGCTTTCCATAGTGGCTGTTACATGTTTACATTCCCATCAGCAGTGGTGAGTGCTCCTCTTTCCCCACAACCTCTCCAGCACTGGTTATAATTTGTTTTTTGTCCTAGGCAGTTTATTGGAGTTAAGATATCTTAAAGTGGTTTTGATGGCATTTTACATTTAAACCACACAAAGTTTCATAGCGAAATATTGAATGCTCTAAGATCGGGAATTAGATAAAGATGTCACTCTCACTCATTGTATTCAATATTATACTGGAGTTGCTAAGTATTAAAAATAGGTAAGAAAAAATGAAATAGCTCCATATTTGGGAAAAGGAAAAATAAAAGTGCTTTCTATCTGCAGCTGGCATGATTGGTATGTAAAAATTTCAATTTCATATGAGTGGAAATTTAGCTTTGTGAATTGTATAAAAAGTTATCTAAAGTTCGGTTACTGATCATTTTATGAGGTCCACTAAGACAATCACAGAGGAGGACTGTGGTTCTTCAGAATGAATAAATCTTCAGTTCCTGAGTTTAGAATAAAATAATCATGCTTCATATGGACTTAAACATCTGTGAATCAGAAAAGCAGATACATTATCTCAACAAGCTAATTGTTATCCAAGTTGGGGATATAGGATGATCAACTGGGGGGGGTCTAGGGCAGTAGTGAAGTTTAATCTAGGTTGAATGTCCTTAGAGTGGTGAGGAAAATCTAATCGAATTGCTGCTGAAAATCGGGAGAAGAACAGAGCTGGGTGATGATGCCAGGACTATGGAGAAAGACCACGCTGTGCGAGGTAAACAAAAGAAAAAAGAGTGTCTGTTGCCGGGAAGCGAAATTGCAGAGGAATTGGGAAATAACCAAGGAAAGAGATGAAGGAAGGGATAACAGAATCTGAGTTAGTTTGATGGAGAACTGTGCGATACTAATAGCTGGTGTTTGCCAGAGTCTTTGGGATTGGGCCTGTTTAGGGAATTGAAATTTGGAGAATTTGCCTATGAAGATCATGGGATTATGTTCCGACCCCATCCCGGCCCCACCCCCCTGGTAGCACCCCCCGAGCCATTTCAGGCACGCCATATAGATATATATGATTATATATATCAAGATATTAGATTGATATATAGGTCATATATATATAGATTATATATATAATACTATCTAATATTTTATACCACACATATCATATAATATTATATATATTATATTATTATACATATATATATAGCACCCTATTGATTATTAGCTTCCATCAAATCAAACTGTGTGCCCAAAGGCCCTTTGGTGTGGGTTCCAATATATATGGTCTATCAAATCAAAATGTGTCCCCAAAGGCCCTTTGGTGTGGGTCCACTCACTGGAACCAGTTAACCTACCCAGAGTCACACCTTTAAAGACAACTGACTCTCTCCTCTCAGCAGCTATCAGTTTCCCATAGTTCCTCAGCTAGAGTTGAGATTTTCTGCTTACTTCCCCACTTCTGTGCTGGAATTTTGTCTGGCTTGAGCTTATGCGGGACTTGTGCGTGCTGTCACCATTGCTGTGAATTCGTACGCATAACCGAGCAGCTGTCTGGAAAACTGTTTTCTTGTGGGTATCTACTGCCTTTGGCTCTTACAGTCTTTCCATCTCTTCTTCCTTTGTGATCTCTGAGCCTTGGGAGGCAGAAGTTTCATATAGGCGTGCTATTCAGGGATAAGTACTCTGTAGTCTCTTATTCTCTGCAGGACGGCCAGTTGTGCATCTCCAAATGCTGCATGAAGGAGCTTCTCTGGTGAGAACTCAGAAAGATGCACTAATTTGTGAGTGTAACACTAAGTCATCAGTTGTTTTAATATTATTAGGGTATCCCCTCTGGCCCATGACCTGTCTAGTTTCAGGTTACTAAGCCTGATATCAGTGTCAGGAACAGGCTTTGTCTTGTGAAGTGGATCTCACATCTAATCAAAAAGTGATTGGTTACTCTGATAACATTGGTGGCACCAATTGTACCAGTGGGTATATCTTGCCAGGCCAGTCGGGTTTGCATTCTTTCTGTTTTCTATCAGAGTGGTGAAGTGGGTCCTTGTGGGCCCTGTTTTAAAAGCTGTTATAATCTTGTTTTAATATGACTATCCTTTTTGGTAATCTGTTCCTGTTTCTTTGTAATATGTAAATACAATGAATTCATTGTAATAAAAATAAAACTTTTTTCACAAAATATTCACTGTCGAGATAAGGTAGATACCTGGAGAGATAAGAACCTATTTTAAAAAATTAATGGGCTGGAGAGATAGCCTAGCGGTTAAGAGCACAAATTCCTCTTGCAGAGGACCTGGGTTCGATCTCCAGCACCCACATGGCAGCTGAGAACCGTCTGTGACTCCAATTCCAGGGGAACTCCAGTTCCAGGGGAATCTGAGACCCTCTTCTGACCTCCGTGGCATTGCATGACACGGGTGCACAGACCTACATGCAGACAGTACATTCATACACATACAAAAATACATAAAATAAAAAAATAAACTAAAGAAATCATAGTGGAAGGAAAGCTGTACTAGAGTAGATTTTAGTTTGAATTCTTTATAGCTATATGAATTTTTGACAAGTTTTTTCTCCATAGACTTTAGTTTCTTTAGATTTTATTCTCCTATTAATTTTTGAGATAAGACCTCATATATCCCAGGCTGCCGTGAACTCCCTATGAGTTCGAAGCTGATCTTGAACTCTTAATCCTTCTGCCTTCATCTCTCAAGTTCTGGGATTAGAGGCATGTTGCTACCATGTCTGACTGGGCTTTTGTCTTTGAAATTATGGAATAACAAAGTTCACATTTCATTTCCAGGTTATTCAGAAGATGAGAACCAATGTAAGTAAAATACCTAACTATGGTAAATTTTCATAAGCTGGCCATTGCAGACTGAATGTTTATGCTCCCTTTCCTCCAATTCATATTCCATGCTTTAATACTTAGAAGTAGGGCTTCGGTAGAAAGGCCATGAGAGTGGGTCCCATGATGAGACTAGTGTTGGTGTTCATTTCGTTTTTCTTTGGTTGGTTTGTTCTTTTGAGAAAGAGTCTTGGTAGCCCCAGCTAGTCTTAAACTCATTAGCAAGGCAGTCCAAGCTAGCCTCAGATCCCAAGCAATCTCCTTGCCTCAGCCTCTTTAGTACCAGAATTATAGGGCACTATTCTCAGCGTCAGATTGGTATTCTTAGAAGAAGGAAAGACCAGTGATTATTTGTTCCCCAGAGGAGGACACCATGAGAAGGTGCCACGTGCAAGCCAGGAAGAAAGCCTCATCAGGAAAGGAAATTGCCAGGCAGCTTCCAGAACTGTGTGAAATAACTATATGCTGGTAAAGCCATCTAATCTATAGGAAATGTTATAGCAGCCTCAGTAGACGAAAGAGGAGAGAGAGAGAGAGAGAGAGAGAGAGAGAGAGAGAGAGAGAGAGAGAGAGTGCTAGACTAGAACCCAGCCTGCTTGACCTCCAGACCCAGGTTCAACATGGCCGGCTCCACCTTCTCTCACTCCGAGATTGTGTGAAAGGCAATCCTATTCAATCACTGGAGGTGTCTGAGAAAAGACAAACCATCTCTGTGTGGAACCATTTATTCTTTTCATGATGTGGAAAGTTTTAAACTTTTTGGCAGACAGCTTGCCTGCACACTCTCAGGAGGCACAAAGATCCTGGCAGGCTCTGAGCTCCAAAATCACCCTTCTCCAATTACACTCCCCCAGGTTCTTCGATTAGCAAGCCCCAGCAGCTTCTCTCTACTGAGCCAGTCTGGGGTTGGGGCCTAATGCATCACAGGTGGGTCCTGGCTCCAAACTCATTCCAGATGGCTTCTGTCTAAGCTTTCCAGCAACCCATTATATTTTGGCTATCCTGGGATCATTAATGATGCTCAAGGACCACGAGTCCTGAAGATGGCAGAGGCACACAGTGACACCCAGGACATTTGGGGAGGCTTATGTATTGAAGCACCCTCCATAATATATGCATTCACTGGGAGCAAGCATATGCTGACCTTGGCTCTCAGAGGTCACTATGAGGGGCCCATGAATTTGACATTGTGAATGGTCCGTCTGCTTGGGTCACAGAGCAAGTATAAAGGGATCATCTGTGCTTTTACAGAAAATAGCTCTGTTGCCTCTGGGCTCTAGAGAGAGTAAGGATATATCCTTGAACCCTGGTAATTGCTGCACCAGTTATTTCTTAGGAGGGGGGCATGCTGGGGCAATTATTTAGGGGCACAAGGTGAAACTCATGGGTTTAACCCTTTAATAGCCATGTCACAGCAGGAAGAGCATAGTATTTTATGAATTACATCTTTACCTTACATAAAAAAGATCCTTACTCTCTGAAAGAATTTTCAATTCCTTTTCTGGCTGGAAAGCTTTCCAAGGTAGATGCTGAAAGAATCTGAGCAAATATCAGGTCAGTCTTCAAGAAACTTAAATTTATGATTGCTTTGCAAAAAAGAAATCACCTTTACAATTATCCATATTCAGGCTCTTTTTCTTTTCTTTATACTTTTGTTGATATTTTGTGAATTTCATGCATCATTTTTCAGTTCAGTTTAGACATACTCCCTTTTCCCTATCCCCCACCCCACCCCAGTTCATGCACTCTACCATATATGTCTACACAATGGAGTTCTATGTAGCAGTAAAGAAAAATGACATCATGAACTTTGCAGGTAAATGGATATTCAGGGCTCTTTTTAAATTTATTTAATTTATTTTACTTATTTTATTTTTTTTTAATTCAGGGCTCTTAAAAGCCCAGACCAACAATCTTCTGAAGAGTCAAGGACATAGCATTGAAAGTCAGTTATTCCGGCCTAGTGTTCGAGAGCACTGACTGCTCTTGCGGAGGACCCGGGTTCGATCCCCAGCACCCACATGGTGGCTGAGAGCCATCTTTGACTCCAGTTCCAGGGGACTCCGACACCCTCTTCTGACCTCTGCGGCATTGTATGACACGGGTGCACAAACCTGCATGCAGACAGTACATTCATGCACATAAAAATAAATAAATAAATAAATAAATAAATAAAAGTTACATAAACTGTTAGAGGACCATAGCATGTTTATTCATGTCCATGTAGCTTACAGCTGCCTTCATATAACAGCACAATCCAGCAACTGCTACAGAAATTCTATCACCTGCAAACTTGAAAAAAAAAGTCAGTTATTCTTGGATTTCAGCCTTGACTTCACCCCTTTTGTTTGCTTCCTTGTGCATGTTTTCAGCCCTCACGAATATATTGATTCATTCTCATATTGATAATTCAATCCTTAGGTGCTAGAAGCAGGCACCATTCTAGATGGTATAAGAAATTTAGTGTGGAAATAAACTTGACCTTAAACTCAATTCAGCAAACATTGAGCATCCATTATAGGCCAGTTACTGTGCAAGAAAATTGGCAGAGAGTGACATTTCGAGCAACATCTGTATTGTGGAGGTTAGAGCTCAGTGGATATTAAATCAGTTCTACTATAGGGTGATTATTGCTGCAATTGTATGTTCTGATGCACCTGACTATGGCTGGGCATAGCTGACTGGCTCACCAAGACCTTCTAAGGAGAAGAGGACCTGAGTTCTAGAAAGTCATGGCAGGAAGGAGGGAGAAGGAGACACACAAAGTTTCATGAGCAAAGAAAGCATCATATTCCTACAGTTCCTTGAAACACTGTATTCTATTAGTGACCTTTTCAGTAGCTGATATCTCACCATTTGGGCTTTTCTACACCATTCATTATGCTTCCTACCAGAAATAGCAGTTTTTAGCATTTCTTATTTTAACTTCTGAAAAATGACTGTAATGACCAAACAAACACAAGCACCGCTGAGGCTAAAGTTCCTTTTAAGCACTACAGTAGAAATGATTACATCTGTCTCCCGATCCACCCCCTGCCGTATGAGTAGAACACTGATTTAATTCTGGCGAAAAGAGTGCATTTCTTGGCCTCCCATTGGCTGGGGGAGATGGTTGGGTTAAAAAACAACAGGGTTTCTGGGAGTTGTGTAGCAGAGGGGCTATAAGGCTATAACTCTCTGACATTGGACATAGACCTAAATAAATAGAACATGATTCTACCAGGAGCCTGGGTCTGCAATAAGTGTATATGTCAACTTTACAAGTGTTACATTTTCACCTCAAAGCAAGCTGCTTCCTGTTTCCGTCATTCCCAAGTCCAAGGCCACACAGTTCATTAATGACAGGGCAGAGATTCAAGCTTTAGTTCATTCCACTACAAATTGGGACTGGCAAGAAGAGTGGGGCTTGAGACTGCACGCAGCACTGCTCCCTGAGTACAGTCAGTGTTGAATCCATCACTCTCCCCTTTGCTTTTTGGATGCCTGGAGGGTTAAGACAAACTTGTTGACAATCGGCTCCAGTTCTTTGTCGAATGTGGGTGTGGCTGGTGTGTGGAGATGTGGGGGGCATGGAGTGTGTACTTATTACATGCATGGGTGCAGGACACAGTGACTCAGAGAGCTCTGTGTGGGTATCAAGACGAAGCAGTGCAGACGTGTGTGTTTATTTGGACAGCAGCAGAGCATATGTTAGCATCTCATCACCTGGCCTGGATAGTGGACCCCTTGATTGGGACCTGGTTTCAGTCCTCATTAGGAAATCTAGTTTGGCCCATGAGCCAAGCTTCTTTTCTTCCCCCATGTTTGTCTTTGCAGTTTCTACAGCATGCCTCCTGGATGTCTGGTCTGCTGTACAATGTAAAAATCATGATCAAACAGATGCCTGAGGGTCAGCTACTTAGGCAGGATTCAAACAAGCTGCATATGTGTGGGTTCCTACACACGCATACACATATGTGACATAAAATTGCTCTCAGTAGCAGCTCCAGTAGAAACAAGGAGTTGAAGAAGAAATCAGGGCTCTGAGTCGTGAACGAACATTTGACGGTGGCTGGATGCAGTCCCAAGTGCCCACTCTTCTGTCATTGTCCACATCTGGAGAGTCTGCCATCGCCTGCCTCCTGGTTTTCCCCAACACCTATGACTTTTCCAGCTTCCCTGATCCAACTCCTGCTGTTATGCTTCCTGGGACATCACCCATCTGACTCTTACACCCTTCAAGACTTGGCTGCAGGGGGACAGCCCCTAGCTGAGGTCACTGAAAAGCCATGGCTCCTGGCTAGAAATGAGCTCAGGCTTTGGTGCTGCAGTTCCAGAAAACAAACCCTAGAAATCCCAAACTCGTGTTATGAATATTTAAGGATTCCATTTTGATGTATTTCATAAGAATGTTCAAAATATAAACTTTAAAAAAGTGAAATGGAATATTTAATATATTTCAAATGAAGTGTTATAAGCATGATAAAAATGAAGGTAAAAATTATTTAAGAAGTTAAATACACCATTCTGATTAACCAGATATATATAAGCTTTTCTAGTCATATAAATTTGAAGATGGATCTGAATCATAAAATTCATATAAAAGAGTTAGAGATGGCTCAGCAATTAAAAACACTGACTGTTCTTGCAGAGGACAAGGGTTTCAGTTCCATGCACCCACATGGTGGTCAACAACCCTCTGTAACTCCAGTTCAAGGGGATCTGATTCCCTCTTCTGGCCTCTGCAGGCATTGCATGCACGTGGTATTCTTAAGGTTCAGGTAAAACATGTAAAAATGAAATTAAAAATGATAAAAAATCATATTAAAAGGAGCATTGTTACCATGCTAATTAGTTATAAAGCATTTGATGAGATAATGATGATCCTTAGTTTTATTGACCTTCTCATTCTGATGCAAAAAGGTCTGTATCAAAGTAAAGGCCTGGATGTTAAAAAAGGATGCTATTTATAACTAAAAAGATTCAGTGAAAAAAGCTTCCTCTGGCAAAGACATTACAGCATTAAAAAATGTATTCAGACAAGTCCTCAATCTTACAGTTTCATTGCTGTCACCTGTGTAGTCTATTTGTTTGAAGTCTTTCATCTAGAGTAAGAAAGAGTAATACCTACCATGTGAGTAAGAGTTCTATAGCCTTTGATCTTCAGAATATCTTGGATTCAGTAGAAAAATCTTTTAAATGCAGTTGATAAAAAAAAGAGTTTAGTGGGGGCGTGGTGGTGCACATCTTTAATTCCAGCACTTAGGAGGGAGAGGAGGCTGATCTCTGAGTTCAAGGCCAGCCTGGTCTACATAGTGAGCTCCAGGACAGCTGGGGCTATAGGGGGACCCTGTCTCTAAAAGACCAAAAAATGAGTTCTATAGAGAGATTGGAGAGGTTATGGGAGGATAGAAAAAGAGATGAAGAGGAAGAGAGAGGGAGACAATGGGAAGGGGAGGAGACATGGAGGGAGGGAAGGAGGGAGGGGGGAGAGAGGGAGGGAGGGAG
>VZQC01005882.1:47629-93030 GCA_009823505.1 Rhizomys pruinosus
CGGGCACGATCAGGCACACAATCTCCCCCCCCCCCCCCACCAAGTGAATTGCTTAGAAACCAATGGTCTTCCTTTTGGGAAAATCCTCATAACAGAAAGAGAAGACTAACCTTAGGCTTCCCAAATCCAATATATACACAATTAATCAAACCTGAACCTACGGCAGGTCAATACACCCATAAAAATAAAAAAAATAATAAAAAAATAAAGGAGGGGGAAAGGGAAAAAAAAAAACGCCTTGGAGGCAGGCAGCAAAACATCCACTAATAAGTGAAAAGTCGTTTGTGACTTGAAACCACAAAGGGAAATCCATAGCCAGTACACACGAACGAAGGGCCAACATGGGAAAGGCAAGAGATACATCCTGCACCACCAGGACTCTACCAGAACCTGGAGGAGCTGCACAATGGATCCCCTTGGGCGAGCCAGGACACAGACCTTAGATGAATAATTGCAGACATCAGACCAGAAAAAAAAAATAAAGAAGAAGTCATGGAACTAAAGCGAGAGAATGAAAACTCAAAAGGACTAAGGGATAAATGACAAAAAATCTTCTGAAAGAACTAAAGAAACAGATTGACAACTCGAAAGAATCAAGAGGGACCTGTGCCCCTTTTCTAAGCCTAGGGAACAATCTGCAGAAGAGGGGGTGTGGTAGAATGTAAGGGCTGCGATTGGGGTGAATGGTGAAACTACAGCAATGTAGTCTGGACACTCATTTGATCAACTTGATTGAACAAACAACCTGTCACCCCCCACTGGATTGTGGGGCTGTAGGGGTTTGGGCACAACAGCCTGCAGATTGGTTTTGCATGAAGGATGCTTGTACTCATGGATTATCATTTATAGCTAAAAATGAAAAAAAAATGAGAGAAAGATGCAGGACAGTTATGGCAGAATGCATGATCTGGGATGGGGTGGGGGTGGGGGGGAAGGGAAAGGGAAATAAGCCTGAACTGAATTGGAAAAAATGTATGAAATGCACAAAGCATCAATAAAAATTAAATTAAAAAAAAAAAGAAAGATAGCATTATGAACTTTGCAGGTAAATGGATTTAGCTCAAAGCCATTATGCGGGGTGAAGGAACACAGTCCCAGAAAGACAAACGGAGAATGGTTTCCCTCATTTGTGGATGCTAACAGCAAATCCTCCAGATGAAAGACAAGCTGAATAACATTATTGTTATATATCTGTTTATCTGAAAGCAACTATGTTGTTATAATATGAATCTCTCAATGGGCTCTAGAATCCACTCACCAGAAGCTTTTTAGTCTAATGAAGTCCCACTTGTTGATTGTTGACCTTGATTCCTGAGCAACTAAGTTCTGATTTGGAGAGTCCTTTCCTATCTTGTAAGTTGCTGCCAATGTTTTTTTCTAAGAGTTTCAGAGTTTCAGGTTTTACTTTGAGATCTTTGATCCATTTGGAGTTGACTTATTTACCACCTTAGAAAGATTGCGTTCAGTGTCTGTTCAACCAATAACCATTTAGGCAAATATTCAGCCCTAGGAGCCTCCATTACCTCTTTGGTAAAATAAGAATAATTGTAATGGCTTTTATCTTTGCAAGGTTTAGATTCATCTAATTCATGCTATACTTTTTCTTCTTAAAATGAAATTTATTTATTTTTAAATGCCTAACAAGAATAAATGATCATTTCACACTTTAAATATTATTATGTGTATCATCTGTCTATTCTTTTGTGTTGTGGTATGTGGTCGTGCATCCACATCACATTTGAAGTTGGAGGACAGCTTCTGGTAGCTGGCTCTCTCCTTCCACCTTGCTGAGGCCACCTCTCATTTCTCTCTGCGCCAGGTATCTATTCCAGGCAAGCTGGCCCTCAGGCTTCCGGCCGATACTCCTGTTCTGTCCTTCTATCTTGCCGTAGGAGTGTTGGGACTGTGAGCGTCTGCTGCCACATTTGGCTTTTTATGTGGATTCTGAGGATGGCACTCAGCTAGCCAGGCTTGTATAGCAAGTGCTTCTATCAGCTCAGCCATCTCCCCAGTCCCCAAATGATTATATATTTTAAAAAAATCAGTATAGATGCTATGTGTACCATAAGAATTAATTAAAGTTTCCTCCTGTTCTCTTCCCTGAACATGCATTAGGCTTCCGTTTGGAGAAGATTGGCCTTTTTCAGAGCTTCAAACCGTACAGGAGACAAGAAGACAGCCCTTCCCTTGTCTGTAAACCAAAGCTCTGATTAAATTCCAGAGAGAGTTTCGAGATTTAGAAATGTTCTCTTCTCCAGAGCACACCCCCGCCCCACCCCCAGGAATGAGGGGAATCTCTTAGGTCTAGAGATATGAACAAATGGCCCTTGGTCAGGAGATTGGCAGAATCAGGGAGAATTTTATGTTTTGGGACCATATTTTCCTAATGTATTCAGTTCAAAAGTTGGATGTTGTTATGTTTTCTTACCTATAGTATCTGGAAAGACTTGGAACAGGCAATGTCACACATTCTAATGCTACAAAATAAAATATCTAGTAAATGACATTTGTAGCATTTTCAATTTACAAAGCCCTTGTACATGTGTCCTCCTGTTTTCATCCTGAAATATTGTGGGAAACATAAAGAGCATCACTTGGATCCATCTTGCAGATGGTCCTGGGCCCAGGGAAGAAGGAGTTGGAAGATGAGCCAGAGGGTATGTGAAAAGGCAGCAGTGCAGTGGAGGACATAAGGGAGAGAAGTCACAGGCCACATTTAATAAAAGCTACATAGGGGAGAGAGACTCTGTGTGTGTGTGTGTGTGTGTGTGTATGTGTGTGTGTGTGTGTGTGTGTGTGTTAGATCATGGGAAAGAGTACACAGATAGCTGACTCATGAGGGAACAAATTATATTTATGTATGTGCTCTGAGTGGGATTCATACTTGACTGTAGTGGGGATTTAGAGCACCTTTTAAATTGTTTTCAGATGCTAATCTTATTTCTTTTGTGTACGGAAGTGGATCACAGATTATCTCAGCTTTATGTAAACTATCTAAACAAAAATTACACGAAACACTTATCAGAAACTAATTGCTACACACCACTGTATTTTTAGATAGTCAAGAACTTCGAGTGTCTTCTAGATACAATCTTTTAAGAATCATTCTTATTTTAAGGCTGATCAGGCAGTCTACTTTCTATGTTAGCTGAAATATGCAATGATGCAATGAAAATTCACAGGAATCTGTGAATAGTAAACAGAACCAGTGTCTAATATAAGTAAAATCCTATTATAAGATATTTTTATTTAATTGTAGGGTTATGGAGAGAGCTCATCCAGTAAGGTGTTTGCTTTGCAAGCATGAGATCTGAGCATACACCCCAGAGCCCACCCAAAAAATCTAGGCATGGTGGCATATGCTTACAGTCCCAGCACTGGTGAGGCAGAGACAGACAGGTTCTTATCTCTCTAGCCAGTCAGGCTCACCTGCTTGGTAAACTTCAGGCCGGTGGGAAACCCTATCTAAATAAAAGTGTCTAGAGCCGGGCGTGGTGGCGCACACCTTTAACCCTAGCATTTGGGAGGCAGAAGCAGGCAGATCTTTGTGAGTTCAAGGCCAGCCTGGTCTAC
The DNA here is from genome assembly GCA_009823505.1 of Rhizomys pruinosus. Taxonomy (NCBI): domain Eukaryota; kingdom Metazoa; phylum Chordata; class Mammalia; order Rodentia; family Spalacidae; genus Rhizomys; species Rhizomys pruinosus. The sequence continues at coordinate 51,203 of VZQC01005882.1, forward strand.
AGAGTTAATTCCAGGGCAGCCAGGGGACTCTGTAACTTGCATGTTTCTGCAGGCAAGAGACAACAGGCAGGAATGCAGAAGAAACTTACCAATGCACATATTATGGAGAATTTGAGTCACAGCTAAATTTCCCCCAGGAAGAAGCAGGGGGAACATTTAAGGAAATTAAGATACTTACATGCAGGTGTGAATATAATGAAATGAAGAGGAGGGGGAAGGTATGGACAATCCAGGGAGAGCGCATGCTCAGAAAAGCCCTCCATCCCCACCGCAGCTTTGCTGGTGAAGCTCTTCCACACAGACTTCCAAATGTGGCTTTTATTTTTCCCTCCAAATGCCCAATTTTCAACAAAAAATTCTGAAAAATACAAAGAAATAGGGAAAGAGAGACTTTTCAGAAGAAGAAAAATCCTCAAGACACAGATCCAAAGAAACATAGGAGTTGTACTTACTTGACAAAAATTTAAAATAACTTTTAGATTTGCTCAGAGAGTCTAAGGAAACAAAAAACCAAAAGATACGGAAAATGATGAGAATCTGTCCAATGAACAAATGGTGGAAGACTTGGCTGGCGCTGAAGAGGGGGAGTCAAGGAGTTTCTCCTTACTAAGTACAGTTTCAATTCTGCATGATGACAAGCATTCCACAGAGAATTATGATGATGATGGAAGTTGCCAATGATGAGACTGCATCCAATGACACTGAACTGTATGCTCAAAATGAATAAAAAGGCAAATTTTATGTGTATTTCACCATGATTAAAATTAACATGTCACATAAAGGTAAGTGCAGGGCATCTCATTTTAAGAAAAAGTTCATGTGCCTATGTATTTTTTTCTTGTCCCAGCCTATAAAGTGGTAATTAAGGCAAGTTTGGCAGAGGGATCATTTTCAAACCAATATGTGGGGATGTGAGCTGAGCGTCATCTGCTTACTCTTCCAAATCCACTTTCTACCTTGCTCCTTCTTGGCCTATGTCCCAGGAGATTGACTGGTATGAGCCACACCCAGTTTCCTTCGTGCCCTGACTTTTATTGGGCTTGACCAATGAGAACTATCTGTTCATGGTCTTTGTAACATTTGTACTCTACTATTAGCCTTGGTAATTCTGATTGTAAGAGCTCTTTATGCACTGTGTACATTCATATCCAAAGATACGAATATGGAGAAGCTGCTGCTACGGCAGAGGAGCTAGTATTTGTGTTATACTGAGTATTATTGTTCCTTAGGCACACCAAGAATCCTTCAGTGAGTGTCTCCATTTCCTCCACCTACTTCAAGCCACCTCAGTTAGTCTACTTGATACTTGGATCTTACTCAGGTCATTCCTGTGAGGCTTTCTACCTGGGACAAACATCAAACACTAAGAAGAGTGGTTATTTGGCTTTGAAGATAAGAGAACTGCTTTGGTTTCTCATCTCCTGACTGGGTAACTGACATCAACTCATTTTACTTCTCTTGTACTGTGGCTGACAATACTTATTTTATAGGTTATGGAGAAACTTTTACAGTATGTGTCGAATAGCATAGTACAGAATCCCACTGTTATTAGCCCACAGAAGATGCTCAGTAGAATGCAGTTAAATTTGGCTGGCAATGGACAAGGGAAGCATCCCAGTCCGCAGGAACTTCATATCTTCCTGAAGACCTCTCCAAATCCTCCTGGATGAGGTCCAAGGGAAATAACCCAAAGCTAGCTCCACAGCTGCCTAGACCTAACCTTATCAAATACTGCTGCCCAATGCAGTAACAATATGGATAACATTTCCAAGTTTCTCTAAACTTTTCAGTTCTATCTATTATCTCACTGTATCCTGGTACATGACCTCTCCAGTTCAGCACCTTCTCCATATTTCAGCTGTAGCAGTTGCCTTCTCGCTCAGCCTTTCAACTGGCTTCACAAGTCCTCTAGAGCCTTATGGAGAAACTGTGACCTCCTCCCACAGGAGACCAAAGTCTGCTACATAAATTCCCATTTGCTGAAATCCTCATATCTATTATCATTGTTGGGCAATGTGACCTCTGTCTCAGTTCTTTATTTGGATTCTTTCACGAGTGCATCTTATTGATGCAGAACCTTGGAGATAAGAGAATCTAGGAAATATTCTCAGGCTTCTTGTCTGTATAAATGGGAAGGCAGAAACAAACATGGAAATGCATTAAACCAAATCAACTCCCACCCTGTCTAGCCTGCCCGGGGCCTGAATGTCCTCCTTGATACCTTTCACTCTAGTCTTTCTGACACTCTGCCCTATACTCCTTTCTCTTCCCGAGGGGTCTTTTCTTCCTGAAGTGAACCCAGCTTTCTTTGACTATTCCTTTATACACTGTCTTCTTATGGAAGCCAGCCTGACTACCCTGTCTGATTAGGTACTTCTGCATCACCAGAGACTTGGGTGTGTCCTTAGACTCATCTGTTTAGTTATCTGAATGCCTCACTACTTGAAGCCTCCAGGAGTTAGGAATTATATCCCAGTCTTGCAACCTATCTATAGCAAAGCATATTTTATCTAGTGCTTAGTCTTCCCTGCTATGGAAGAAGGAAAATTTTGCCACAAATCTTACTGGGCATGTATCATAAACTGGATACCATGATGTTCTTGTTTGTACTTTTTACTCAACAATTATCTCTACTTTTAAGAAGTTCATGGATCACCAAGGAATACAAATAAATAATCCCATAGCAAAACAGAGAATAAGGTAGAAACTGGGAGCAGGAGTTGAAGGATGTGGTCTAAATGAACCAGAAGAGATGAGAATATCTGTATTGTATAGTGTTTGCTTATGTTGCTCATTTACTCTAAGGAAAACACTAAGGAAAAAAAGTGCTTATTTTGGCTCATGGTTTCAGAGGTTTTAGTTCATAGCACTGTTCCCCCACTGCTTGAGGCCTTGGGCAGGACTGGATGTCCAAGGGTGCTGCCCAGAACCCAACAGAGAGAAAGACAAAGAGAGCTGATAGCAAGATGAGCCCTTTAAGCGGCATTCTCTCTGACCTCCAGTGAGGCCTTCTCCTGAGTCTCTACTACCTACCAATAATGCTATCAAACTATGACTCCCTTGATGGATGATGCCATTGATGATGTTAGAGCCTTCATGAGAAAGCTACTTCCATCAAATCTATCAGATGGCAGCCATACCTTTAACACAGTCACCTTTGGAAGAGACATTTCATATTCAAACCATACCAACGTCTATTTTAAAAATGGTCCCAACCTCTTCTGGGATGGATGATCTCCCCTTGTCTAAGTACTGGGTGGAAAAGCCATCCATAGAGCCAGGTTTCCACCCTCACCTTCTTCAGCATAATTCCCTCATTTTCTGACCAGGAGCAGGACATTATCAGACTCCAGTCCCCCCCCCCGTCCCCACTTCCTTACAAAGAGAAGTACTTCTAGAGATAGGTTCCACTCCAGCTGTGAGCAAGACCACAGAAGCACAGAGCACAGTGACCCCAGGATGGCCAACCATTCAGGACCCCTGCTGCCTGAGGCTTGGGGGCCTCTGGGTTCTTGGTCCCTTCAAGGCTGACCAGGGCCTCCTGGACATATGAAGTCTGCAGTCCATCAGCTGCAGAGACATGTGGTTGGCAGTGCGTAGGGCTGTGGCTTAGATACTGCGGAGTCTCATTATGGTGACACATGATCCCTGTGTGCTTTGCTTAGGAGAAAGCCAGACCCTCCTTTCTTTTCTTTTCTCCATGTTTCAAATTGGTCTGTAGCCCTGGGATTGCTCATTAGGAGAGAAATGTGAAAGTACATAAAATCTGATCTTCTTCAGTGTAGAATTGTGTGTTTATACTTCATGTTTAAAACTTGAAGGAGGCTTTGGACTCAGAGCCCTGGGCAGGGACCAGGAGACATTTATTCAGATCTGCTGTACACATAAGCATGTTTCAGCTCTTTTCCCTGCTCTGTAAAGTAAATAAAAGGTCGGTTCTTTATCTTTTTGTTATCATAGATCCCTCTGGAAAGCTTATAAAAGCTGTGATCTTCAGAAAATGAGTGTACCTCAGTCTACATTAAACTTTGTTTTTATTTCTTACTACCTCTTTACAGTGTAATCAGCAGACACATTTTCCCCTGCAGATCACATAGTTGTAAACTTTAAAGGATCTATTACCTTTCCATCCATGTGTAAGAACTATGATGCTGGTGCTCACTCTAGGTTCAAATCCATGTTTAATTAAAAACTCGGAGTGTCTAAGTTATCAACCACGGGCTGGAAAGGTTGCTTAAGAGGTAAGGCCATCATCTATTGCCAAGCCTGATGGCCCGAGTTCAATCCCAGGACCCACGCAGTGGAGGGAGAGAGCTGACTCCTGCAAGTTGTCATCTGACTTCCACACTGACACAAAATAAATAAATAAAATGTAGCTTTAAGAAAGAACAGGATATTAACCCAATCTCTGAATGCTCTAGTGAGTTTTCTTCCATCTTCTCAATTTGGGGCTGCTTGTACTGAAGGCTGAAAACTGCATTGATGATAATGAGAGGACAGGAAAGATTTTTCTCCAGCTGGCACACACTCTCTCACTAGACTAGGGGTTTGCAGTGAGTGCTTTTCTAATAGGTTCTTCTAATGGGTCTTCGGAGCTTCTTGCTTGGCCCTGCCCAAGTGACAGGTACTAGACAGACTGTCTTTAGCTCTTGCTATGTCTGTCTCAGTTCTGGGATTTGGATTCATATTCTTGAGTCTTCTATATCTTTTTTTCATCTTTTCGAGACAGGGTCTCCCTGTAGCCCCAGCTGTCCTGGAACTCACTCTGTAGACCAGGCTGGCCTTGAACTCACAAAGATCCGCCTGCCTCTGCCTCCCCAGAGCTAGGATTAAAGGCGTGCGCCACCACACCCAGCTGAGTCTTCTATATCCATGTCAAAAACTTTCCTAAGCAGGGTCCAAAGCATCTCCAAGCAGCTCCACCCTTCTACTTGTGGCCCCAGGAGCCACTCCAGGGTCTCCTGTTGCTTAAAAGTCCAAGGTGGAGGTTGGTATTAGAGGAACCCATTTTGTGCTGCCACAATCGGCTTTAGTTTTCTCAGGAAGAAGTACTACACTAGTTTTCTCTCTAAAACCCTGAGAAAATTTATCAGTCTCCTACCAGTGAGCCTGTGGAAGCCTCATTGAATAAGAACTAAAGTAATAAGCATCTCTCTACCATTCTGAATTCCCTGCTGGATAAACAGTAACAGTAACATCTGTCTTCACAAATCCTTTATTTCCTCTGTATCCTCGGCCTCTCTTATACTCTTCACCTCCCCAAGAGCCCAAGAGTCCTGGAACTGGTCTCTGCATTTATTTGGCATCTATTATGTGAAATATGGGTCTTCAAGCAGATTACCACTTCACATTTTTATAATTATAGAGACAGCAAGGGCCCCATCTTACCAAACTCTATCTATAAACCATTTTGCATATTCTTTAAGGGACTCATGTTAATGAGTAGAAATCAGGGCAAGGGTGCTTGGGTTAGATTTGTTGATCCAGTTGTTTTTTTGTTTTTGTTTTTGTTTTTTGAGACAGGGTCTCCCTGTAGCCCCAGCTGTCCTGGAGCTCGCTCTGTAGACCAGACTAGCCTTGAACTCACAGAGATCTGCCTGCCTCTGCCTCCTGAGTGCTAGGATTAAAGGCATGCACCACCACGCCCCGGCTGAAAGACGGTTCTTAGCTGCCACGTGGGTGCTGGGAATCGAACCTGGGTCCTCTGCAAGAGCAATTGGTGCTCTAAGGTGCTCTTAACTGCTGAGCCATCTCTCAAGCCCCTGATCCAGTTTTTATCGAGTTAAAGTCACACTCTTATTAGCCTGTCTTGTTTGAACATCAACTTATGTAGCATAAATACAAAGATGAATTTTCATGACGAAAGGGTCTTTGCCCAGGTAGGGCCAAGCAAGAAATATGTAAACCAGTCAATAGCATGCTTTATGCTAGACACTGGAAGGGAGCAAGGAACAGCATCTGTCTCCATTATGGGGACTCAGGAGAAGTAATGACACATGAAAGGAGACTCAAGGCAAGAACAGTGGAGTCTGAGTGGCTGAGGTGCCCGAAAGGAAGCGCGTGTGTGATGAGGATCATGAGAGTGAATGGAAATCTGGACTCAGGGAGGCCTTGGAGCAAGATGAGAACAGGGAACTCGCAGGGGCACGGCCTAGAACCTTCTCAGGAGCTTCCTCAAGATTCTTCCAGCTCTCCTTGCAGCAGGTTAACCTCAAATCAGAGATGACCACTTAGAAACATCTTGAGCAGTTCAGGAATGAAAGTATGGCAGATTGGACGAAGGTCCTGGCAACGAGGAGAAGGTAGAACCTTGAAATGTTGAATGTTCTGGTGATAACATGTCAAAGGTTTTTGGTTTAGAGACAGAAGTAGCTATTTCCACAAAGAAAAAAGTCAAACAGAGCCTTAATGGAAGACATGGGAAACAGAAAAGATGAATTTGTGTGGTGAGGTGGGGACATCCAGAGGGTCAGGACATGTGGTGAGAGGAGCAGGCCTGTGATCTGTAGGGCTCCATGTACTGTGGATCTGTAGGGCTCTGTGTACTGTGGATCTGTAGGGCTCCTTGTACTGTGGATCTGTAGGGCTCCGTGTACTGTGGATCTGTAGGGCTCCGTGTACTGTGGATCTGTAGGGCTCCGTGTTACAATGGTCTGTAGGGCTCCATGTACTGTGGATCTGTAGGGCTCTGTGTACTGTGGATCTGTAGGGCTCCTTGTACTGTGGATCTGTAGGGCTCCTTGTACTGTGGATCTGTAGGGCTCCGTGTACTGTGGATCTGTAGGGCTCCTTGTACTGTGGATCTGTAGGGCTCCGTGTACTGTGGATCTGTAGGGCTCCGTGTACCATGGATCTGTAGGGCTCCATGTACTGTGGATCTGTAGGGCTCCGTGCACTGTGGATCTGTAGGGCTCTGTGTACTGTGGATCTGTAGGGCTCCATGTACTGTGGATCTGTAGGGCTCCGTGTACTGTGGATCTGTAGGGCTCCATGTACTGTGATCTGTAGGGCTCCGTGTACCGTAGATCTGTAGGGCTCTGTGTACTGTAGATCTGTAGGGCTCTGTGTACTGTGACTTGTAGGGCTCCGTGTACTGTGGATCTGTAGGGTTCCGTGTACTGTGGATCTGTAGGGCTTCATGTACTGTGATCTGTAAGGCTCCATGTGCCGTGGATCTGTAGGGCTCCATGTACTGTGGATCTGTAGGGCTCCGTGTACTGTGGATCTGTAGGGCTCCGTGTACTGTGATTTGTAGGGCTCCATGTACCGTGGATCTGTAGGGCTCCATATACTGTGGATCTGTAGGGCTCTGTGTACCGTGGATCTGTAGGGCTCCGTGTACTGTGGATCTATAGGGCTCCATGTACTGGCTGGTTCAGGCCACTTGCATTCAGTCAACTTTCCTGCCTTGTGCAGAATCTCAGAGGTTGAGGCCGTGCTCACAAAGAGCAGTGAATCTGGCAACAGGTGAGTGCTTATTCCCTAGTTCACCTTCATTCTCAGAAGACAAAAGGACTAAAATTCATAATCAGTTCAAAAGTTGACTCAAAGATCTTTTACTTTTTGTGAAAATTGCCACATTGGGGACAGCACCCAGAGCTTTGCACATGCTAGGCAAGCACTGGACCACCACCCTACACCACCAAAGATGGCCTTGAAAGTATAAGACAGATCAGACTGCCCTCAAGCTCCCAGTTCTCGAGCTTGGATTATAGGCATGTACAACCACAGATAGGATGTCAGAACCAGTGTGAAAGGAGGTTTGACAGGCCTAGATTTAATCCCGGGTTGGGTCACACAGCTCTACTTATTAGTCAATAGAACATTGGGAATGGTAGGACTGAATGTGAGTCACAGGGTGAGGTGAACACAGAGGAGATTCCAGTCACAGGAAACCTCAGGGTCTCGGGTGTGTCAGGCAATGATATATGTCCACTTGCCACAATTTCTTCAGAGGATTCTGGGGTATAGAGAAGAGAACCTGGGAACACTGGGTGGGGAGCCATATCCAGAATTAGCTCCAAAATATTAAGAAAAGACTCAAATCAAAGTACTAGATGGCTATCAGGAAGACAGCCCTTCTTTACTCCTAATGCATAGTTCATTTCCATCTTACTAATTTTGTCTCAGAATCTTGTTTGCTACTTTCATGACACTAATTATACACATATTTATTATTATTATTATTATTATTATTATTATTATTTGTGTGTGTATGCCTGTATTACCTGGATGTATTTAAGTGCACCCATGTCCTGCAATGCCTGTGAAAGTCAGAAGAGGGTGTTGGATCTCCTGGAATTGGATTTAGAGACAGTTATTAGCCACCATGTGGGTGCTGGGAATGGAACCTGGGTCCTCTGCAAGAGCACCCTGTGCTCTTAACTGCAGAGCCGTATCTCCAGCCCCATATACAGGCTTATTTGTGATTCCTTTCTTCAACCTCAAGGGAACAACCATTCATCATTTCTACTGTCTTATCCCTAGCCTCCAGCTCATGGAGTGGTGAGTAGTAAACTCTCAGTGTTGAGCAAGTGCAGTAACATCAACAAGCCTGCCAGAGGAAAATGGCCCTGGGATGGGACTGCAAACAAAGGGAGGAGACGCTGCCTCTATTTTCACTGCTCGCTGTGCAGGATGGGCTCATTGTGGACATGGCCAGCCCAGCCATTCCAGTTCCTTTGCCTGTCAAATCTCTTCTAATCAAGACTTTATTGGAACCAAACATTTCACTTGGTTCCTTTCCACATCTTGCTTTGCCCCTGGAGGGAGCTCTTTGCTCCATAGCTCGCTCTGACTGCTATTTTCCCTCAGTGTAGATGAAAAGCTGATGTTTATGTGTTTTAACCACTCCTAACTGAAGAAGCCCTGTCTGAGCTTATTTTTATGTATGCAAACATGAGGAAAAGATAAACATCTGTATATGGCTTTTAAAACAGAGTTTCAAGAGATCTTCTTTGATTACTCTTCATTTACCAGAGCTGTTAGCAGTAGCAGATGCTGAGTCTTTGACTCAGTCACTCCATGATGAAAACCAAGCCGAGGATGAGTCGGAGGTCACAGCCTAGAAGAAGGTGGGTGGATTGCAAGCGCTAACTGGGAAGCAGAGGAAACAGGTGAAATTAAGACCGATTGTTAAGTATTGGTGCTGGCAGGTTACACCTCAGGCTGTACCCCCATGATATAGGTGTAGGAAAGGACTTTCTAGATTGGACATCAGGCATGAAAGTCAACAATCAGTGAGTGGGACCTCATTAAGCTACAAAGCTTCTGTACAGCAAAAGAAGCAGCCAATTGCCGGGCGTGGTGGCGCACGCCTTTAATCCTAGCACTCGGGAGGCAGAGGCAGGTGGATCTTTGTGAGTTCAAGGCCAGCCTGGTTTACAGAGTGAGTTCCAGGACAGCTGGGGCTACAGGGAGACCCTGTCTCGAAAAAAAAAAAAAAAGCAGCAGCCAAGAAAGAGAAGAAGAAACCCACTGAGTGGGAGAAACTCTTTACCAGACACACATCCAACAGGATTAACGTCAAGAATATACAAAGAACTCAAAGAAACAAAGAAATAAAAAAATAAACAACCCAATAAAAAATGAGTTCTTGAAAGAAGAAATAAAAGTGGCTAAGAAACACTTTAAAAAGTGCTCAGTAGCCTTAATAATTAAAGAAATGCAGATCAAACCATTTTAAGGTCTCACCTTACCCTGTCAGACTGGCTAAAATCAAGAGAACGAATGACTTGACTCCAAATGCTGGAGAGGATGTGGAGAAAGGAGAATGCTCACTCACTGCTGGTGGGAATGCAAACTTGTGGAGCCACCATGGAAAGCAGTGGCTTTCAAAAAACTAAAAAAGAATCCACCATATAATCCAGTTGTACCACCCCTTGGTATATACATACCCACAGGACTCATCCTACTGTAGAGATACCTGCCTGTACATCCACTTTTGTTGTTGCTCTCTCTTCACAATCTCTAAGAAGTGGAAACAGCCCAAATGTTCCACAACTGATGAATGGATAATAAAATCATGGTCCATTTACACAATGGAGTTCTTCGCAGCAGTAAGAAAAGATGAAATCAAGATTTCAAGTAAATGGACGGAACTAGAGAGTATTATATTAACTGATGTAACACAAACACAGAAAAGCAAGCAACATATATTCTCCTTCATTTGTGGATTGTAGCACCAATCCCTTACATGTGAGTATATATACTTATGTAATGCCAGCAGCCAGAAAATTGGAAAGGCTACAGGGAGGTAAAGGAAAAGAAGGAACCGAAAGAGGGGGGATTGTAGGGAACAGATGTTACCAAGGAGAGGTGGGGAGAAATTGGGAGCGTTTGGCTGGGAGGAGAGGACAGAGGGACAGGCAAGAGGTCATAGTGTGGGAAGATGGGGAGTAGGGGGTGGGTGGGAGATGGGTGTTATTGGGGGACTGTGGGGAAGATGGGGGCCTTGGGACTAGGGAAGGAGGAAAGAGCACAGATGGGAGGAAAAAAGAGTATGAATGAATCCTGCAGATCTAGGGAACCCCGAGGGAAATGTGACACCCCTATAGCATGAGAAATACACTCCCCAGGTCTTAACATCAGTGCACATATGCCGCTGGGGCCTGTTTGGCAAGGAACAGTGCCAGACAGAAGAGATCTCCCTTTGAGTGGTAGCCAAGAGTGGCCCAGGAGACTCCCAAAACATCACAGGCTGTTGCCAAAGCTCTTGGTTATTTCCCATAATTAATAAATAAGACCCTACTGGTGAAGACAGGACATACGTGGGACACAGGACTTGGAGCAATGGAGCAGGAGCTGACCTGGAAACCATGTCCATATTTTAAAAAAATACTTCACTTATTCTTTTTATTATGTGTTTGAGTGTACTGCCTGCATGCATGTGAGTGTTCCCGTATTGTGCAGCACCTGTGGAAGTTAGAAGAGGGCACTGGATTCCCTAGCGCTGGAGTTATGGATGGTTGTTAGGCACTATGTGAGTGCTGGGAACTGAGCCTGGGTCCTCTGCAAGAGCAGCTAGTGCTCTTAACTGCTGAGCTATCTCTCCAGCCCCCCATTTCCATCTTTTGATGAGTACTGCCAGGCCCACCTGACTTCATGAGCTATTATGGTCTGGCAGATCTCAACTGTGTTAGGCAGCTATGGGTGCACGGTTACTTTTTCCCTCTGCACCAGAATCCATTAGCACAGCAGGTATTCCTCACTAATACTTGGGAGGCAAAAGTCTCAGAATAAACTCTGTTTTTAGAAGTTGCTAATTGAAAGTGACTCTGATCAGCAAAAGACGCACAGCGGACATTGGACCATAGTATAGGAAAGGAGTTTGAAAGACATTGCTGGTTATAGAGCAAGGAAGAAGAAATAGCCAACATCTCCTCTGTTTTATTGAAATTTTGTGATTTTCATACAATGTAATTTGGTGGTATTTAGACCCTATCCCTGTCCACACCTCCCCTTGTTGCCTTCTACCCAATTTAATGAGACTCTTGATAGGCTGACTAGACCCCAGTGGATGAACTTGCATTGAGAGACATCTGGGTACACAAACTTGACTCAGTAGGCCATAACATATATGACAGCATGCATGAGATCCAGTGGGGGTGGGATTATGAAGGGGTTTGGATGGGGGAGAAGGTATAAAGATGATTAAAGTGTTTCGTATGAAATGCACAAAAATTCAATTAAAACGCACATTTTTAAAGGCCTGTAAAGTCTAATTTGTAGCCCCAAATATCCTTCAGTGTGGGTCCATCTACTGGAACCTGGTTAACCTACTAAGAAGACCATCCTTAAAAGAGACAGTTTCTGCCCACCCCAGAAGCTGTCAGTTGCCAGAAGTTCCTTAGGTTGGGTTGGAGTTTCTACTCACTTCCCCATCCCTGTGCTAGATTCTGTTGGTTTGAGCTTGCATGGGACTTGAGCATGCTGTCACCATTGCTGCGTGTTCATTTGAGCAACGCATCAGCTGTCAGGAAAACTGCTTCCTTGTGGTCATCTGTCACCTCTGACTCTTCCTAAAACAATTTTTAAAAAGCAGAAATTTGATGTAGAAACACTCTGAGTGACTGTATAAGTAAAGGTAATAGGATTCATTAATTGAAAATATGCCTCAATATTTTAAGAAGAATGGTAGTGTTTCAGAAATTATAGAACAAAGATTGCAGTAACAACTGCCAGGAAATTCTATTTAGAGGCTGGGAAGTTGTGAAGCACAAATCAGTGATTCTGAGTAGCTAGTATCTTACTACCTTACTATGTAAATAAAAAAATAGTTCTAAATTAATAAAATAAATAAAGATGTATATATTCCTTAAAGGTAAAGTAGCCCCACTTACAAGTCCTAGGAGCTTGAATGGTGATTGTTTTCCTGGGATTTACCACAAATTCCACTCGTACCTTTTGCCAAGCATCACTTCAGATAATCTAAGTCCTGTCAACTGTAAGGCCCAAGTAATACGACTGATTGCATTCTGGCCTTGGCAAACATAGGTTTCTTTCTCTACTTTGGGCCTCATCAGAAATGTAAAATTTCACATTGCTGGGTATGAAATCCAGAGCAGATCTCCTGCATACAGGGGAATCTACCCCAAGAACCCAAGGAAACCCATTCTGCACCCTATTTCCTTCCTTTATGGCAGGTGCTGTTAGTGGTAGTGTGTCTTTTTGTTCCTTAAAAGGGAAATTCCAGAATACATTTGACCAGTGGGCATCTAAAAATATTTTGGATATGCCAAACCTCTGAATATTCTAGAATTCTCACACTTGCTCATCTAGCTCCTGCCTTAGAAGTTCATTGATGACAGTCTCCAAGGCATCCAGCTGGAATCCATTACTTCAGACTCTATCATGGGATAAGACATAACAGTAGGTATAGTTTTGGGAATGTGAAACCATATTATAGCTCACTTCATGTGGCCAAAGGAGAAGAGATGCCTTGAATATTTTGGTCTCATCAACACATTTTCTACCACCTTGGTCAAGGATGTTTCCTAAGCACCTTCTTAAAAACATGATTGACGGGGCTGGAGAGATAGCCTAGCGGTTAAGAGCACCGACGCTCTTGCAGAGGACCCGGGTTCGATCCCCAGCACCCACATGGCGGCTAAGAACCGTCTGTAACTCCAATTCCAGGAGAACTCCTGTTCAAGGGGAATCTGAGACCCTCTTCTGACATCCGCGGCATTGCACGACACGGGTGCACAGACCTGCATGCAGACAATACATTCATACACATACAAAAATAAATAATAATAATAATAATAATAATAATAAAAATGATTGACTCTTAGGCCTTCCAGTTGTATAAATTAGAGTCAATTTCCTTCAAGATTTGTAACCTCTCCTCTTACTGTTCATCACAGAAAATTTATAGTTCAGCTTTGCTGAGACAGAGTGGCAACTTCTCCCATGCTCCTAGAAGCCATCTGGAAGCAGCTCTACATGTCCTAGGGTCAGTGTCTGATCCTTTCTTGGAAGATTGCTCCCAAATCTAAAAATTCTTCCTTATTCAGGCTCCCTGATCCAGCATGTCTTAAAGCACATTTTATCTGGCAGAGGGGAGGGTGCTAAGATTATTTATTTATTTTTAATATTTTTGAGACAGGGTATCCCTTTAGTCCCAGCTGGCACGAAACTTGCTACGTAGACCAGGCTGGCCTTGTACTCACAGAGATCCACCTGCCTCTCCCTCTTATCCCCTTAAAAAAGAGTAAGACCTCAGTAGCAAGTCTCCATGAGAGGGGACAGGCGCCACCACAGCTGTTCTAGTCGTGTTCATACTACCACTCTTTGTATTTGTCATTTCTTGAACCCTCAGTCCCCTCTCTTCTCCCTAAGCTTCCCATTTTCAGTTGTCTTTAAAAATGACTAAACGTGGAGATCACACTGCTGAACTATGTATTACTAGTCTCCATGCAGCTCTGCTATTGATAACACTTCTGACATATGGGTTATGGTGATAATTGTCTACATGACCTGTCAGATACTTGAAGATTTTTTGCTGAGGCACAGACTTTAGTTGGAGTTGTGCAGGCGTCCAGTTTCTCCATTTTCTTGTCACATGTCCATGGAAGGCCATAATATTGACCGTATCTGTGTAGACCGCTGGCTGCTCCACCTTCAGTCATGTTTCTTTCTCCAGGCCTTAAGTTGTTCTGTTTCTTTGGCCACTTTAAGAACAAACTTTGTCTCTTGAAAAACTAATTGGTTCAGCCTTTGGCCCATTGTGCTGTGAACAAAATGGGGGTGGTGGGCTCTGTGAACCTTCCCCCTTACTATCACTGTGCCTCCACTTTTACATGAGTGTGAGCTCTCAACACCTCCTTCCTGTTTTCAGCTTTCTTCCTCAAGTCTCTTGACACCTCAGAGTGGAGGGTTCTCTGTTGATACTAACTACATCTCACTACTAGTCACAGAGAGAGTAATCCCCATCTCAGTTGCATAGGAATGGAGTCTGTGGATGTATATGCACTCCTCTTCCATCCACTGACTGGATCCTTGTGAGAGACGCTGTACAGGTGACCTCAGATGGCCTGCGGGACCTACTGCTCACAATATCAATGACCTGGATAAGGTATTCTTGGAATTCCATGCTTTTTTTTTCCTCTCACTTGTGGAAAGTGGGATGTGCAATCCCTCTTTTCCTAGAATAACTTCCCTAAGTAAACTTCATGGTAGCACATCCTTATTCTTGTATACATTCTAAGGGAGTCCAGGCTAAGGGAAGCTATATATATGCAGCTCGATATAAATATCATATGGCTTTCTCTGTCATAAATTATAGAAACATTTTAATGGAGTAGCTGGAGACAGACTAGAACTATGCTGCCTGTCAGATGACTGCTGGTTAAGTAATGTTGGTAAGTTATTTGTGTTTTTTTATTCTTTTATTTTTATTTTTTTGTATGTGTATGAATGTACTGTTTGCATGTAGGTTTGTGCACCCGCGTTGTGCAATGCTGCAGAGGTCAGAAGAAGGTATCAGATTCCCCTGGAACTGGAGTTAAAGATGGTTCTCAGCTGCCATGTGGGTGCTGGGGATCAAACCCGGCTCTTCTACAAGAGCAGTTGGCAATCTTAACCACTAGGTGATCTCTACAGCCCCGTTATTTGTGCTTTTGATGTTAGTTTTCTTATATGTAAAAGTGACAATAATAGTAATAAGCCTCGTATGTTAGTGAAAGAATTAATATTATCCAGATTAAGAGCTTTGTATTTTTTCTTGCCAATAGAGTTGCTAATACTTCATTGGGTTTTCTATGATTATTTTATTGTACCAGTAAAAACTAGCTAATTACGACTTCATCATAATTTCCACAATCAGTGTTAAATGAAGCATTGGATGAACAGTGTCAGCATGAATTGGGTCAGCGGATCATTGTATTTACTGTGTGAACAATCTCTGTGAACTATGTATGTATTTCAGATTTTCCTAGCAGTGGAATTTCTAGGTCCAAATACTCCCTGTCTCCGGTTATAGCTGTACCTTCCATTGTGCTACCTTAGATTACCTATGAGTGATACCCCTCTCCCCAAGATGAAAGTTGTCCAGGTAAGAGCTGGGATAGCCGACACTTTCTGTTCCTTATGTACAGTTTCAATGTTAAGTAATTAAAGGTGTTACTACATAGTTCTAATGTGTTTACCAGAACAGATCTGGAATATAGTTCTAATGACCTTCCAAACTCTAGTGAAAGCATAAATAAGTTGATCAACACATGTAGGATATATGGCTAGAAGCTCTCAAAAGACAGGGTCTGAGTTTGTGAGAGCCAATATGCAGAATGTATTGCTGTAATATAAACTTGCCCATATACCCCCCTAAAAAAGTAAACATGTTTCATATTCCAACTGTGTCAATAACCAGAGGGCAGAAATAGATTCCATAAGAAAACAAACACTTGGCCTTCATAATTAAAGTCAATATTAGATGAGGACCCCAAAAGGCCAGAAGTCAGCTGGCTGCTTGTAGCTCAAGGCTTGGCTATCTTTCCCTACACAGCAGGACAAACATCTGCCTTGCTCTGGCTCACCTGGTTAGCATTTTTCATGAAGCATGACTTAGAGAAAAAAAAATAGCCCAGTCAAGCAAAACTGTGCAAATTAATTTGGGTTTAAATTACCAAGTGTATATTCCAAACCACTTGTTCAGGAAGAAGTCTGAAGGAAAAGTGAAACATTTAATGTCATATAAACAGAAAAATAATTGACCACTTTGGAAGCCATAAAATTAGTACCTTCTGGGAAATTAAACTCAGTTACAAAAAAAGAGACAAACTAAGGAGTACTGATGAAAATAGACACAATATAAACAACTATTAATTTGGAAGTGGAGGAGTTTAAAACATCTTAAGCGATTATAGAGTAGTTACATACTTGTTGTTGGGATATGTATTAGCACTGTCCTGTCGTCCACCAAGATTACAGGATTATGGTATAATAATGCACGGGGCAGCAAAGTGCAGTAGGAGTGTACAGTGCTGCAGTCTTTAATATTGCTTGTCCTGGTGCAGCAGGGGTTTTAGAAACCTTTCAGTGTGTGTGTGTGTGTGTGTGTGTGTGTGTGTGTGTATGTGTAAGTGTATGTATCCAGGTGTAACATGAACATAAGATGTATCATCTGTGTGATACAAGTCCATTTCTCAAAGATGAGAAATCCACTGGTCTTCTAATCTTCTTGCAATTCCTGATTAAAAGTGTTTTGGGGAGTTAGATTTTTCCTGCATTCAAAGCCTATGGGCTACCAAGACTAATGAGTTGGAGCATCTTATCAGTTACCTGGTTGTAGCACACATTGCCCTTTTCCCACATGATGTCATCCTCACACTGAAGACCATACCATATTTCATGCTTCCAAATGCAACTGACAACATCTGTGTAGTACCAGACTTTTCCTAAATGGTTGGATGAGGAAGGCATCTCACACTGTAGTAACAGTCACATTAACTTAAGTATTATAGGCAAGCATCACTTAATAATGAAGATAATTTTAGAAAATGAACTTTTGTTGGGTAAGCATAGTGTATGATCACACGAACCTAGATGATATAACCTATTATACACCTAGGCTGTATGGTACATAAATATGGTAAAGCCTGTTGCTTTGGGGTCATGATGAACCAACAACATGACATTGCAATGAGCATAAGAGAAAATGATGCAATGAAGCACAAGGCAAAGCCGAGATATGAGAGGTTGCTGTTGGGGTAACATGGCAGATGGTTTAATAACAAACTTAATTTTAAAGTAGAATGAGTATATTCTAAAACAAGAAAAAAAAATCTACAAAACAGCAAATATATAAACCAGTAACACAGTGATTATTATTATTATTATTATTATTATTATTATTATCAAGCATCATAAGTATATATAATTGTATATGCTATGGTTTTATATGACTGGGAACCCAGTAGGTTTGTTTTACAGCACCATTACCACAAGCTTAAGCACCCAGGGAATGTCTTGTGTTACTATACTAACAGAGCTATGCTATCATTAGGGGGTAGGAAGTTTGCAGCTGCTTGAAATCATATGAGGTTACTGTCATAGGTGGTCCACTGACGAAACATCATATGTGGTATATGACTGTGTTTAAATATTAGTAAACCTTACAGATCCACATCAAGAAGATCATCCATCATGACCAAGTTGGATTCATACCAGAGATGCAAGGATGGTTCAACATATGAAAATCAATAAATATCATAAAACACATAAATGGACTGAAAGACAAAAACTACATGATCATCTCAATTGACGCAGAAAAAGCCTTTGACAAAATCCAGCATTCCTTCATGCTTAAAGTCCTAGAGGGAATTGGATTGGAAGGATCATTCCTCAATGTTATCAAAGCCATATACAGGAAACCCAAAGGCAACATCATCCTAAATGGAGAAAAGACAGAAGCATTCCCCTTAAAGGTAGGAACTGGACAAGGCTGCCCCCTGTCACCACTCCTCTTCAATATAGTTCTTGAAACATTTGCTAGGGCAATAAGGCAAGAAAAGGAAATTAAAGGAGTATTAATTGGAAAAGAGGAAGTCAAGCTATCCCTTTTTGCTGATGATATGATTGTTTAACTAAGGGATGCTAAGAACTTCACCAGACAACTCCTAGAAATGATTAAGAGTTTCAGTAAAGTGGCAGGATACAAAATTAACCTAGAAAAATCAGTAGCCTTTCTTGCTGGGCGTGGTGGCGCATGCCTTTAATCCTAGCACTTGGGAGGCAGAGGCAGGTGGATCTTTGTGAGTTCAAGGCCAGCCTGATCTACAGAGTGAGTTCCAGGACATCTGGGACTACAGAGAGACCCTATCTTGAAAAGACCCCCCCCAAAATAAGAAAAATTAGTAGCCTTTCTTTATACCAAAAACAAGCAACTGAAGAAGGAATACAAGGAGACCTTCCCAATCACAATAGCCTAAAAAACAATAAAATACCTAGGAGCAAACCTAACCAAAGACACCAAAGATCTCTACAAAAATTTGTTTAACCCCTGAAGAAGGAAATTGAAGAAGACATCAGAAGATGGAAAGGCCTACCATGCTCATGGATTGGAAAAATTAATATAGTACAAATATCCATTCTACTCAAATTAATCTACAGATTCAATGCAATCCCAATTAAAATCCCCAAGAGTTTCTTCACAGGCTTGGAAAAATATCCTTAATTTCATATGGAAAAACAAAAGACCCTGAATAGCCAAAGCAACCCTGAGTGAAAAGAGAAATACAGGGGGATCTCTATACCATACTTCAAACTATACTACAGGGCTATAGTCATAAAAACAGCTTGGTACTGTCACAAAAACAGACATGTTGACCAAAACTGAACAAAACTGAAAATCCAAACTTAAGCACATACAATTTCAGCCACCTTATATGTGACAAAGGGGCCAGAAGACTCAATGGAGGAAAGACAGCATCTTCAGCAAGTGGTATTGACAAAACTGGATCACCACTTATAGTCTTCTACAAGTTATATAAAGTTAAATCCCTACCTCTTACCCTGTACAAAAGTGAACTCCAAATGGATCAAAGACCTCAACGTGAAACCCAAAACTCTGAAGGTGATAGAAGAAAAAGTTGGCAGCAGCCTACAAGATATAGGCGTAGGAAAAGACTTTCTAACTCAGACAGCAGCTGCACAGGAAATAAGGTCGACAATTGACAAATGGGACCTCATTAAACTCAAAAGCTTCTGTACAGCAAAAGAAACAATCAAGGAAGTGAAGAGAAAACCCATAGAGTGGGAGAAGAACTTAACCTCAGATACATCTGACAAAGCATTAACTTCCAGAATATATAAACTATTTAAAAAACAAAGAAGAAAGAAAACAAATGACTCAAAAGATGGAGCAAAAAACTGAACAGAGACTTCACAAGTGAGGAATTAGAGATGGCTAAGAAACATCTTAAGAAGTGTTCAATGTCACTAATAGTTAAGGAAATGCAAATTAAAACCACTTTAAGATATCCTCTCACTCCTATAAGAATGACTAGGATCAAGAAAACAAATGATACCAAGTTCTGCTGAGGTTGTGGGGAAAGGGGAGTACTCCTCCACTGCTGGTGGGAATGTAAACTTGTACAGCCACTATGGAAAGTGGTGTGTAGAACCCTTAAAAGACTCAAAATGAGCTTGCCAACTGACCCAGTCATATCACTCCTGGGTTTATGCCCACAAGACTCATCTTACCACAGAGATACATGC
The DNA here is from genome assembly GCA_009823505.1 of Rhizomys pruinosus. Lineage (NCBI taxonomy): Eukaryota > Metazoa > Chordata > Mammalia > Rodentia > Spalacidae > Rhizomys > Rhizomys pruinosus. The sequence continues at coordinate 70,922 of VZQC01005882.1, forward strand.
ACGGCCATGTTTATTGCCACTCTCTTCACAGTAGTGAACAGCTGGAACCAACCCAGTTCCCCTCAGCCAATGAGTGGATAGAGAAAATGTGGTACAGCTACACAAATGGAGTTCTATGCAGCAGTGAAGAAAGATTACATCATGAACTTTGAGGGTAAATGGATGGAACTATCATGTTAAGTGAAATAATACAATCCCAGAAAAAAAAATGATGAATGATATCCCTCATCTGTGGATGCTAGTGCCAAGTACCTAGTTGTAAGGCAAACTGAGCAACATTAATGTTATATTCCTCATGATCTGAAAACAACTGTGCTCTTATATTGCAACTCCTTTAACAGGTTCTAGAACTAAGCTACCATTTATTTTCACATAGTTAAGAATTTTTGGTATATGGGTGGAGGGTATGTATGCATATTTTAGAGTAATATAAGATCAAAGAATGAGGAAAAAAACTAGTTTGTCATGACAGTATGTCTAACCACAATATTTATTTTATGGGAGTGCTTCTTAGTATTTCTTATACAAGGCTGCTTGAGATTTTGTCCAAGCCTTTTCTAAAATATTACACAGTAGTTAAAAGTATCATGCTGGTGTAACTTAGCCTTTCTGGATGCTTAACAACCATACTTAATGCACATACCAATTTGGCTGAGGGTCTTAAGGAATAACTTTGTTCCTTGCCCTCAGAGGTCAACTAAGTCCCAGAGAACTATGCATGGGGGCATCTCTTGAAACATCCTGCAAATGTGAGTCACCAGTCTTTCTGTGCAGGGAGGTCTTAGAGATCCACTAATGAGACTTCAGCCTGTGTCCAGTATATAAAGAGGAAAGTCTGCTCATGCTTCAAAAAGGGAAGCCTGGTCTAGCAAGACCTGACTTTGTCCTTGAGTAGATGGAACTGATAAATGAAAAGCCAAAAGGAGCCAGGAACTCCCTCCCCCCAAAAAAACCTGAGTTACCCTTGAGTACCAGATCCTCAACTGACCTTGAGAAAGCAAAAACCTTGATTAATCTGGGCTAACTGTGTGGCCTTAAACATCCAAAAGGAAAGTATAACTAAAAATAAATAAATAGTAAGGCCTGAGAAATTATACTTCAGGTATAGAACTTGAGATCTTAGTATGACGACAAACAGTTAAAAAAAAGAAAGAAAAAAAGAGCACAGTTGTTTTGCCTGTCTTACTGGCAAGTGCAGCTACCCTGTGGCTGCCACTGCCTTTGCCATCCTTCAAAGACATGAGACACAGCTTTTCAACCTTCCATTATGGACTGAAGACTCATGTCTCTCCAAGAATCCTCCAAACCTGGGGGACTGCTGAGACATCCAACTTGTGGACTGAGCTACTACTGGGGTTTCAGCCTCTTCAGAGTATAGACTGTCATTGTTGGACTACCCAGGCTATATCACAGAGACCAGTACAGGAAGATCAAGACAGGCTGTGGTACTTATTGGACCTTATTTAGTGACCATGGGAAGGGAAAACCCCTATGTGGAGCATAAGGGCAGAACTGATGGTGGTTTGGGCTTGCCAAGGAGGAGCATTCAAACATGACATCTTTCAGCCTAATAAAGAAAAAAAATCATAAGCTGAAGATGCTAAAACCTATGATATATGTGACATGCATATGTGCATATTCTGGAGTGATGCATGGAAGGAATAACAACAATAAGGAGAAGACTGGGTCAAAGAAATGACTGAAATGGTGAACTTCTGCTCAAAACAGTAAACTTCTGCATCAATAATTCTGAGAGAGACTGAGAAAAAGATGAAAAACATGTTTGGCAGAATGCATGAGCTCTAGTGGGGTGGGAGGGCAGAGAGGGGGGCACAGGTCTAGATTTGATTGGAAATTTTGTATGAAATGCACAAAGCTTCAATAAAAATTGGCTTTGGAAAAAAAGAAATAAAAGCCAAACAAAGTGAAAAAATATTAGTAAACCTTTTACCTATTTGAGTTTATGACTGGTTAATCTACCTGCTTCTCCCTTTGAGTTGACTTATTATGCTTTGTATCCAAGTTCCCATTCTTATAACTAAATTTCTCTACATTAAAATTTTTATTTCGTTTCCTTCTTATAACATTTTCTCAAGTCTTATTGCCAGTTTCTTGAAAAATGGAGGCCGAGGAGTATCTTTGTTACTTGTTTTAAATGGGATTAGAACAATAGACAAGGAACAGGAAGATACAGATGTGAAAAAAACAGTATTGTGGTTTGAACATGAGATGTCCCCCAGAGGTTTAGGGATTTGAACAGTTGTTCCCAGTTGGTGAGGCTGTTTGGGGAACTAATGGGACCTTCAGGAGGTGGAGCCCTGCTGCAGGAAGTGCATCACTGGGGGTGGGCTTTGTGGTTTTAACACCTGGCCCCAGGCCCTGTTCCTTCCCTTTCTGCTCTCTGTGTGCAGTTGAAATGTGGTCACTCTGCTTTCTTCCTGCCAGGCCAGCCTCAGGCTCCTTCTTCTGAGCCTTCCTTACCTTGATGGGGTGTATCCCCTCTGGAGCAGAAATCAAAGTAAACCTTTTTTTCCCTAACTTGATTTTGTCAGGGTATTTTATTACATCGACAGAAAAGTAATTAATATAAACAACTTCCGAAATTAGGATTCTTATGTGGACAAATGAACACCTGAGCCAAACAGAAAGTACAGACAGGACAGGGCGACTTATAAAGAAAAAAAAAATGTATTCTGGCTCACAGTTCTGTTCCAAAGTCCAGGGGCTGTGGATGGTGACGGCCCTCTTGCTGGTAGACGCCTGTGCAAGGCGTTGCTTGGGAGAAGACAGAGAACACGTGCTTGAGCACTTGTGGGAGAGGAACTGAACAGAGAGTGCCTAACTGTGGTGACAATCTGTTCTCTCAAAAATTAATGTCGTTATTGCGGGGACAACATTCTCAAGTGGTAACAAGATTTAGCGTGTTGGGCCTGATTTTCTCCTGGCAACATTGGGTTTAGTGATAAGCATCCTTCTGCAAGGGGGCAGTCACTTCGGTAAGCTGCAGTTCCCAAGCCGAGCATGATTCTGGGGATTGTTCTGCTCAGAGCAAAAAACGTGATAACTGGTCCCAAACCCTGGATTCTCATATTGTCCTGGGGCTCCTGAAATACATGAAACTGTGTGAAATAAAAAAAAGTTAAAGCAAGTGATATAGGCTGGGGACTAAAAAATGTAGGCCCAGGTCAAGCCCAGCATTCCTGGCACAGAGTCACGGGCTACTGGCCACTCAGTGTACCTTCAGAGAAGCAGAGGTTTCTAGCTTCTAGATCCATCCCTTCCTCCTTACCTGGTTTCCCCTTATCAAAACAGGGTTTCAGCAGCCAGAGAATTCAGCTGGGTAGGGGCCCCTCTGCTCACTGGTTCCTCACATATGTGTTTTTTTTTATTTTCCAAGGGGCCCTAGGGTTTGAGGAAAATACTTGTCCAGTGTAATCACCTATGAGTTGGTATAGACTCAAGCTTTGCTGCAACTTATTAGCCACTGGCATGCCAGAAAGAGAAAATGGTTTAAAGAAACTAAGAAAAGAGCCATTTGGGAGCTTCTGATCTGAGGTTCCTTTGAACATGTTCATGGTTTACAAAACCAGAATAGCAGTCTCATTTCTATCAGCATCTATGCAGAATCCAATGGAGTGATATGTTAGAGCTGATGTGGTGTGATAGAATCCACATAACCAAAACATCACCAGAAGTCAATACAGGATCCCTGATCCAAGGAATACTGATGTTGAGGCTCTCTCATGAGAAACTAAAGTGCTGGGTCTTTATTAGTCTTATTACATAAATTCCATGTTTTCCCAAACACGTTTTAACAACAGAGAGTTGGCATTCTCTAGAGCAGATGGATACCTTCTTGTAATCAGAACTGCTCTCATGTTAGTGCTGCGTAGTTTCTTAGAAATCTCTATTCATCACCTTTCAAAGGTCAGGATGCATAAACCCACGACACAGACTCTTTTGTGCAGCAAGTCACTGATCTGGTATGTGCTATGGCACTGGAACACAGTACAAAAAGTACTCTTTCCCTCATGGAACTAGCAGATGAGATGGATCTACATATTATATATATTCACATATATTATATATTTATATATAATATATATTATATATACAGATATAGATAGATATTAGATTCAGTTTCTTAATTTTTTTTAATTTTTTAAATTAATTTTATTTATTTCTGTATGTGTATGAATGTACTGTCTGCATGCAAGTTTGTGCACCCATGTCGTGCAATGCCGCGGTCAGAAGAGGGTCTCAGATTCCCCTGGAGCTGGAGTCCTCCTGGAATTGGAATTTCAGACGGTTCTCGGCTGCCATGTGGGTGCTGGGGATCGAACCCGGGTCCTCTGTAAGAGCAGTCGGTGCTCTTCACCGCTAGGCCATCTCTCCAGCCCTCTTAATTTTTTTATTAATTTTATTTATTTATGTATGCGTGAATGTACTGCCTGCATGCAAGTTTGTGCACCCGTGTCGTGCAATGCTGCGGAGGTCAGAAGAGAGTGTCGGATTCCCCTGGAACTGGAGTTCTCCTGGAATTGGAGTTTCAGATGGGTCTCAGCTGCCATGTGGGTGCTGGGGATTGAGCCCAGGTCCTCTGTAAGAGCGGTCGGTGNACCTCCACGTGAAACCCAAAACTCTGAAGGTGATAGAAGAAAAAGTTGGCAGCCGCCTACAAGATATAGGCGTCGGAAAAGGAAAAGACTTTCTAACCAGACAGCACGCTGCACAGGAAATAAGGTCGGCAAATGACAATGGGGCCTCATTAAAACTAAAAGCTTCTGTACAGCAAAAGAAACAATCAAGGAAGTGAGAGAAAACCCATAGGTGGGAGAAGAAACTTAACTCACGATACATCTGACAAAGCATTAACTTCCAGAATATATAAACTATTTAAAAAACAAAGAAGAAAGAAAACAAATGAACTCAAAAGATGGAGCAAAAACTGAACAGGGACTTCACAAGTGAGGAATTAGAGTGGCTAAGAAACATCTTAAGAAGTGTTCAATGTCACTAATAGTTAAGGAAATGCAAATTAAAACCACTTTAGATATCCTCTCACTCCTATAGAGTGGCTAGGATCAAGAAAACAAATGATACCAAGTTCTGCTGAGGTTGTGGGGAAAGGGGGTACTCCTCACTGCTGGTGGGAATGTAAACTTGTACAGCCACTATGGAAAGTGGTGTGTAGAACCTTAAAAGACTCAAAATGAGCTTGCCAACTGACCCAGATCATATCACTCCTGGGTTATACCCAAAGACTCATCTTACCACAGGATACTGCACGGCCATGTTTATTGCCACTCTCTTCACAGTAGTGAACAGCTGGAACCAACCCAGTTCCCCTCAGCCAATGAGTGGATAGGAAAATGTGGTACCGTACACAAATGGAGTTCTATGCAGCAGTGAAGAAAAGATTACATCATGAACTTGTGGTAAAGGATGGAACTATCATGTTAAGTGAAATAATACAATCCCAGAAAAAAAAATGATGAATGATATCCCCTATCTGTGGATGCTGTGCCAAGTACCTAGTTGTAAGGCAAACATGAGCAACATTAATGTTATATTCCTCATGATCTGAAAACAACTGTGCTCTTTATTGCAACTCCTTTAACAGGTTCTAGAAAAAGTACCATTTATTTTCACATAGTAAGAATTTTTGGTATATGGGTGGAGGGTATGTATGCATATTTTAGGTAATATAAAGATCAAGAATGGAAAAAAACTGTTGTCATGACGTATGTCTACCACAATATTTATTTTATGGAGTGCTTCTTTTTCTTTATACAAAGCTGCTTGAGATTTTGTCCAAACCTTTTCTAAAATATTACACAGTAGTTAAAGTATGCTTGTGTAACTTAGCCTTTCTGGATGCTTAACAAACATACTTAATGCCCATACCAATTTGGCTGAGGTCTTAAGGAATAACTTTGTTCCTTGCCCTCAGAGGTCAACTAAGTCCCAGAGACTATGCATGGGGCATCTTTGAAAATCCTGCAAATGTGAGTCACCCGTCTTTCTGTGCAGGGAGGTCTTAGGGATCCACTAATGGGACTTCAGCCTGTGTCCAGTATATAAGAGGAAAGTCTGCTCATGCTTCAAAAAGGGAAGCCTGGTCTAGCAAGACCTGACTTTGTCCTTGATAGATGAACTGATAAATGAAAAGACCAAAAGGAGCCAGACTCCCTCCCCCCCAAAAAAACCTGAGTAACCCTTGAGGACCAGATCCTCAACTGACCTTGAGGAAAGCAAAAACCTTGATTAATCTGGGCTACTGTGTGGCCCTAAACATCCAAAAGGAAAGTATAACTAAAATAAATAAATAGTAAGGCCTGAGAAATTATACTTCAGGTTAGACACTGAGATTAGTATGACGAAAAACAGTTAAAAAAAAGAAAGAAAAAAATTGTTTTGCCTGTCTTAGGCAAGTGCAGCTACCCTGTGGCTGCCACTGCCTTTGCCATCCTTCAAAGACATGAGACACAGCTTTTCAACCTCCCTTATGGACTGAAGACTCATGTCTCTCCAAGAATCCTCCAAACCTTCAGTGCCAGATTGGGACTGCTGAGACATCCAACTTGTGGACTGAGCTACTACTGGGGTTTCAGCCTCTTCAGAGTATAGACTGTCATTGTTGGACTACCCAGGCTATATCAGGACCACGTCACAGGAAGATCAAGACAGGCTGTGGTACTTATTGGACCTTATTTAGTGACCATGGGAAGGGAAACCCCTATGTGGAGCATAAGGGCAGAACTGATGGTGGTTGGGCTTGCCAAGGAGGCATTCAAAACTGACATCTTTTCAGCCTATAAAGAAAAAAAAATAATAGCTGAAGATGCTAAAACCTATGATATATGTGACATGCATATGTGCATTTTTTGGAGTGATGCATGGAAGGAATAACAACAATAGGAGAAGACTGGGTTAAAGAAATGACTGAAAAGGTTAACTTCGCTCAAAACATGTAAACTTCTGCATCAATATTCTGAAGGACTGAGAAAAAATGATGAAAAACTGTTTGGCAGAATGCATGAGCTCTGATGGGGGGGGGGCAGAGGAGAGGGGGGCACAGGTCTAGTTTGATTGGAATTTTGTATGAAATGCACAAAAAAAAAAAAAATTGGCTTTGGAAAAAAAGAAAATAAAAGCCAAACAAAGTGAAAAAATATTAGTAAACCTTTTACCTATTTGAGTTTATGACTGGTTAATCTACCTGCTTCTCCCTTTGAGTTGACTTATTATGCTTTGTATCCAAGTTCCCTTCTTATAACATAAAATTCTCTACATTAAAATTTTTATTTCGTTTCCTTCTTATAACATTTTCTCAAGTCTTATTGCCAGTTTCTTGAAAAATGGAGGCCGAGGAGTATCTTTGTTACTTGTTTTAAATGGGATTAGAACAATAGACAAGGAACAGGAAGATACAGATGTGAAAAAAACAGTATTGTGGTTTGAACATGAGATGTCCCCCAGAGGTTTAGGGATTTGAACAGTTGTTCCCAGTTGGTGAGGCTGTTTGGGGAACTAATGGGACCTTCAGGAGGTGGAGCCCTGCTGCAGGAAGTGCATCACTGGGGTGGGCTTTGTGGTTTTAACACCTGGCCCCAGGCCCTGTTCCTTCCCTTTCTGCTCTCTGTGTGCAGTTGAAATGTGGTCACTCTGCTTTCTTCCTGCCAGGCCAGCCTCAGGCTCCTTCTTCTGAGCCTTCCTTACCTTGATGGGGTGTATCCCCTCTGGAGCAGAAATCAAAGTAAACCTTTTTTTCCCTAACTTGATTTTGTCAGGGTATTTTATTACATCGACAGAAAAGTAATTAATATAAACAACTTCCGAAATTAGGATTCTTATGTGGACAAATGAACACCTGAGCCAAACAGAAAGTACAGACAGGACAGGGCGACTTATAAAGAAAAAAAAAATGTATTCTGGCTCCAGTTCTGTTCCAAAGTCCAGGGGCTGTGGATGGTGACGGCCCTCTTGCTGGTAGACGCCTGTGCAAGGCGTTGCTTGGGAGAAGACAGAGAACACGTGCTTGAGCACTTGTGGGAGAGGAACTGAACAGAGAGTGCCTAACTGTGGTGACAATCTGTTCTCTCAAAAATTAATGTCGTTATTGCGGGGACAACATTCTCAAGTGGTAACAAGATTTAGCGTGTTGGGCCTGATTTTCTCCTGGCAACATTGGGTTTAGTGATAAGCATCCTTCTGCAAGGGGGCAGTCACTTCGGTAAGCTGCAGTTCCCAAGCCGAGCATGATTCTGGGGATTGTTCTGCTCAGAGCAAAAAACGTGATAACTGGTCCCAAACCCTGGATTCTCATATTGTCCTGGGGCTCCTGAAATACATGAAACTATGTGAAATAAAAAAAAAGTTTAAGCAAGTGATATAGGCTGGGGACTAAAAAATGTAGGCCCAGGTCAAGCCCAGCATTCCTGGCACAGAGTCACGGGCTACTGGCCACTCAGTGTACCTTCAGAGAAGCAGAGGTTTCTAGCTTCTAGATCCATCCCTTCCTCCTTACCTGGTTTCCCCTTATCAAAACAGGGTTTCAGCAGCCAGAGAATTCAGGTGGGTAGGGGCCCCTCTGCTCACTGGTTCCTCACATATGTGTTTTTTTTTATTTTCCAGGGGCCCTAGGGTTTGAGGAAAATACTTGTCCAGTGTAATCACCTATGAGTTGGTATAGACTCAAGCTTTGCTGCAACTTATTAGCCACTGGCATGCCAGAAAGAGAAAATGGTTTAAAGAAAAAGAAAAGAGCCATTTGGGAGCTTCTGATCTGAGGTTCCTTTGAACATGTTCATGGTTTACAAAACCAGAATAGCAGTCTCATTTCTATCAGCATCTATGCAGAATCCAATGGAGTGATATGTTAGAGCTGATGTGGTGTGATAGAATCCACATAACCAAAACATCACCAGAAGTCAATACAGGATCCCTGATCCAAGGAATACTGATGTTGAGGCTCTCTCATGAGAAACTAAAGTGCTGGGTCTTTATTAGTCTTATTACATAAATTCCATGTTTTCCCAAACACGTTTTAACAACAGAGAGTTGGCATTCTCTAGAGCAGATGGATACCTTCTTGTAATCAGAACTGCTCTCATGTTAGTGCTGCGTAGTTTCTTAGAAATCTCTATTCATCACCTTTCAAAGGTCAGGATGCATAAACCCACGACACAGACTCTTTTGTGCAGCAAGTCACTGATCTGGTATGTGCTATGGCACTGGAACACAGTACAAAAAGTACTCTTTCCCTCATGGAACTAGCAGATGAGATGGATCTACCTATTATATATTTCACATATTTATATATTATATAATATATATTATATATATATATATATTATAATATATAATATATATTATATTTGAATGATTGGGAACAGTGCAGTCATTGTTTTGTGTCCTGGCAACATTGGTTCCAAAACACCCATGGATATCAAAATCCCTAACATAACATGGTATAGTGTTAGCATGCACTTATGCACAGCCTCCTTCCTGTATATAGACAAGTCTGTATCTGTGGGTTCCATATCTATGGAGTCATGGAGTCAGTCAACTTGGGATGAAAACCTACAGTTAATTAAAACCGAGGACACAGACAGCTGTGTTTGAGAAAAAAAAAGGCCATTTTTCTATAAGCACTACAAGGTGACCATTTTAAAGAGTACTTACACTGTATTATGCATTATAAATAATACAGAGATGTGTAAAGAATACAGAACAATATGTGTGGGTTATATGCACATACAGCACCCTTTTATGTACGAGGCTTGAGCATCTGCAGATCTGAGTTCTGCAATCTGGATAGCTATTGTGTTCCTATCAGTTTCCATTGCATCTCTGCTGGGTCCAGAAGTCTGCAGTGCTGCCACAGGCATGGCAGGCTGCAGTTCTGAAGGTGGCCTGAAGATGGCCCTCCTGAGCAGCAGCTCTCAACATGAGAAGATGTGAGTCTGAATAGAGGCTCTCGGCTCTATTGCTCCTCAACTAGGGTTATCCTGCTGCCTTTAATCCTAGCACTTGGGAGGCAGAGGCAGGCAGATCTTTGTGAGTTCAAGGCCAGCCTGGTCTACAGAGTGAGTTCCAGGACAGCTGGGGCTACAGGGAGACCCTGTCTCAAAAATACCAAAAAAAAAAAAAAAAAAAAAAAAAAAAAAAGAAAGACATGGAATTACATCATTACTTGTAAGATGAAGCTCCAGTCCCCCCATGATTAATTATGTACTCATTGACCATATTCTGTTTCATTGTTTCTCTTGCCAGTATTTTCTGCACTTCCTATATAAGCAACTTAAGACAAAATTGAATCTTTGATTCAGGGCTTCCATCTGGGGAAGATCAGAACAGGGCACTTAGTCTCAAGAAGGTTGACATTTGTAAAGCATCTAAGTCTTTCACTTCAGATGAGATCTGGTGAGGTCAGGGTGCTATGGCCGTGGACTTCAAAGCAGAAGTAAAAGTCAACCTCCTATGGCAGGAAGGCTATTCATTTAAGATTTTTAAAAAATATTCTGTTCTAGCCAGGCATGGTGGCACATGCCTTTAATCCTAGCACTCAGGAGGCAGAGGCAGGCGGATCTTTGTGAGTTCAAGTCCAGCCTGGTCTACAGAGCGAGTTCCAGGACAGCTGGGGCTACAGGGAGACCCTGTCTCAAAAAGACCAAAAAAAAAAAAATTCTGTTCTATATGGATCCATGGACAGGTCACTCAGGGCTCAAGGAACATTGCAGTAGAGGGAGTGGTAAGATTTTAAGAGCCAGGGAGGTGGTGCAAGACCACATGGAAATAGAATCCTACAAACTCCTGGGACCCTGCTTATATGAACCTACAGCAATGGTGTCAGCATGCACAAGAACCAGGCAAGCTCGACCAGACAAAAACCCAGCATGGAACTTCAGAAATGGGTAGCAGAACCCAGTCTTAGATGAAGAAATATTGGCAGTTGATTACAGTTGGTTGGGTGAAGAAGAACTGGCCTTCCTTAAGGGAGGGACTCCAGATAAGCTGATTAGAGCTCAGAAGATGAACTGACACTGAGGAGTGGCTGGGGAGAGTAACTCGGCACAATAGACCCTAACACAAATGACCGAATGTTGGAACTCTGGGGGTGGGGTGTGCTGTGGGAGGGTGCCAGTGGAGAAGTGGGTATAAAGGCGATTAAGACAGACTGAGATATTATGTATGAAATAAACAAAAATTCAATAAAATTCTGTTCCTATTGGTGCTATGCCAAATGTCACTATAAGGAAAGAACAGAGCAAGGGCAGCGCATAGAGGCTTTGAGTTCCTTATCTTTCAAGTATAGCCTCCCGTGGGTTTGCCCTCAGCTGGACTGAGATGGGTATGAAGGCAGGGGCAACTAGCCTTATTATACTGGTGCCTGTTCTCTGTCATGTAGAGTTTGCCAAGCTCCACCGACTCTGGAAACTTCTCAACACGAATCGCCATTGCACAATCTAGAAAGAACATGAGACTCTCTCCCCAAATCAAGATCCATCCACAAGCTTTGTTAAATCTTCACCAACTGTTTTGCATTTTATCAGCCTAAACTCAGAAAAGCCTCTTCAGCAGATGAATTCCATCAGATTCTATAAACACTGTGATTGTTTGGCAAGATTACTGCTTATGGCGAAAAATGCAATTTGTAAGGGTACACACAGACAACACATATCCCCAGTGCATACAGTGAAGTGTAACTCGGCCTTCTGTACAGCGCATGCCTTCTGTACAGTGCTCACCAACGTACTGAACGGCTGTTATTGTGAGCATCTCAGCTGGCTGCTTCTGCCTAGCTGCTGTTCCATGGGAGCATAAGAGATGAAATAAAGTCCATCCTTGGACAATTCTTCCCAGCCTACTCACAAAGAAGAAAGTACTGGGAGGGTAGCCAAGGGACACATATTGTAATGAAGTCAGGGCCCTTTAATTAGGTGTGGGCAGAATGTATGTTCTTCTCTAAGAGATAAGCTTCCTGTAGTTTAGGCAGTTTCCTAGTCATTGCCCAAGGAACTTTACAGAGATCCTGGTGCAGCTTACCAGACGCTCTCTCTGATTGTTCTGGGAATGAATCAGCAAGCTTGGAAAGGGAGCGTCTTAACTTACATAATTTCATCAGTGTCTCATTTTCATAGAGGATTTTGTAGCTAAAGTCAAGGGGGGGAAGAAATTGCCAGCAAATCAATCTCAGGCCTGTTGCCAATGGGAGAACGAAAGGCAAACACAGGTCCAGAGAAAAGTCCAGGGCTGAAGGGAAGGCTCTCTTCAGGAGACTTCAGAGCCATTGTAGGATGTGTGACTGAAGATTTTATCCAGTGCCAGGCTCCTGGCAGAGCATGTGGCTCAGAGATTGTAATGTCAGTGACTGGGAAGTGTAAGAATTGAAGTTCAGGGAGATTTGATTACTTGGTCAAGGTAATTGTACTAGACCTTGTCCCAAACTTGCTTTTACCAAAGTTCCAGACTCTGGCCCTGAGCTGAGGGCAGGTATTTTATATTTCAGAATCTCTTTCTGACAGACGTGTACCGGATCCCGGCAGTTCCTAAAAACCTAGGAAGCTCACTGGAAGGAGATTGTATTTCCTTTCCCCAGAATACTTAAAATTGAGACAGGAGGAAGAGGAAGGTGGAAAGCAGGAAGGTATGTTGGTTAGAAACAAAGTTCTAAAAGAATATTTATCAAAATTCTTTTCTTTCCCAATTTTTAAAGTTCACAGCCAAACTCCGAGATGGAAATTTTTCATCACCAAAGGTAGCTAAGTTACATTCTTACATGCATTATTGCTCCATGCTTTCCTATCACAAAGATGTCAGATTCTGACTATTAAAGTTAAACAGTGGAAAAGAGAAAAGGTGTAACAGCAAAATTCCATTCCAAGTGATAGTCATTAACCTCAAAACACTTGACTGTTATATCTATGAAGGACAGAAATCCCGTTAATGAATTGAAGCAACATGAAGATATGTGTGTAGCCCATGTCTTTTGAAGTTCTAGAGATATTGCCCGCATCCAGAGCACACCCCCATATCTTCTTTTGATAACACCTCTCCTTCCCCATCTTATAATCAACCTCTGCTTTCCTAATGGTTCCTTAGTTTTGCTCGAGTTCAAGTTTGTGCAAAGAGAATCAAGTCTTGGGCAAACACTCCTTGATGGATTGCTCTGATTCCACATAATCACAGTTCATTTTCATTGTTGATAGTATTCCATGACAGATTGGAGGACATTCAGCTTAATTTGAATTTCAGATGAGTAATAATTTTGAGAATAGATATGTCCTTTGCACTCTTTGTGATAAAGAGAAATATGTGCCTGACATTTAGATGGACATTCTATGTTTTATCTGGAAAATCTAATTTTATGGAATACAAAATGTATTAATATTCCATTTTGTGACTTTGGGATTATTTCCAGTATTTCATATTGTACTGCTGAGAATATTCTTAAGTGTGTTCATTCACTATTAATATTTTATAGCAAATTTTCCTTTTTCAGTATACGAATATGTTTCTGTAAAAGCGCTCTAAAGTAATAGTATGAAAACTCTGCATCTTCTGAATACACTCTGCCAATCATATCACAGTTTGACCACAATATGGCAATTCCTTTAGCTGGTCCAATACACACTGCTGCAGAGCACTAGCCCGTGCATTTTGAAGATGACCTGAGAAGTAAACAAAAGTGTTTTAGTTGTCAACAGGTAAAATACAGAAACATTTTATTTATATTCAGCTCCTTTTTTTTTGAGAACATGAACTCACACATTACCAAACATGTAATCCAAATGAAGGAGAGATGGTGTGAGAAATGGGGAAGAAAGGAAGAAAAGCGAATAAAGATGGGCATGACTGAGACAGCCAGGCCTTCTAGGAGATTCTGCAACTGGCTGCTTGGGAAAGGCTCACAGATGCACTGAATCTGGGGAAGAGTGAATCCTCTGTTGCTCTCCCACAGCTTGCCACCGGCAGGTATGAACCTTCTCACACTTCTAGATCTGGCTAATTCTGCCTCACTGTTTGGATCATCTACCATAGCAGTGAAGTCAGATGTGGGCCCATTGGTCTTCAAACCCTCCCCAACCCCAAGAAGGGAGATAAATGTCTTGCCTAATGCCAGCCCCTGCCTGAATGTGAAGGAGAAACAGCCATCCAGAAAGAACAGATGAGGAATGGCCGTGCCCCCCTGGCTTAACTCCCAGATAGGCAGAGCTGTCCCTGGGGCCATCCCTCGGGGACCATGTAGGGCTGAACAGATCTGGAATGGCCCAAATCTAGGAAAGGGCTGTTGGCTGTGGACTTCAGGATTTTCAAGGGGGGCATGAAATGGGTAGGAAACAAGGGAAGCCAGACACACCCAAGCAGAGGAACAAATAAACCTAGCCCTTATTTATATGTCTCTACTTGTAGTTTCCATAATGTTTCATTATGAGACCCATGAACATGTAACAAATACCTCTATGGGTACAGTCTAAGTTGCAGAGTTAACATTTTTTTACATTATCATTCACTCAACATTTAGTTAACTAATTTCTTAATTTGTTTTAGAATCAGCCATTCTACCTATCAAGATTTTTTTCTGTAAATTGGCAGAGATCAAGATTTATTTACAGTTTTAGTCAAATGTTACGTATCATGAAATTCACGATACTTGAACTCTAGTGAGCTTTGGAAAATGAAAACTCTTGTGTAACCCAGAATCCAGTTATTGGCATTCTGATTTGGAGTATTTTTTCATGGGTTCCCTGCCTAATTCTTAAAGCAAAATTTCAGTTTCTTAAATTTTCATTTTTAATTGAAATGCTAATTGTTCATCTAGGTGATATACAATGTAACATCTAGGCGATGTACAATGTAATATCTAGGTGATGTACAATCTAACATTTCAATACCTGTGTAAGTACAGAATGATCAAATCAAGCTAATGAATATATCCATCACCTCACATATCTCTTATTTCTTTGTGGTAAGAACATTTAAGATCCATCCTTGTAATAATTTTGAATATACAATATATTATTATTATAGCTATACTATTAGCAATATAGGGACTGTGGCTTTCAGTAGATCACCACAGCTTGTTCCTTCTGCCTAACTGAAATTTTGTGCCCTTGATAACATCCCTTCTTTCCTAATTTACCACTTATTCCCTGTCTCAGCCTGTGTTAAGCATCACTTATTCTACTTCTATGAATTCAACATTTAAGATCGTACATAGGTGACAGCCTGTGATGATACCTGTCTGTCCGTCCCTTGCTTAGTTCACTGAGCATTATGTTGTCTAGATTTACCCATGTATTGCAAATGACAGAGTTTTCTTTTGAAGCTGAGTGTCTTGGTGAAATATTTAGGGACTTTTAAGTATTGAATCCCATCATCTCCAAATTAGGCTAATTTGAATTTTTCCTTTCCTATTAATATCTTATATTTCTTTTTTTATCTAATTACTCTAGCCAAGTCTTTAAGCAATATATTAAAAAATGAAGAGTGGATATGTAAAAATGAAGAGACAAGACAGCTTGTCTCCTGTTTTGAGTTTTTTTTCCACATTGAGTAAAATGTTGCCTATAAGCTTGGGATATATAGTTACTACTGAGGTGTGTTTCATCTCTTCCTTTGATTCTTTGAGTAGTTTTGTTGATGACTTCTTCTGCATCTATTGAGACGATCATATGATTTCTGTCCTCAAGTCTATTTATGTGTTGAATTATAATTATTGAGTTATGAATGTTGAACCATCATTTTACCTCCAGAATGAAACAAGCCTATTCATGGTATATGAGCTTATTAGTGTGTTGGTAGATTTGGACAGTAGGCTTTTACGTCCATGTTCATCAAGAAATTGGCAGACAGCTTTGTATTCTTTGTATTTTTTTGTTTTTTTATTTGATTTTGGTACCAGAGTAATATCAGTTTCATTAAATGAGTTTGGAGGAGTGAGGTTGCATGTCTTCTGTGTTACAGTTTGTGGGCCTTGATTTATTTCTTAGTGAGCTGCCCTACTTGAAAGATCAATCCTTAGTACCACCCAGAGAGAGGAAAATAAAACACTTTAACAGCAACAACACAAAATGAAACCAGATATGGAAATACACTTTAAATTGATTAAACCCAATTACTATAGAATTGATGACCATATAAAAATTAGCCACAGTAATGTAAGCTATATGGTCAAAATTATTTATGATCAAAGTAGAAATAAGAATTGAATAAAATATATGACAAGACATAAAAAGATTTGGAAAGGAAAACAAAGAATTTAAGCTAAATTTTAAAAAGAGGGGAAGAGGCCGGGTGTGGTGGCGCATGCCTTTAATCCTAGCACTCGGGAGGCAGAGGCAGGTGGATCTTTGTGAGTTCAAGGCCAGCCTGGTCTACAATAATGAGTTACAGGACAGCTGGAGCTACAGGGAGACCCTGTCTCAAAAAGACCAAAAAATAAAAAATAAAAAGAGAGGAAGAAATGAAGAAGGAAAGGAAAGAGCAAGAACATTAGAAACTCTGTTCCTACAGTAAAATATACAAGCAAAATTATATAATCACAAAAGAGGAATGGAGGTTATGCTACTTTTTAAAAATAAAATAAAATACTAGTAGAGTATAGTAAAAGGAAAGGAAAAGAGAAAACAGTGATCCAAGAAGAGAGAGAGAGAGAGAGAGAGAGAGAGAGAGAGAGAGAGAGAAAGAGAGAGAAAGAAAGAGAGAGAGCATTTCTGGCTTCTAAGATTGGAGCCTCCTAGGTGGAAGGGATGACCAGTTGAAACTGGAGACAGTTGCATTTCTTTCAGTTCAAAACCACGCTTAGCCACAGTGGCAAACGTCAGTCACTCGTGAGCACTGCAGTCACCTTAGCAGCTTCCTCTCCTTGCATCCCAGGACACACCTCCGACCACTTCTAGCTTAGCAGCCTATGTGCAGGCCAGATTCTCACTCATTGCTCAGAACTTGGGGTGGCCGGTGTCTAAGCTATGAGGTATCTTTTGCGTGTGCTGGGATGTAGGGGAGGTGGGTAGAACATTAGCATTTGTAACTGGAGCATCTGTTTCAGTGGTTTTTGATCCTGCTCAGTACTGAGCACTTATGGGAGGGAGGAAGCTGAGGGAGTAATTCACTTGGCCAGAGGTTTAGGGTTCTCAGTCTTGTGATTTTAAAATCACATGGCTTGCCATCGAATCTGAGCTGGCTCCTGACCTCTGTATGAAGGATAGCAGTCTCCAGGGTTATCCCAGCCCTTGCCAAAGAAAATGGGGTGACTGGCCACCGAAGTCTTCTATCCAGAGCCTTCTGAGCTTCTTGGTGTATTGTGTCCAGCCTTCCCTCAAACAAGGCCTAGCACAGCAGTCTCCCACCCTGAGCAGTTCCAAGCTTCTTGGGTTGTAATTCATCCTGTTGTCTAGCTCCTGTTTAGCTCAGTCTAAACAATAGGTTCTCTCTCAAGATGGTGCCTAGACACAGCCCTCAAAGACTTGGGGAGTGACAAAGGACCTCATCTTTATTGCTGACCCATACAAGGGGACAGACAGTCTTACCACAACTCCCAATAGAACTTGAGGTTTGTGAGAACTGTGGGCTTGTCTTGAGGGTACGGCCACCAATCTATTTTCTCTTTCAGGTGGTTATTAAACACATATATACTTAAAATTGTTCAGTCCTCAAATTGATAAAAACTAGTACTGAAGATCAGAAAAATGTTCACTGTACTGGATGTCTTAAGATGATCTCTGCTCTGAAAGACTAAGATAGACAGTAATACTACAATACTACTTAGTTTTTAAGAATTATTACATTTGATAATAAAACCTGTCTGCTTAATATAAAAAACAATTGTTTGGTGCTCTAGTGTGAGGTAGGGCATCATCCCCTTGTCATATGGTAACTCACTCACACTGTTTTTATATTGTATATAAAGTTTATATGTATAAGCTTTAAGAAGCTTCCCAAGGGTGTCAGCATGCACAAACCCCATTCCAACTCAATCAGACAAAACTCTAGCATAGAACTGGGGAAATGAATAGATGAAGAACTGTTGGATAATTCACACTGAGGGACATCTGGGTACACAGACCTGGTTCAATAGGCCTTAATACATATGACAGAGTGTATGAAATCTGTGGGAGGAGATACGGGGGCAGTACTAATGGGGGAGGAGGTATAAAGATGATTAAGATGTTTCCTGAAGTGCACAAAAATTCAGTAAAAATATACAAGAATAAAAGAAGCTCCTAAAGTGGTGGATTTCCAGATGACTGTTGCAGAGGCCTTCAGTGCTAATGATCTCTCCCCACACTCCCTCCTCTGCTCTCTCATTCCCCACTCCATTTAACCCTTCTTACCCCATTGCTACCTTTTCCCCCTTTATATCACTGTGCTCTGTCTGCCCTTGCATGGGCAACTTGCTAATTTCCTGATTTTCAGGTTAAAACACACATATCTAAACATTTAAAGCTAATATTTAATTTTGAGTGAGAATGTGCAACATTTGTCTTTCTGGGTCTGGGTTACTGCATTTAGTAAGACTGTTACCACACTTAGGATGTTTCCAGTTCTGTACATTTCCCTGTGATTTTCATTTTCCTTAACTTCTGAATAAGATTCCATTGTGCATACCATACTTTCATTATCCAGTCATCAGTTGATGGGCATATAGATTTTTTTCCAATTCCTGACTACTGTGAATAGAACAGCAATGAATATGGATGAGCAGGTATCTCTATATAGTATATAGAGTCCTTCATATATGTTCAAGAGTGGTATGCCTGGATCATGTAGTAGATCTACTTCTTACTTTTAGAGAAATCTCCACACTGATTTCCATAGTGGTGATACAGTTTGTTCTCCTAACAGCAGTGAGTAAATGTTCCCCTTTCTCAACATCTTGCCAGCATTTGTTATTGTTTGTTTTTTTATCTTATTCTGACTGGGGAAAATGAAATTTTCCAATAGTTTTAATCAAAATAATTTCTAATAAAAAACCCAATCTTGGGAATGGACTCCTTCTTTTGAAGCTGTTGACTATTCATCCCATTGACACTCAAAAATACCACCTGTTGCCCTTGTTCTTGGTTAACTTCTTGAACTTAATGGTAAGACAATATTGCTGAAGATATTATATACATGAAGCAGAAAGACATTATATACATAGCAGAAAGAAGGAGATATCAAACTGGTGCCGAGCTCAAAGCTCTTTATTGGCTAGTTATCATAGTGCTAGAAGATGCTATGCATGCTACTGTAAAAGAATCAATCTCATCCTGCTGTGAACCCTGCCCACTACAATGACCACTGGCCTGCCAAGATATGCCTGCAGGTGCAATAGTGGCATGAATGCTATGTGAGTCACCACCAACTTTCTGATTGGATTTAAGGTCCACTTCCCAAGATGGAGCCCATACCTGACACTGATATCAGGCTTAGGAAGCTGTGTCTAGACAGGTCACATGCCAGAGGGAGCACCCAATACTAGTATTCTGATAAACAGAAAGCGTTATTCTCCTAATGGACAAAGTATTAAACCAACTCCTAATGATTGATTGTTAAACTCATAGATGAATGAGTCTCTCAGTTCTCACTGGAGAAGCTTCTTCTTGTAATAGATGGCAATTAGCTCAGAGATCCAGAACTGGTCAAGAGACTTCAGAGTGCCCCACACCTATATCCAATCCTTGCCTTCCAAGGCTCAGGGATCATTGAGGAAGAGGGACAGAAATATAGTAAAAGCCAACAGTGGTGGGTGATCACAGAAAGCAGAGTTTCCAGACCACAAGATGGTTTCATACTATAGCAATTAAAAATTATTATTTTTATCTTATGTGAATGAGTGTATTACCTGCATGTGCATAAGAGCACCTGTGAAGTGCAATGCTCACAGAGTTCAGAAGAGGGTGTTGGATTCCCTGGGACTGGAGCTAGGATGGTTGTTAGCCATCGTGTGGGTGCTGGGAACTGAACCTGGGTCCTCTGCCAAAACAGTTGGTGCTAGTAACTGCTCAGCCATCTCTCCAGCCCTGAATTCATAGCAATTGTGACAAGGTTAATAAGACTATGCAAGCTCAGTCCAGACAGGTTCCTAGCATAGAGCAGGGAGGTGGGCAAGAAGCTGCAGACCTACCTGAGGACTGTTGGCAACCCAAGGCTTCTGGAAGTGGGGAGAGTCAGGGGATGCAACCAGGGTAGTTTGGTCAGGCTCTGGGGGATAAATTCACACTGAGAGGCATTTGTGGACATAAAATAATAGAGGACATTAAATCAGATGTGGGGGGTTAGTAAAAGAGGATGTAGATACTGGAGGGGGTCTGGTTTTGCTCAGAATACATTATATGCATTCTAAAAATCTCAATAAAATATTTTTAAAAATATTTGAGTTGCCTTTTTATTACTGTATTATTATTTTTATCTGTTTATAAACAATTGACTTAACTTCCTTTTTTACATAAATATAATTACTCTTCCTCTCTTTCAGTTTCCATTTGCATGAAATACTGTTTTCCCATCTCAATTAATCTATGAGTACTCTTTAATGTGAAGCAAACATAAGGAAGAGTACACTTAGGACTTTTTTTCTATTTTACTTTATTTATTTATTTATTTATTTATTTATTTATTTATTTATTTATTGGTCTTTTTCAGATAGCCCCACCTGGCCTGGAACTCGCTGTATAGAAGAAGCTGGCCTTGAATTCACAGAGATCCTCCTGCATCTGCCTCTCGAATGCTGGGATTAAAGGTGTGTGCCACCACACCCGTCAACTTAGGTCTTTTTTCAAAAGCCATTTGGGGGGTCTAGAGAGATGGCTCAGTGGTTAAGAGCACTGGCTGCTGTGGCAGAGGAGCTAGTTTTGGTTCCCAGCACCCACATGGTGGCTGACAACTGTCCACAATTCCAGTTCCAGGGAGTCTGACACCCTCTTCTGCCCTCTGTGGGCATTCCATGACATGGGCACACTTAAATGCATGCAGACCATACACTTATACACATAATAATAATAATAATAATAATAATAATAATAAAAAATTATTTTTAAAAAGTCACTTGGACATTCTATAACTTTTGATTGAAGAATTTAATCTACTTATTCAACATTTTCTTTATACACTCATCGGTTTAGGGGCATTTGGGTTGGTTCCAGCTTTTTGATATTGTGAACAGAGCTGCAGTAAATATAGCTGTGCATGTATTTCTGCAGTAAGATGAGTCTTGTGGATATATACTCAGGAGTGGTACGACTAGGTCAAATGGCAAGCTCATTTTGAGTCTTCCAAGGGCTCTCCACACTGCTTTCCATACTGGCTGTACAAGTATACATTCCCACCAGCAATGGATGAGTATTCCCCTTTCCCCACAACTTCTCCAGCACTTGGTATCATTTGTTTTCTTGATCCTGTCCAGTCTTATCAGAGTGAGATGATATCTTAAAGTGGTCTTAATTTGCATTTCCTTAGTTATTAGTGACATTGAACAGTTTTTAAGATATTTCTCAGCCATCTCTAATTCCTCCTCTGTGAAGTCTCTATTCGGTTCTTTGCTCCATCTTTTGAGTGATTCATTTGTTTTCTTTCTTTTTTGTTTTTTGAGTAGTTTGTATACTCTGGAAATTAATGCTTTGTCAGATGTATCTGCAGCAAAGGTTTCCTCCCACTCTGTGGGAGTTTACTCCTTTACTGTTTCTTTTGATGTACAGAAGCTTTTGAGTTTAATGAGGTCCCATTTGCCAATTGTCGATCTTATTTCTTGTGCAGCTGCTGTCTGATTTAGGAAGTCTTTTCCTACACCTATGTCTTGTAGTCTGCTGCCAAGTTTTTCTTCTATTGCCTCCAGAGTTTTGGGTTTCACATTGAGGTCTTTGATCCATCTGGAATTGACTTTTGTACAGGGCGAGAGGTAGGGGTTTAATTTCATTCTTCTACAGGTGGTGGTCCGGTTTTGCCAACACCACTTGCTGAAGATGCTGTCTTTCCTCCATTGTGTCTTCTTGGCCCCCTTGTCAAATATGAGATGGCTGAAATTGTATATGCTCAGGTTTGGATCTTCAGTTTTATTCCATTGCTCAACTGGTCTGTTTTTGTGCCAGTACCAAGGGGTTTTTATGACTATAGCCCTGTAG